>JARDYH010000002.1:106050000-106620000 GCA_029215795.1 Anniella stebbinsi | reverse complement strand
TTCATACAGACTGTAGGTCAAGGGAACATCAAATTATCCACACGTTCAAACTGGTGGTGCTGGAATATTTCCAGCCCTGCTGTGCTTATTTCTATTGATGGGGAAATCAGGGATGCTTGAAATCACTGAGATTCTGAGCTTGACATCAGAGTTGGGTCCAGCTCATTCCCCTTTCTGTTTGTTCTGAGGTTCAGACCGCCCCACTCCCATTTCTGTTATTCTTTTCATTCTAATGGGGCCATGCACACTTTTAAAAGCATGTGCCAAAATGTGCACCAAATTGGCCTAAGCATGAAAGTGGCATTTTTTAAAAGCTTTCATTAATAAATCAATAAATTACATTTCTATACCGCCCAATAGCTAAAGCTCTCTGGACAATTCACAACATTTAAACCTGTAAATTCTAACATAAAATACAATATAAAATTTAAAAGTTCAAAACTGCAGCATAAAAGGAAAACCAGAATAAAACCCTAGCAGCAATGCTAAGATTTAAAATACAATAACAGATTTAAAACGATCAAACTAAAAGACTAAAATGGTTGTTGTTTTTAACAAAAAAATATTTTTGAAATATGGAAGCTTTCTCTGAAAAGAAGCACTCATATTCATGTTCATTTTCAGGATCATGAGCATGGCAAATTCTATTCATAAACACACTGAAATGAGATTTTCGCACATCCCGACTTATTTCCTGTTGAGCTGATTAAAGCACCGAGGTACTGAGGAGCCTGCTATGGTTTTCTGAAACTGACATTCTTTTTTAATTTCCTTAGAATTCCTCAGATGTTTTGGCTGAGATGGGAACCTCCACATTTATTTTGAAATTTCATTTTCAGCAGATTGGCTGGCAGTTGCAGTATTGCTACATGAGGAGTTGCTTCACTAGCCTAGACTCCCGAGAATACATCCAGACTACTGTCCAGCATGGATTAATTGGTCCCTTGCCTATAATCATTGTAATTGTATTCTTTCTCATTATCTCACTTAACTGGGCTTGGAGCCATTAACCTAGAACATCAGGACCCCGATATAGCATTAGACTATCAACCAAAATCAAACCAATGAGAAAAGTAGAGCTGTCTGATTGTAGTCTCTTTTAGTGTCAAACAATGATCCTCATGGTTGATATTTCTCATTGCGGACACAGGAGAAGAAATAAGAAATGATACACAAACAATGGGTTGAACTAAAGTCTATATTTATTTCATTCAGGATCTGCAGAGAAGGAAGGAAGTGTGGGGTAAGCTAACCTGCTTGTTTAAAGTCCGCTAGCCTGATGTTAATTTGGGCAAGTTATACCCCATCCAGAGGAAGAGGTGGGCATTACTAGCCCACCCCCTGATCATAGGTCATACCCAGCTGGATACGGAGGGTGACCTTCCCAATTCATCCCACCCAGATCATTCCAACTCTGGGTGAATGTGACAAATTAGCCATCCATACCCTGCCACAGGTCATCCATACTCTTCCCTTGGATCCCATAGCCCTAAAAGGTAGATATCAGGAATGGTCAATCACCCTAAAAGGTGCCTCAAGGAGCTCACCTACCAGCATTTCTTCCAAAAACCACTCCCCACAACCCCACCAAATATGACTGAGGCCTTTTCCACACCAGGCTTTTTGCCTGGGTTGGCCCCCGGCTGCTCACTGTGCATCCAAATGATACACAGGGAGTCCCGGGGGTGGGGGGCGGGCATGGGATGTTTCTAGGTTTACAGAAACCTCAAAAATCCCAATTCTTCTGTGGTCCCGGAAAGTTCCTGGGACGGCAGAAGAATGTGCCTAACTATCCTGGGTGCAGCCACACTTACTTGTGAGTAAGCACAGCTGCAAACTGGGCATGGAGCCACACTGTGTGGCTCTGTGCCCAGCAGGGGAGTGGGTGGCACAAGTCTCGTCACCCCCGGGAGGGCAGGGAGGGGGGTGGGGGCCCGTGCATGCACGGGCAGTTTCTGTTTAAAAAACCTTACATTTTCAGAGGAGCACTCGTGCGCTCTCTGTTGAGAAAAAATGGCGGTTGCAACTTGCGACAGCCCAGGAGCAGCCCGGGCTGTCACGCTTCAATGATTTGGCTTCTGTGCACCGATCCCAGAAGTGGCTACTTCCGGGATTGCCCCCGCTATGCCCTCTACACCACTATGGTGTAGAAAGGGCCTAAATTAACCTGCCTAGGTGGAACACACTAAAACCAGGCCTGAAACGTCCAGCAGAGCAGGCAAAAAAACCAAACAAACTGTGCCAAACTGTTGATGAGCAAAACTCTTGTTTGGATCCCCTCCAAAGAGGCAAATGGCTAATTCTACCAAATGTGCAGGGTGGGTGGGAGATGTGGCTGCTGAAGAAAAGAGATTGAATGTGGGGCTGTAGTGGTTTTAAATACAAGAAGGCTCCACCCCCATAGACCCAACAGTGTGACATGTGACTGCACATTGCATCACATGATGCTGTCTCTTCCCCATCCTTCCTGCCTATAAACATCACTCCCAGACCAAGCCTTCTAGGCTGGTCCATGGAGTGGGATTCTTGCTAGTATTTTAATTGTCATCAATATAGCCATGGTCATGAGCAGCAGAAAGAATGGGTCTGTCCCATCTTCAATAGAGCTCTTCCTCACCTGTAACTTCAAACCCTTGCCCTTTTGATAGAGTTGGAGAAAGTCCTGGGTGAAAGAATTCAGAGGAGCAGAATCAAGGCAGGGGTTTGTTTGTTTGTTTGTTTAAACCTAACAAAATTTGCAAATGTTCTCTATATTCAGGATGAAAAGAACTTGAGGTTTGTTTGTTTTTTAAAGGAACATGGGGGGGGGGGAGGAATACAGTTGACAGATTCATCCATCCAGGCTCAGAGCTTTGAGTGCTTTGCTCTTTTTGCTCTTAAAAGTTTGAGTTTCAACCCCAGAGTATTCAACCATGTTTGTAATGACTCTTTTTTTCTGGCAGGCTCCTCATCTTTCATGGCTATGTAGCAGGCAAGCACATCATGGTCCTCTGCAGGACTGGTGGTGATCATTGTTTAGGGTGACCATCTGAAAAGGAGAACAGGGCTCCTGCAGCTTTAACTGTTGTGAGGAAGAGGGCATTTCTCCAGGTGCATTTCTCCAGGTGCATTTCTACAAATGACACCTGCTGAAATTCCCTTTTCTATGCAACTGTTAAAGACACAGGAGCCCTGTCCTCCTTTTCATATCACCTTATCATTGTTTCAGTTCACTGTTTACAAGAATTTACCAAAAATTGCAACATTCTTATTCAGAAGAGAAAGTACTTGAAACTTATTATTTTAAACCGAAAGAGGGAAAAAGAAAAACTGATGGATTCACCTATCCCTACTCACACCAAGCTGCACTTGCTTCAATCTAGCTAGCATAGTCAAGCAACCTGATTTGAATTCTCACCCTACCTTCTCTGAGACATGTGAATCTTCATCTGACTCAGGAATACTTGCAGTTTATTTTATTGTCTCAAATTACTTTTAATTTTTAAAATAGATTGACAGTGGTTCAGTTCTCAGACTCTGAATGCAATCTAATGCATTTTTTTGCTCAGAAGGGCATTCCTCTGTTTTCCATTGGGCTTCCCTTGCCATGCGAAGCTGGACACTAGCAGGTGGACCACACTTAAGTTAGGAATATATGATTGTGTTGCACAGTTGGTCAGGAGCCTTTGGTTCCATTGTCTGTCCATTGAGGGAATCAAATATTATTATTATTGTTTCCAAATGTACTCAAATTTTAATATCTCAAATGTGAATTTGCACAAATTCGTGCATGCAAATTTGCCAATTCCCCCAAATGCATATTTTCATACATTTCATACTCTGTGTGTGTGTGTGTGTGTGTGTGTATTTTTCTACAGTGAAATTTACAAAAAAAATCCAGAAGGTTACAAAGAAACATTCTGCATTGGAATTCCAGGCAGGCCAGATTTGCCCCCTGGGGCTGAGGTTCCACATCCCTGCCGCTTTATTATCTGAAAAACCAAACACAAAATGAGGTGAGCATCCAAAACAGGTCAGAAAAAATGAGAAACACATTATCTGGATGCAAAATATTTGTTTTCCCAAAGCCTGACGCATTTTGGCCTGTACTTTATTCAAAGGCTTTCCTGGGGGGTGGGGGGGGTGTTAGAAGATAGTGTCTGCAGAATTTCCTCTAGCAAAATAATTGTCTCCTGAGGAAGGCCTTTGAATAAAGTGCAGGCTGAAATGCTTCAGGCTTCATAAAAATAAATATTGTGCATCCTGAGAACCCTCTTCTCGTTTTTCTGACCAGTTATCTGAAACACTGTATTATGTATGCTTTGTTGCCATTATTATTAAATCATTTAAAAAAAAAAACAAGAAAATGTGCATTTAGCATCAAGGCAGAAATTATGCACATGCGCGTGCACACACACTTTCGTTGGCTAAGGACTGTGCAACATGTTCTGCAGCGATCATTGACTATCCATGCTTCCTGCTGGACTAATGCAAATTTGAGTCTGTCTGAAAGATGTGCATCACCATCTATCATTTCCTTGGGAGCATTAGGGAAAGGTTAATTGGTAGCATGTTGGCACAATTAGCATATGACAATGAAATTGCCACACACGGGAAGTCGTTTTCTTTCGAAATGCATCCTAGTGCCTATTTCTAAGCCATTCTATTGAATATATACATCTGAAATGCATGCAAAATCTTTTTAACTTGTCTGGGGACTGGCAGGCCATTCATTCATTTTCCCTTCTGATTTATTACATCAGAGTATAGGTCTGTCTGTTTGGCTAGAACATCTAAATTCATCCCTAGCAGCTGTCTTAGTGATTCCTTCCCCAATGTCTTCCAAAGCCCCTAATTTTTGTAAGGCACAAAGATATTTTTTTCATGTAATTCCAGGGACCTGCATTTATTTGTTTATTTATAGCAGGGGTGGGAGAACCTATGACCCTGAAGATGTTTGAATACAACTCCCACCATCCCTGACCATTGGCCAATGCTGGCTGGGGCTGATAGGTATTGGAGTTCAACCACATCTGGAGGGCCACAGGTCCCCATACTGGATTTAAAACAATGATGTTATGCCTTTCTATTCATATAATCCACAATTGGGTTACAATAGAATTATTAAAGAAAGACACAATGGCTTAGATCCTAATTTGATCTGTATGTAGGGGCTGGTGGGCCCTCAGGAATTGTGTGGGATATAGTGTGGGGAGGGCTGCAAATCAAAGGGAGAATTTGCAGAAATTGCCGCTGGTATCATGACCAAGCACATGAAAGGCAATACATGAAGGGACAAAGCAAACATTCCTATAAAGTGAATTCCAAAGTTTGGGTGCCACAACAGAGAAGTCTCTCTCTCTCTCTCTCTCTCTCTCTCTCTCTCTCTCTCTCTCTCCTTCTATCCAGGGGTGGGGGGAACCCAGTAAAGGCCCCCAGTTGGTTATCTAAAATGATGGACAGGGTTATATCAGAGAAGTCAGTCCTTTAGATTCACTAGTCCCAGATCATTGGGTCTTAAAGGTAAGAACCAACACTTCAAATTGTGCCTGAAAACAAACTGGGAAGGAATGAGACTCTTTCCCATCCAAGTCTTATTCTGCCACTTGGAGAAATTCCCTCTAGGCCAGATGGTGGGTGAGCAGACAGGCAGCCACAACAAGGAGAAGGAAATGAAGAAGCAGAGAAAGCAGGCTTTTGGTGGTGGGATCTCTGCCAGACATGGGCCTTCAATTCATTCATTACATTGATATACCACCAATAGCCAAAGCACTCTGGGCAGTTTACCAATACAATACAATAATGTACACCTTAAACACACAAATAAAAGTGTGATAGAAAACCATTTATATACAAGAATATAAAATAATTTTGCACAATCAACATATAAACATCCCAGGGGCCAAACATGTACCAACCATGCTAATCCCCAGTTCTCCCCCCACCACCACCTTTGAGACCAACTTGGTAAGAAGGAGTCTATTTCATTGTGCCTGTTGGCCAATTCCCAACTGATATGAACACTTTAACAATGAATCAGTGATTGCTTTCTGTTCCTTTTTACAAACAACATTAAGGCTGGTAGGTTTCATGGTCATTTCTCCACCATCGTAATGGCTTGACTCCAGTCTGATTGCTTGCTAGTGATCAGGGATGATAGGCTGATATTTTGTCAATGGGAGTGAATGGCTGGGGTTCTTTCCTTAATGAGCAAACTACCTGCAGGGTGGGGTCTGAGACTAGTAGAAAATACAGCAAGATCAGGTATGAACTGGGACAGAGGAAAAGAGAAGAATGTTTAGTTAGTAGGAATGTGTATTGTATTGTTAAAATGTCCGATTACGATATGATAAGGTTGTTATCAGACATCTGATTAACGATAACGATACAATAGAAAAACCTCCAATAAATATCCGATCTGAAAATTTTTAGCCCGATTATATTGGATTATTATTATTATTATTATTATTATTACCAGACCGCCATATAAACCTATAACTTCTATATTTTAAAAGTTAGAGGCTTGAAACTTGGTCACAGTGCTTATGGGGTATGCCTAAGTATGTGTACGAAATTTGAGATTGATCCCTCCAACCCTCGATTTTATATGAATTTATTAAAGATCATTTAAGTTCTGACAGGTCAGAATGACAGCTCGCCACGTGCATTCATTCAGAACTGTCAAAAAGTTGCATGATAATTCAAAAATTCATATAAAATACAGGGGTGGAGGGATTGATCTGAAATTTGGCACATATGTGTAGCAACATGTGTTTGACATGTGTGTGAAATTTGAGATCGATCCTTCCAACCCTCAATTTTATATGAATTTATTAAAGATCGTGCAACTTTATTGACAGCTGGTTGACCAGGCCTCCGTGCTGTCATCTTATCTGCTTTTTTTCCCATAGGCTTGCATTGGGGAAAACGTGTGCATAACTTTTTTAATTGAAATGATGATTACATGAAACTTCGGGAGCCAGGACTAGCAAGATCCAATCTGCAATGTCCAAAAAGTTTCATGTCTCTATCTTTTCAAATTAAAAAGTTATAGGGGGTCCCCCAAAAGCCCCACCCCCCGCTGTAATTTCTTCATTTTTAAAGATAAAAACTTGAAACTTGTGGGACCTGGCTAGTCATTTGTGAAAAAAAATCAGAGCAATTGCTCAAACCCTTGATTTTCTATGAATTTTTTAAAGATCGTGCTCATTCTGAAAGCTGGTTGACTGGGCCTCTGCTTTCTGAACGAGCACGATCTTTTAAAAAAATCATAGAAAATCGAGGGTTTGAGCAATTGCTCTGATGTTTTTTTTCACAAATGACCAGTCATATCCCATCTTCAGTGTCCCACAAGTTTCAAGTTTTTATCTTTAAAAATGAAGAAGTTACAGTGGGGGGTGGGGCTCTATAGAACAAAATAGGGCTCCAAATTATCAGAAATAACGATACGATTTACCTCCGATATAATCCGATCCAAACAAATTTTTAAAAGTGATTTCCGATAATGATACGATTTGATATGTTTGGACGTGCACACCCCTATTAGTTAGAGATGTTTGAACCGAGGATATAGACATTGGACCGGGGGAATATGATGCAGCATTTGCAATAGTGCTGCCTGCTGCTTCCAGTATGCTCTGTCTGTTCAAGGGAGGCTCGGCGGTCAGTAAAAAACACGTTCCACCATGTTAAAGTGATAATTTATTTATTTATTTATTTATTACATTTGTATACCGCCCCATAGCCGAAGCATAATTGGGGAAGGGTCATTCTAACAGCCATAAAATCGAAAATGTTTCACCAATCTCTCTGAAATTTACAGGTGCCAGAAAGAAATGTTTGTTTTACATTACCTGAAAATTTCAAGAAGATTGGTGAAAGACTGAGGGAAGGACAGCAGTTTAAAGTAAAAAGATTAAAGAAACCCCTGAATCCAAAACTGAAAATTGAACTCAGGGCTTGCGACCATTTTTGCGCAGCTGTCCTTACCTTTAGGGAACCTTTTTCATTAATCCAATGGCACGGTCTACTTCCTGCCGTTGTAGTGTAGGTGGAACTGCTTTTCTTTTTTAAAAATTCGCTTAAGTGGATTTTATTAAATTAAAGCTGTGCCTCTTTAAGAAATCAAGTGGCCATTCTGATTATGGCACACGCTCAGTAGAGTCTCCCCCCCTCCCTCCTGCATCAGCTACAATGGCTGCTTCCTGTAGCAAAGACAGTACTGTAGTCTCTTCTCAGAAGTAAGTTCCATTGACTGAATGCAATGTCTTACTCCCAGGTAAGTGTGTAGAAGATTGTAGCCTTTATTTAAAAAAAACAGTCTGGAACCTTAGAAGGCAGAGAGGGAGAGATGTGAGTGAGAATTCCCTCTCCTTTACAGCACTATAACTCTACAATTAACAACTTGCTTGCATGCTTTGCATGTGTGTATGTTCATTAGATTATGGCTGCTGATAATTAATTTTCATATCAATTCAATCCAAGGCATGTCTACTCAGAAGTTAGTTCCACTGAGTGCAATGAGTCTCATTCCCATTCCACTAGCTTGAAGGGGTGTGTGGATTTGGCTGTACTTCTCTTTGAGAGCTCTGTGTATTTAGGGACCAAGGCTTTTTGTAAGAGAAGAGGTTAAGCTCCCCCCTCTTTTTCTTTTTCTTTTTTAAATCCATGTATTTGATTTTTAAAGAATTTTTATTCCTTCATTGTTATTATAATTAATAATAATAATAATAATAATTAGTAGAAGTAGTAATACGTTTATTAAGGTTACATTTATATCCTGCCTTTTTTTCCTCTTGTAAGGAACCTAAGGTGGCTTACATAATCCTCCTCCATTTTATCAGCACAACAACCCTGTAGGGTAGAAGAGTCAGTGACATTCTGAATTCTCTTAGCTTTTCTAATATTTTTTGATCAGGTTGAACAAAACTATTGTGTATTGTTATCTCCAGTACCAACATCTTTGACAGGCTTAATGTAGGATTCATTGACCACAAGCTTTTTTAGAGCAAAAAAATAAAAATAAAAATCCAAATTTGGATAGATTAAAATTAAATTGAGCAATATTTCTAAACACCCACATGGCTATTCTTGGTACTGGGTCAGATGTAGTGATATAAGAAGATGATCAGACTCCATTTAGTTGATCAGTTGCAAAGAAACTTCTCTAGTAAGGAGGAAGGGGAAAGCCCTAGACTGATCATTCTTTCAAGTGCCATATCTCCCCCCCACAAAAACCCATGAGGTAGGTTAGGCTAAGAGTCTATGACTGGCTCAAAACCATCTAGTGAGTTTCTTCTGCTGCTCACTTTCACAAAAATGTAAAACAAATGTTTGGTAATGTTTGGGTGTATGGCATGTGCTACTTTTACCCTCACAACAACCCTGTAAGATAGATTAGGCTGGAAATTTAGCCCTGGCCCACTATCTATGTCTGTGTGCCTGCCTCTTTCATATATACTAGGGATGTGCACTGACCCCCCGGATCGGATCGGATAGCGGATCGGAATCGGACCTGGGGGGTCGGATCGGATCGGATCGGATCGGAGGCTGGTCGGATCGGATCGGACCAGATGTCCGATCCGGATCGGACGCCATTTTGAATGCTTTTTCCCATAGCCAAGTATTGTTTTACAAAAACGCCTATAACTTTTTCATTTTTAAAGATAGAAGGATGAAACTTGGGCACATTGTAGACTGGTTAGGGGTAGTTATCTGTGAGAAATTTCAGAAAGATTGGTGCATGCATTTTGTGGCAATTAATTTTTTAATAAATACCCAGGAATGCCTATAACTTTGTCATTTTTAAAGTTACACACATGAAACTTTGCCACATTGTAGGGGGTACCTTGGGACCTATGTGTGTCAAATTTCAGAAACGTAGGTGCTTGTCTTGTGTGGCAATTAATTTTTAGAAAAATGGGTAGTAGTGGGGTAAATACAGTTACGCCTCCCATTTTTTTATTTTTAAAGATACAAACAGGAAACTTGGGCACATTACAGGTACCACTTGCCTTGATATGTGTGTAAAATTTCAGAAACATTGGAGCTTTCCTTGTGTGGCAATTAATTTTTGAAACAATGAGGAAAGAAACACCTATAACTTTGTCATTTTTAAAGTTACACACATGAAACTTTGCCACATTGTAGGTGGTACCTTGGGACCCATGTGTGTGAAATTTCGGAAATGTAGGTGCTTGCCTTGTGTGGCAATTAATTTTTTAATAAATACCCAGGAATGCCTATAACTTTGTCATTTTTAAAGTTACACACCTGAAACTTTGCCACATTGTAGGCGGTACCTTGGGACCTATGTGTGTAAAATTTCGGAAACGTAGGTGCTTGCCTTGTGTGGCAATTAATTTTAGAAAAATGGGTAGTGGTGGGGTAAATACAGTTACGCCTCCCACTTTTTTATTTTTGAAGATACAAACAGGAAACATGGGCACATTACAGGTACCACTTGGCTTGATATGTGTGTAAAATTTCAGACAGCTGGGTCCAGGCATGTGGTGGCAAGGTATTTTTGAAACAATGAGGAAAGAAACGCCTATAACTTTTTTATTTTAAAAGTTAGAAGTCTGAACATTGCTCACTTTGTAGATGGGTTAGGGGTAGATATGTGTCAGAAATTTCAGAATTATAGGTCCAGGCATTTGATGGCTATGGAATTTTTAAATTACATGTTTCAAAAAAATTTCTACAGAGGCCAGGTCTTCCCCTCCCGCTTCCCGCGAAGAAAAGGAAACACTCTCTCGTCTCGATCCCTTTGATCCTTGCTAGTAGTATCCATTACAGGGCTCGTGTTTCCTTTCCTACTTTCACTTTTCACTTTGTACTCAAGCAGACACGAGCCCTGTAATGGATACTACCAAGGATCAAAGGGATCGAGACCAGAGTGATCCTTCCTTGCACGCATGGCTGCAAAACTCAGCTAGGCTCAGCCGTTCTGCTTGAAAAGTGAAAGTAGGAAAGGAAACACGAGTTATAGGTGTTTCTTTCCTCATTGTTTCAAAAATTAATTGCCACACAAGGAAAGCTCCAATGTTTCTGAAATTTCACACACATATCAAGGCAAGTGGTACCTGTAATGTGCCCATGTTTCCTGTTTGTATCTTCAAAAATAAAAAAATGGGAGGCGTAACTGTATTTACCCCACTACTACCCATTTTTCTAAAAATTAATTGCCACACAAGACAAGCACCTACGTTTCTGAAATTTGACACACATAGGTCCCAAGGTACCCCCTACAATGTGGCAAAGTTTCATGTGTGTAACTTTAAAAATGACAAAGTTATAGGCATTCCTGGGTATTTATTAAAAAATTAATTGCCACAAAATGCATGCACCAATCTTTCTGAAATTTCTCACACATAACTACCCCTAACCAGTCTACAATGTGCCCAAGTTTCATCCTTCTATCTTTAAAAATGAAAAAGTTATAGGCGTTTTTGTAAAACAATACTTGGCTATGGGAAAAAGCATTCAAAATGGCGTCCGATCCGGATCGGACCTCATCGGATCGGATCGGATCGGATCGGAGGTTGTCCGGATCGGATCGGATCGGATCGGATTTTCCCGATTTTGGGTCGGATCGGATTCGGATCGTGGATCGGATCCGATCCGATGCACACCCCTAATATATACACACAGAAAGGCATTCTTAGGTTTGTTCTTTACTTACTACATACCATAAACTATGTATGAATAGAGCTGTCACAAATGATGCAATACACTCACTTTTTGCACTTCCTAATACATTTGTTTCCCAACTAACTTACTGCTAATACAGTCATGAATCTAAAACCAAAATATGTTATTGTTTTAGCAAGACTAAATAATTTGGTATCATCACCAAACGTGGCTACGTCACTGCTCACTTCCACCCTCATTCTAATATTATGACAAAGGGAGAAACTGCCTCCCTATCCACTTTCTTCACAACATGCAAATAGGAGTGAGCACTGAGATGGCCAAATTTGCTGCTGACCTCAAAATATTTAGGGTTTTTAAAATGAAGTGAGATTACCAAGAGCTCCAAAAAAATCTCTCCATAGTGTGAAAATGGGCATCAAAATGGCAACAACAGTTCTACATAAGCATTTATAAACAACAGTTCTACATAAGCATGCACACTGGAGCAAAGCATCCCAACATCACATATACACTGATGGGATCTGAGCCTGCAGTGACTAAACAAGAAAAAAAAAACTTGGGAATGTGGTTGACAGCTCAGTGAAAACGTCAACCCAGTGTGTGGCAGCTGTAAAGACAGAAAACTCCATGTTAGGCATTATAAGAAAAGTAATTGAGAATAAAACTGCCAGTCTCATACTGCCTTTATACAAATCTATTAGAATACTGTGTACAGTTCTGGTTAACTATAGAATTTAGTATCACAAGATGTTGTGCTGGCCACCATTTTGGATGGCTTGTCCTCCTTTCCATGTGGTCACCCTATAACATGGCACTATTCCCCCTTCTGAAGAGGTCTGGACCTCAGACTACTAAAGACAAAGTGGCAGACCATAATAACTGTGTTCATATGCCCATTGCTTTATGAGGCTTCTGCAGGCTACCGAACAGAGAACTATCAGGCCATAAAGTTGCTTAAATGGTCTGCCAGAAACCTGACCTCACCGTTCCTGTTAGGTCCATGTCCTACAGGAAATGCTCTCAGCTGAACTTGATGGAATCCCAGCCTTCATCCCTTGGTTTAATTTACTGACCTCCCCTGGCTGGGCCTTGCAGGGAACAATAGGGTAGACAGAGCAGGCATACATAGCACGTGCAGAGTGCTGAGAGTGGCAAATCTAAAAGCAAATACGTTGCTTTTAAAGAACCAAGGAAATTCAATGGGTCCTTTAAGTAAATATCTATGGATGGAAATGCAGCCCATGCAGGCTTGAAACTTGACCACAAACATGATCACAATCTGCTACTTTAAGATGCAAACAGGAAGAAAAAGCATGTAGCATAAAATGAGCTAAAATAATTAATATAGTAAACTGTAACTTATTCTAATTTAGGATATTTTCCTGTATCATCTTGTGTGCTTCCAGAATAAATTGGGGAGTTTTTAGTCCAGTAGAATTTTTGTTCATGTTCTCTCCAAATACAGACATAAAACATGAAATGCTTCTTTTCATGAGTCAGTCATAGAAAGCTTTTATTTCTGGACATTGGCTATTGAAAAATTCAAATGAGACCCCTCAGATTTCAAGTGAGAGAGCATAACTTCTGGGGTTCATTTATTATTTTGAAAAATGGGTGCAACACATATCACTAGCTCTGATTTTATATTGGATGTCAAAATGGTGTAACATCCTAGCTGATGCTGGCTGCTTGTCAACTGTATAATATCCAGTCATCCATTACACAAAGCCATGAAATTCATTACACAAAAAACCTACAGTTTACAAAAACAATGTTAAGGCTCCACAGTTTCCAACCAAGCACCAAAAAGCAGGGAAATTGGGAGTTAAGGCTCCCAAGCCTTAACGCCACATCCTCCCTAAGGAGGAAGAAAGTGCAAGTGAAATTCGCATTCTCCCAAAGCAGATAAACCATGAGGACAGGATGGAGAATATGATATGCAGAGGTGACTGTGGGGTTGTGGAAAACTGATAACGAACAACTTAGGGCCACCTACTTCTCTTTTTTTTAGAGCAGCCCTTCCCCAACCTGGTGCCCTCCAAAGGTGTTGGACTACAACTCCCATCATTGCAAGTCAATATGTCCCATGGTCAGGAATGCTGGGACTTGTCATCTCAAAAATCTAGATATGCAATTTGATATGCAGAGGTGACTGTGGGGTTGTGGGAAATGATGATGAACAACTTAGGACCAGCTACTTCTCATTTCTTAGAGCATCTCCTTATGTTGAGAGTTGCAACCCAACACATCTGACAGGCACCAGGTTGGCAAATGTTGTTCAAGAAGAAGGGAAGGCAGAATGTAGATCTCCAGATGTTTTAGAATTCAACTTGTAAAAGCCCCTATCAGCATGGGCAGTTGTCAGGAATGCTGCGAGTTGATGTCCAAAACATCAGGATAGATCTATTTTCTGCCCACATCTGTACTAAAGTATGATGTTTTTCAACATTGTAATCAATCAAGGAACTACAAAAGAGCTGCCTCATTTTAAATAATAAACTGTATAAACCAAATGAAACAACAATTACATACGGTAATCCGGATAGCCCTTCAGACATCAACATTAGTTTTCAACACATGGCATAGGATGTCTGTTTCTTGAATATCAGATAAAGGATTTCTCTTACTTGTTCAGCAGTGTGAGATCAAAGGCAGAGCTACCACCTAATACTTTCATGTATCAGTATTATTTTAAAATTAAGTATGAAATGATTTTTGTCTTCCCCATAACACATAACATGAGGGTTAAAGTGCAACACATCTGGAGAGCACCAAACTGGAGAAGGTTGACTCCTATACTTGTCTTCTCAGAAGCCAGTGCCACTGAAATCACTAGGGCTTACTCCCAAGAGGTATAGGATTGCAAACTAATCTCATCTGAAAGGTGTTCAAGACAGCCAAACTAAACCTCTTCTGCTCCTCTGTCGCTTTGATGAGATGATGTATTGTGGAGGGATTGTGGGGAATGAACAGTATATTTTGTTTAAATACATTTTTAAGAAAAAAAAACATTGGTTCTTTGAAGGGCAGGATATTGATCAAAAGTTGGAAGTGCCTGGAACATGCTCTGGTTCTAGATCTATAATGAATAGTTCCCCTTTTGTTATCAAGCATGCTGCTATATGCGAGATGTGTTTGAGAGATGTGTTTGAGACCCTGTATTTGGTAAGGGTATGGAACAGCATTCCCCATCTTGTTGCCCTCCAGGTGTTTGAGATGACAAGTCCCAGCATTCCTGACCA
Source organism: Anniella stebbinsi (assembly GCA_029215795.1). Lineage (NCBI taxonomy): Eukaryota > Metazoa > Chordata > Lepidosauria > Squamata > Anniellidae > Anniella > Anniella stebbinsi. The sequence continues at coordinate 106,605,124 of JARDYH010000002.1, read as the reverse complement.
TGGGACATACTGACTTGCAGTGATGGGAGTTGTAGTCCAACACCTTTGGAGGGCACCAGGTTGGGGAAGGGCTGCTCTAAACAAAAAAAGAGAAGTAGGTGGCCCTAAGTTGTTCGTTATCAGTTTTCCACAACCCCACAGTCACTTCTGCATATCATATTCTCCATCCTGTCCTCATGGTTTATCTGCTTTGGGAGAATGAGAATTTCACTTGCACTTTCTTCCTCCTTAGGGAGGATGTGGCGTTAAGGCTTGGGAGCCTTAACTCCCAATTTCCCTGCTTTTTGGTGCTTGGTTGGAAACTGTGGAGCCTTAACATTGTTTTTGTAAACCGTAGGTTGTTTGTTTAATGAATTATATTTGTAAATCAGCAGATGCTACAAAGATATCATCATTCTCCTAGGCTCCCCTCCCCTCCCATTATGAGAAAGCAGACTTTGTGAAGAGGCCATCCTAGTGTTCTAGGAAAAGAAACAGGCCACCCCCTTTTTTGTAACATCATTCAAATATAAGTGCTACTACATTATTTGGTCTTTGATATCCACTCCTTTAATGTTGCCCACCTTTGCTTTGATATATGATGGATTAGAAACTTTCCCTTGTTCTTTTATTTTAAAAAAAGACACATAAAAAACCCGCCTTGTTTGCCTAGCTGAATAGTCTATAATAGTACTCGGTGTCAGAGGCACAAGGTTTTCCCCCCTTCTAAGATGCCTTTAATATTGCAGTCTGGGCTGCTTGTTAGCTTCATGGGATGTATTTTTCCCCTGTCCTCCAATGTCTTATCTGTTTGTTATGATTGCATCTGTCCTGCAGCCCTTCTTTCCTGCAGGGTGAAGAATTTACTTTGTGTTCAATTTGTAATGTGTTCAAAAGCTTTGGCATCTGGCATTGCTATAATGAAGTTTGGGTGGCTGGTTGTTTTGTTCCACTACATTCAACCTAGGGAAAATTCGGAGATGAAAGAACAGACTGTAGGCGAACAAGTAAGAATCCAGCTTGAGAGCTCCAATTGTTGACATTATCATTATCTGGAGTGGATGAAAAATGATGAAGCCCACTGTTGCACTCATTTATTTTCAGAACTATACCACCAATGGATCTCATTCCCCCAAACACTGCAGACACAGAAAAAGACGTGAGAGTACCAAGGTGTAAAATATTTAAAAGCCCATCAATGCCTCCTGGAAAGGTTTGACAAACATTCCTTGCAGAAAGAGCCCAAATGAAATATTGAATACTTTCAAAAAAAAATTCCTACCCACAAGGATGTTATTTACATTTCTTCTTTCAAAGGGTTTTGGATTGGTTTTTATAACTGTCTGTAAAAGCTAGCAAAAAAAACCCACATGCTCTGGAGTAAGGATGGATGAGAACGTCTTCGTTTTGTGTGTGTTTTGATAAGAACGTAACCAAAACGTGCAAATTTCTTCATCAACCGAGTGAGAAGAACTTGGTTTTTCATGAAACTGTGGGAAAAAAGCAAAACTGATAGGGTTGGATCCAGCCTCCTTCCCCGTGAGCACTTTCCACATCTGCTCTGGGGGGTTGGAGGGCTCTCTGGAGCAGATTTGGAGGGTGGGGGCTCTATGGAGAGGATGTGGAAGTCTGATTCCACAAGTGGACTCCTTCTGCTGGTGGAACCAAGGATCTGGATCTGACCCTTAGATTTGTCCATCCAGGTCAAAGACTTTGAGTGCTTAGCTCTTAAAAGGCTGGCTTTGATCCAACCATGTATTCAACCATGTTTATAATGTGGAATTAGGATTGCCTCTTCTTCTTCTTCTTCTTCTTCTTCTTCTTCTTCTTCTTCTTCTTCTTCTCCTTCTCCTCCTTCTCCTTCTCCTTCTCCTTCTCCTTCTCCTTCCTGACAGGCTCCTCATTTTAACAACTGCATGGCAGGCAGGTGTAACATGGTCCTCCCCATATTGGGAATAGCTGTGCCTATTGAGCTTGACCAGTGCGGATGGGTAAGAATTTTATTCAATGTGGGATATATATATATATATATATATATATATATATATATATAGATGCTTACCTAAATTAACAAATATTGTTATAAATGGGATTGAAAGAGCCCTCATTCAAATATGGGAGAAAGCAAAACTCACAGGTTCACCCAAGTCTAATCTGGGCAAACCACTTTCAGAATGAAAATGACACTCCAATGCAAGATTCATGTTTATTGGAGAATTTATATCACTTCACATATTCTAAAATTCCAACAAATCACACAAATTCCCAATAAAGCATCAGGTGGGATGATTGCATGTGTGTGTTTTTGCTCTATACTTGGGCGAGAGCTACACCAACTTTGGAAACAGTTTTAAAACTTTACCTGGAGTTTGTCCTGAGCCCCAACAGTTGTCACTCCTATTATAAACCATTTGAAAGCAGTAGTGTAGATCCTGCCTTGGAAGCAGCAACTGGCCAAAAAGTCCTGCATAAATGGAGTGAAAAAACTCTGATGTGAGATTTCCATATTGGCATCACCTTTGCAGAAATTACTTTGGGGGTAGGAGTATTGGAAGGCTGAAAGCAACCATCTAATTTCAGCCCAGAGTACTTTGATATTGTATCACCTGAACTCAAACTGTTTCTGAGCCAAGCATTTTAGTCCAACTATAAATCTTGGTTTCATGAAAACACGGTTCTTCTCCTGATATAAGAAGCAATATGAACATCTCTTCAGACAAGCCAGGCAATTTTAATTGATTTTACCCTTAAAGAGAACCTAAAATTAATTTTAAATACATAACATGAATTAAAAAAGGCTGAACCCAGATTCCGGCTGGACATCAGGCCAAACTTTTTGACTGTAAGAGCAGTACATCAATGCAACCAATGACCAAGGGAGATAGTGGACTCTCCCACCCTAGAGCCATTCAAGAGACAGCTGGGCAGCCATCTGTCAGGTATGCTTTAAGGTGGATTCTTGCATTGAGCAGGGAGTTGGACTCAATGGCATTATAGGCCCTTTCCAACTCTACTATTCTATTATTCTATGATTTGCTCCATCAACCAGTGAAAGTCACATTCAGACTTGGTAAACCAAGACCAGAGGGATCAAATTTCTTTCAACTTGAAGACTGAATTCAATTTGGAAAAGCTCTATGGGGCTGCATTCCAGTGGTGGTCAAGCCTGAAGGGAAAAAAGGATGGGACCAAAGTAGCAAAAATACAAACATATTTTACATTAAAGCTCTTACTATCAATAACTAAGCCTTGGGAGAGACATTTGAGCATTTTAGAATGGGGTGAGGAGAACTTGCACAAAAATGGTGAAACCACCCTTGTAGTGTTTGTGATAGGCCTGTTCTTTGAGCCAGGCCAGGATTTATGAATGACCTGCATTAAGCACAGATAATCCATCCCAGATTTTGTAGCAGACTGGCAAGGCAAAGGCCAGTCTGCCTGTGGCTGCCTGCAAAGAAGGAACACTAAAATAAATGACTACTGCCTAAGTTTTGTGTGGAACCAGATTCCTATTTCCAAGGGTCCTAGGTCTGTGGACACAACAACCCTATGATCAGGATGCAGGGGAAGGGGTGTGTGTTCATCTGGGGAACTGTGGAGTGCCAGATTGGGACTCCAGACAGGGTAGATTTGGTTCAACATACAGGTTCGACACCCTTGACTTAGACTCATCAATTTAATGCCATCAACACCAGGAGCTCAATAAACTTTTTGTGCTCATTGTTTGCCTTGGAATGAAAAATTCTGTATGTGTGTGTGTGGGGGGGTATCAAATACCTGGCAGGCCACACCCTATGGCTGGTGGGCTCAACTTGCTGAGTTGTACAGATTTAGCTTCAATGGAATATGCTAACTGCCAGCATGAAGACAGACAAAAGTATGAAATACTTGATCTAAAAGCAAAATTCCTCCAGCAATAGAAACACAAATGTTTAGGACTGTAGCATTTACATTTGAGCCTTCCCTTGCCCTTTTGTACAAGTTTCCCAAAGTAGTTCCTCAGTGCAACCCATTCTTGACTTTGGTCATCTAATTAAGAGGCTGATCCCAAAGTAAGCTGATGGCTATGTGAACCCTTTGACAAATTAATTCCTTCTTTGTGATGCCAGAATTGATTTTCCTTCTTCCTGGCATTTGAAGGAAGAGCCATCTCTTGGGAATGTACCATGAGTAGCTACAGAATCTAGTAGCCTGTGAAACAGAAGATATACAGAAGAAAAATTTGACTGTGCCTTTTATTTTAATAGAAATCACTTCCAGAGAGTTACTTTGAGAATGTATTTGATCTCAGGCATGCCCAATGGAATTTGTGTCCCCTTGAACAACAGGTACATGCACAGCCCATGCCATATCACCACTTCGATGACTTCCCTTACTTTCAAAAGCACTTTCTGATGTCAGGAGAAAGGATCTGCTGTTTAAGAGACAGAAGTCCATGGGTCCAGTAGTTGCATGGTACTTTGGATAGCAACCATTGCATAGCACTATTTCTCCCAAAACAAACAAACAAACCAAACAAAAACTTATTCAAAGTTTACAATTCCCCATAGCAACGGCTTCCATAAAAATGTAAGAATTATATCGGATGAAACAGTCCAAGGGTTTCTCTTGTCCAATACTTGTACCCCAAAGCAGCCACCAATCCGATCTTCAAACTACTGTGTGGACACAGCTATGCCAAGAGCTATACATTTTCATGTGATGTTTCATCCACATGATAGATTCTGGGACATAGATAGCATGAACAGGGGCTATTGGTGTGCTGAGTGGATATGTGTGACTAAACCCTAGTTCACACTAAGGAGGCCACGAGCCCTTTGTGCCACCAAATGTAGCACACCAGGTTTGTGTAATAACTCGCTTTCAGGACTTGGACTCCAAGGGACTATTGTCTGACTCATAGGTTGGTAGCTGTATGAATCCATCTCATGTTACAAACATCACTCATGGAAGTGGCCTTCAGGAGAAAAAACTGAAACACTGACCAGATCTACACCAAGCAGGATATGATATTTTGAATACAGTTTGAAAACTGTATATGGAGTGTGCCCTGGGCCCCAACAGTTGTCACTACTGTTATAAACCATTGTAAAGCAGTAGTGAAGATCCTTCCACCGTTAACAACCCTTTGGTTGTCCTTGAAAGGATTTGGTTTTGGTTTGATTTTAATAGCCTTTTTTTTGTTATCAGTGTGGGGACAAATATCAAATCCTTGTTCTCTACACTGTTAATGACATTTAAAGACCTCTATTATAGGCCAATGTGCCTCAAAGAATTGCTCTGCCAGCATTTGTGCTTCAGATAGGAATAGCAAACTGGCAGTCTATGAGGTGAATCCAGCCCCAAAGGGCATCCATCTGGCCAATATTATAGCTGCTGATTTCAAGGCCCTCAGTCATTATGTCCCTAAGTCACTTAAGCTTGTGTTTTAAACCCCATATTCCCTGGTGTGAAGATGGGGTTCAAAACAGTATCAGAATTCTCCACATCGGCACTTCAGCTGCAATTGGGTTGATCCATGATTAGGTCTCCCAAACTTTTGATTTTTAAAAAAGAGCAGCTGGGATCGGGGCTGTGGCTTGGAGGCAATGGGATAGAACTGGTTCCCCAATCCTTGCATCCCAATCCAAATTGCCCCTGCATCTGGTTTTGGGAGTATTAAACATTTTGGGAAGTAATAAAATGTTTGGAGCCAGGGCTGGTCCAAGGCATTTTGCTGTCTGAAACATAGGACAAGATGTTGCTCCCCCACCCCCATCCCATCTACAGAAGCTGACTGAAATGAATCTGATTTCCATCCTGGTGATGTGACATCATCCTCCACTGTACCTGAGGGTAGCAGGCTAGTTTAGGGGCTGAAGAGCACACCCAGTTCCATCCTCCAACATCTCAACACCAATGCCAGCATCTGCCACCTGACACAGCTGTCTCACTCCGCCCAATAGTAGGGCCAGCCCTATTTGGAGTTAAAGCCACTTAACTCCCACATAATTTGTAGTGTGACCCTGACTCAGGGGGCAGAACCAATGGTTCTTCCCCTTTAGTTAATTCTTGTTCAGTTCAAATACTGTTGAAAATTAGTTGTCAACCAAGGTTTAAGATCAGATATGACAACACTACGCATATCCAACATCCCCCAAATGGTACTCTGACATAATTCTGGATATTAGAGTGAAAACTAATTCATTGGTAATTTGAAAACATCTTAGTATTTTTTTAAAGAAATCATTCTCTATTATTTTTTTAAGAATGCAACTATTTCTTAGACCCAACGCAACTGAGTTTGTCATTTGCACATTTTCTGATCCCCCAAAAATTATAGAACTACTAGCACCATTTGTTGAGAGGGGGAATGGTTTTGTTGAGAGAGGGGAATGGTTCCCTTTACCACCGAAAGATCTGACAGTCTGTAATCTAACAGAACTGGACATATAGCTTTGGGCTACCAAGTCAATGATCTAAGTGGTTAATAAAAAGAAATTTGGGATACCAGAAACCTCTTGTCATGCTCAAAGCAAAAAGGAAAAAAAGTCATATGAATTTGCTGTTGGGCTATACTTCAGTAGTACATACACATTTTGTCAGATCTTGCTGCAAGGTGTAGTTTAAAGGAAGTGTCACTATTTTTAGCAGTTATGCAATGTATTGGAAGGATGCAGGTCAGAAGAGGGGAAAGAACAGAATACCTATGAGGTAAAAAAAATCTGATTGTAACAGAATAACCCAACTCAGCTCAGCTCGGTGCGTAATTATCAGGTTCTCTTTGATCTCCAGGAGCAAAAGATCACCTAGTATATTTCAAGGCATGACCTCACCCACTCCTTTTGGAAACCTGCCAGGAGCACACTACGTATTATTCAAACTTTTTGTTTCCATTGAGTTTTCACTTGCTGTCTGTGCTGCTCCCACTGATACAGTGATCAAGGTATAGAAAAACCCACCTGCTATCATTTCTGCAAGCTCTTTTGAATCAATCTGTGTGTGTGTGTGGGGGGGGGGGTAAATCAACCATTCCTTGGCTCATTACACCTTGGTCTCTCACTTTTCATCCTGATGTCATGTCTCCTATGGTGACTCCTCTTCAGAGGATAATATGGAGAAATCCCTTGAGCCATGCATTGTGAAGGAGCTGTCTGTGTCAAGTAGGCTGACCCATATGAAAAGGAGGACAGGGCTCATGTAACTTTAATAGTTGTAGAGAAAACGGAATTTCAGCCAGTGTCATTTGTATGCAATTAGTTCCTGGTGAAATTCCCTCTTCATCACAACAGTTAAAGTTGCAGGCACTATGCTAGAGTGACCAGATACAAAAGAAGGCAGGGCCCCTGCAACTTTAACTGTTGTGATGAAGAGGGAATTTCACCAGGAACTAATTGCATACAAATGACACTGGCTGAAATTCCCTTTTCTCTACAACTGTTAGTTACATGAGCCCTGACCTGGATTTTATCTGGTCAGCCTAGTGTCAAGAGACCTAGAGTCACATCAGGGGGATCCAGACCTTTGGGAAGAAACCATTGGCCCTTCCCGTCAAGACAAAGTTAGACCCTTCTTGGACTCAGAGGCAAATATTGAATGGCCACCTACTCCAAGGAGCTAGCTGTTCAGACTCAGCTTGTTGCAAGAAACAGAAGAGGACACTCATGAGTAAAGATATACTCATGAGCAACTCTGCTTGTGAGTAGACAATTCCTCAGGTGACACCAATGGCCTGCACTGTACTCTGGGTGGGACTCTGATGGCTCAGGCTTAAAGGCCTTCAGTACTTGGCATAGCATGCTGAAACAATGTCTGTCAATCAGTTCTTCCATGTCAACCTAGTTGGTCTCTGGAACTTCCTGTCTTTGGACTTTGGACTGCCTACTGACCTTGCCATTGGTACAGACCCTGACCAATTCCTGGAGTTCTGTACTTCCATCACTGTGAGCAAGACACCCTCATCCCACTATTGGCCCACAATTCCTAGATCAGCCTTCCCAAATCCTTACAGTTGTCACCATCCCCAGCCACCATGGCCAATTCCTGAAATGTCTGGGGGTCGATGACAGTTGTAGTACTGGCCATCTGAGGGTGCCAAGATGCAGAAGGCTCTGCTAGATAATGTAGTGATGTGAGAAAGCCCCCTAAAATGCATTCCTAATGTTATCAAAGCTCTTTTAACTCTATTTTAGAAATTATTTATATATTTCTCCTGGACAGGACCCATCTAGGTGACATTCTGCAGCAAGCAACTGAAATGTGCAGTTCAACCTTTCTCGACTCTCCCTGATAAATTTTGCTAATCTCATTGACTTTCTTTTAACTTTCTTCAAAACTCTGTCAGATATTTTGCTTTAGCAATGACCTCAAACTAGGGCTCTGGCAAATGACCAACCCTGCAAATTTTGGAGCTGTCTCTGCATAGGATTGTACTAAACATTCACATGTCTTTTACCAAAGGAAACAATGATGAGCCATTTATTATCACACCTACTTCAGCAGCCAGGTAGGACAGGCTTTTGCAGATAAATGCATACTTCAGGAGATATGTCTTCATTGATGTGTGATAGTGTAGAGGAAGGGGTAAAAATAGGATGGCACATAGAAACAAGTGTCCCTATTTTCCTCTGTGAACTATTGGAGGGTAGGGATGTGTGAGAAATTCAATTCAGTCCATTTTTAATCAGGGTTTACCCAGTTTGCACCTGCCAGAATGAACACAGGACTCAGACACAGTCTGAACATTTCTGAGGTTGCGATGTGATTCACTGACCCCCAAAATTCCATTCAACAGCATGCATACATTTGACAAAATGTGCATGAAAAATGCAAACTTTTGAAAAATGTGCACACATGTGCTTTGATCAATGGGAGAAGTACACATACATTTCAAAGATGTGTACCATTGATACATACATTTGAAAAATATGCACAGAAATACACTTGGATTTTCATGTAGAAAGGAAAGAACAGAGCTCACAATCTGATCTGGAACTGAGTCAGAACGAGCTTCAGGATGGAATTCGGAGGATTTCGACAAGCTCCTGTTTTGCTGATTTGCACAACTGTATCGGAGGCTCTGCCAAACCAACATTCATTTCCTCTCACTTTGTTGACCTCTAAGATTAGGAGCGGGCAACCTGTGGCCCCTCCAGATCCTTTGGCTTACAACTCCCATCATCTATCACCATAGACGATTCTGGCTAGGGCTGATCAGAATTGGAGGCCAAAACAACTGAAGGGCCACAAATTGCCCACCCCTGCCTGATACACATTCCAAGGCACCACCATTCTGGAACACAAGAACTCTGTTCCACAGGCAGAGAAATCTGTACCTTTAACCACTTTGGAAGGTTACAGCTCCTCTCAGAAGTCCTGGAGATCTGTCTACTGTCTGACAGTAGAAATCTGCAATGGGCTGCTGACACAGCAGTGAAGGTGCTTGAACGATGCTGAGAGGAGCCCCCTCAAATTGCCCTAGAAGGGGAAAATCAGTATGCAAGGGACAGCTGCCTATTTCTCTCACTCCCTTGCAAAATTAAGCCGCACCCTTTGCTTGACTGAGTCCGCAGGGCTGCATTTTACTGAAATTAAGAGATCACTGAAGTTAAAATTGAAACCATAAAACATACCATAAGAGCACTCACACCCCTCCACTTTCCCATTCTGTAAGAGAAATGAGTCAGTACTCATCTGAGTTTATGCCGGTCACAGTTTAGGGAGGGAAGGCAGTTAACAGCAACTCCTCCTTTTGACAGGTAGGAAGGCTATAACCCAATATTCCTTAAGATCCGTTCCTGCGGCTACAGCAGCTCATGGCACCAAGCGGCTCACCACTGCCCTCTGAATTATTCCCTTGATCCTTTGTAGGAAAAGGCAAATCGCTAAACCTCAATTTCATTCAGATTCCCATTTTTTGTTCACTTTCAAGTTCAATCCATCGCATTTCCACACCACTTTGCAAATCGTTATTTATTTATTTTTTAAAAAATCAACATGAAAATTTTCAGGTCTTTTCATGCACCTTGCATTTGAAACAGGTGTTCTTCATATGCATTTTGTGCGCATTTTTGCAAATGTATGCATTTTTCAAATTTGTTTTAAATGAGTAAGGCAATTTTGTGTGCGTGTTTTTCAAATATACACTTTTTAAAAAATGTATGCATATTATACACATACACACACCATTTTTTCCTTTTTTTTTTTTTTACCAACTGCATTACAGTCGTCCAAAATGTATGGATTTCAGTGGCAAGATGTGTTCCGATTTGGGAAGTGCATATTTGGTACATCGCATCAAAAATGCAAACTGGACAAAGTTTTCACCTATTCCTACTCCTTTATATTTGAAACATCAAATCTTGCAAGCTTTGTATCCCTCCCCATCCATTCTTTGACCCACCTTTTGCATCTTCTTCTAAATATACCCTTGCAAGGGTTGGATCAAAGAATGAATGGGAAGTCATACAAAACCCTACAGGGTTCTTCTACAGCTTGCATGGTATTCATTTAATGTGCTTGTCTGTGGGTCTGTGTGTGTTTTTTAAAAAGATTGCATTGTAATAAGCCACCCTGATAGCTTGTTTGAAGGGTGGGGTATAAATCTTCATAATAAGCAAACAAGCAAGCAAATCATTTAAACTAAGTCACTACCAGTGTCTCTGCCTGTAGCGATCACTTGGCAGCATGGTGTTCACCCAGGGGAACCAATCCCTGATGTGATAGTTTTGCATGCCTAGGCACTGACATTCCAGTTTAAATGCCATGCCAGCCACATGAAATCCAACATATATATCATTTTAAACATGTCCAGCATCATGGTTAAAAATGGACCTAATTGTTGTTCTGCTTCCCTGCAGCTCTTTCTACACAAGCAGCAGATAGAGCTGCTATGCCCAGTGGTTCATCCCTGGCTGTCTCCCCTCCCCTGCTGTGTGTGCCCCCAGGCTGCAGGTTGACTTTGCTGCTTGTTTTCCTGCTTCATCCATTCTCTCAGCATGGATGCCTAAGCTCCCTAGTGAGATTTCCCTGTGGGCTTCCCGCATAGGCATTTCTTGTCATTATGCCGTCAACCGGAACACAGAGTTGTCCTTGTTATTATTACCACTGTTGTAAAACTGATTAATAGAATTCAGAATATAACAATGGTGTTAGCCTTTGCTTCCAATTGTTGTCTTCTTTTTTCCTCTTTATTTGAGATGGTATGGAACATATCAAGAAAACATCTATATCTCTCTTTTGCTTGCTGTATGCCACACATTTGGTTTCATGGTTGAGTGGTGGTGGTACAATGATACTGATGAAGTCATGGTACACATCATAGAATCATAGAATAGTAGAGTTGGAAGGCCATCAAGTGCAATCCCCTGTGCAATGCAGGAATCCAGCTTAAAGCCTACCTGACAGATGACTGTTCAGCTGCATCTTGAAGGCCTCTAGTGTGGGAGAGCCCATGGCCTCTCTAGGTAATTGGTTCTAGGGATGTGTATCGTATCATTAAAATGTACGATAACAATACAATAAGGTCATTATCGTGCATGTGTTTAACGATGATGATACGATAGAAAAACCTATGATAATCATCGGAGATGATAATTTTTGGGTGATTTTATCATTTTATCAGACTGCCATATAAATATACCTATAACTTCTGTATTTTAAAAGTTAGAGGCTTGAAACTTGGTCACAGTACTTATGGGGTATGCCTAAGTATGTGTATGAAATTTGAGATTGATCCCGCCAACCTCAATTTTATATTAATTTATTAAAGATCTTTTCAGTTCTGACAGATCAGAATGACAGCTCGCTACATGCATTCATTCAGACCTGTCAGAATGGAAACGATCTTTAAAAAAATCATATAAAATCAAGGGTTGGCGGGATCGATCTCAAGTTTCATACACATACTTAGGCATACCCCATAAGCACTGTGACCAAGTTTCAAGCCTCTAACTTTTAAAATACAGAAGTTATAGGCATTTTTTCTATAAAAATAGGGCTGCAAAAATATCATTTTTTCATGATCGTTATTGTGAAGACGATACGGTTCACCTACGATATGAATGAGGACGATAATTCTTTTGGTCCAAAATGCCAATAACGATAAACGATGATAATTTTTGGCATGCACAGCCCTAATTGGTTCCATTGCCATACTGCTCTAACAGTCCAGAAGTTTTCCTGATGTCCAGCCGGAATTTGGCTTCCTGTAACTTGAGCCCATTAATTCGTGTCCTGCACTATGGGATGATTGAGAAAAGATCCTGGCCCTCTTCTGTGTGACAACCTTTCAATTATTTGAAGAGTGCTATCATATCCCTTCAGTCTTCTCTTTTCAAAGCTAAACATGCCCAGTTCTCCTCACAGGGCTTTATTTCCAGACCCCCACCTTTTTTTGAGATGGTATGGAATGTATCAACAAAACATCCATACATCTCTTGTGCTTGCTGTATGCCTCACATTTGGTTTCATGGTTGAGTGGTGGTACAATGATACTGATGAGATCAAGGTAGGGATGTCCACCTTCGGAAATGTCAAGGACGTGGAAAGAGGCCAGACGCCTTTTGGTGATGGCTTTTGCAGTGACCGGACTAGCATAGTAGAGGGATAGGCAAGTCCACTGGCCAAAGACTCATGATCTTTTCGTTTTCTCTTTTTCCTGTGGAAATGGAGATGCTATATTGCAGCAATTATTCAGCTGTCCAGGGCCATGGACCATTATTCTCTCTTCTTTGTTCATTGCAGGTCATCAACGTGAATATGTGTGAAGCTGCATTTCCATTTGGCTGATTTAATTGGCAGCAGCTACATTACCTCCTTTCCAAGTCTGGCACCAGCACATGGCATTCTGGGGCAAGTTCCAAGGCTCAGAGTCCTCCAGTAAGCTTCACTGCCACCACCATTTGGCTCCTACCTCCACCCTATCTGATATGGCTCCTCTGAGTGGTGGCAGGGACTGGGGGAATGCCTGGGCCTGGCATAAGGTGGCCAGGTATGAATCAGCAAATGGAGGAAATGCATCCCCCCAAAAAGAGGATACTGATTTACATACAGTTTGCAAATGCTAATTGATAAGTAGCAATACTAATTTAGAAATTATTATTATAATTTAACTAAGAATACAGTACATCTCACCATAGTGAGGAAGACAGTGACCAGGTGACCTGTGTGCCTTTTCAGCCTGCTGTCCAGGTACTGTTGATGAGCAACTTCAAGGCCCATCAACACATCTGGAGGGCACCAAGTTGGGGAAGGTGAGTCTAGACTATGTCTTCCTGTGCCATACCTTGAGCTGTCCTCCTTGCCATTTCATTGCCCCCCCCCCAGATCACTGGAAAACTGGGAGAGGATGTTGAGGTGCAATCTTGTCAATTGTCCTAGCCATTTCCCCTTTCCACAGGCTTTGACAGAAGTACAGGCAGAACATGACTCCCCCAGAGTCATCAGGAATCAATTGAGAGAAACTATAAGATGTGCTTTAGTAAGGTAATTAATAAATTGGATAAACACAACACAACATATTGGATAAATACCATATAATCGCAGGCTTAATTAGGCCTCCGGAAAACACATTCACCATAGAAATGCTCTTAAATAATCACCAAGTTTGGGACTGGTTTTCCTAATTCAGTGTAGGTGACATGCTAAAATAAATGACAACTATCAATTAGAAATTAATTTCCCTTCAAATCTTATTAACTGTTTCTTGAATCCTACTTGTGTCTTGTAAATTCCTCAAATTTACCAAGCAGTCCCATATGGCAATTACACACGATGATACCACTGATCCTCATTCACACATGTAATGTTCATGTGTCAAGGAGAAACATGCATTATTAGGATCTTTACTAGTCTCAAGAGTCATGGCTAGGGATGTGCAAATCAGCAAAATGTGATCTTGTCCAAGTTCTCCAAATTCCATCTCTAAGTTCATTCCAACTCATGTCAGTATCAAATTGCAAACTTCTCTTTTTTTCTTTTGGCATGGAAATTTGAGTGTATTTTCAATCACATTTTTCCAAATGTATGCACCAATTGTGTGCGTTTTTGAAATGCATGCATTTTCTTCCACTGATTAAAGTGTGTTTGTGCACATTTTTCAAAAGTACGCATTTTCAAAACATTACACATTTTTCAAACATATTTTTTTTGTTCTGCAAATCGCATCACCAGCTCAGAAATGTACAAGCTTCAATTGCAAATTGTATTCAAGTATGTGTTCAGTTCTGTGAGTGTAAACTAGGTAAATTCTGGGCAAAAATGAACTGAAAGTAATTTTTTATACATCTTTAGTCATGGCACAATGTGGCAGGTATTGGAATATCTAGGAGAAGAAATAAATCTAAAACTGGGCTCAGGGAATAATCAATAGGACAAAAGCCAGAAATAATCAAATATATCATTTTTATTTCAACAATAGAAAGAGTATACACATTAGGCAGCATTCAGATAGGATTCCAACTATTTGGATAACAATGAGGTGTTTGGGGGAGAAATGCCCTTCCCCCGTGTCCTGCTCACATGGCCGCGGGGAGGCTGTTTAGATTAAAAGTTACAAAAGTTTTTCCACAGAGGCTTGGGCTGTCAATTGCACTCTGCTCCCCTGCCTCCCCCTCCCTCTTTTATCTGTCAAAACTCCATGTTGTTGTAATTTTTAATCTAAAAAATTCATAGCCACCAAATGCCTGGACCTATCTTTCTGAAATTTCTGACAGATAACTATCCCTAACCCATCTACAAAGTGAGCAACTTTCAGACTTCTAACTTTTAAAATAAAGACGTTATAGGCATTTCTTTCCTCATTGTTTCAAAAATACCTTGCCACTACATGCCTGGACCTATCTTTCTGAAATTTCACACACACATCAAGCAAAGTAGTACCTGTAATGTGCCCAAGTTTCCTGTTTGTATCTTTAAAAATAAAATGTTGAAGGCATAACTGTATTTACCCCCACTACTTCCCATTTTTCTAAAATTAATTGCCATACAAGGCAAGCACCTATGTTTCTGAAATTTCATACACATGAGTCCCAATATACCTCCTGCAATGTGGCAAAGTTTCATGTGTGGAACTTTAAAAATGAAAAAGTTATAGGCATTCCTGTTTCTTTATTAAAATTTAATTGCCACAAAATGCCTGCACCAATCTTTCTGAAATTTCTCACAGATAACCACCCCTAATCTGTCTACAAAGTGCCCACGTTTCATCCTTCTATCTTTAGAAATGAAATAGTTATAGGCATTTTTGTAACATAATACTAGGTTATGGGGAAATGCATTCAAAATGGCGTCCGATCCGAAAATCGGACATCCGATTTTCGGATCAGAATCGGATCGGATCAGATCCACCCAACCTTCAAGCCGATCTGATCCACCAGGTCTGATTCCGATCCGCGATCCGATCCGATCCGGGGGATCAGTGCACATCCCTAATTACTACTGCAAATCATCAACTGTCAAATGCTGAAGTTAAGCATTGTGAAAATATTTGGAGAGTTTTCACTGTGAACGTTTTCAGAGACGTTAATTCATTTCAGATCTAACAAAAAGTACACACAGAATAGTGGATCAGTTGTTTGGGTTAGCCAATCAATCAGCCATAAAGGGATACTCCTGACATGTGTGAATGCAACAATAATTCTGAATGGATAGGGTTATCCTAGCCATGTTTATCCCTTGTCCACAGCTGTTCATAGCACTAAATGGCTTGCCTTTATCAGGCAATGGTGATGGACCATGTGATTCTGATGGATTTGGACTCTATATTACAGAAGTCCATTTGATCTATCACATTGCCATGTAGCGAGCAGCATTTGGTACAAATGGGAAAGGGCCATGTATTCCATCTATGCTTAAAGGTGCATTTGCCAGAAGTCTATGAAAATTGCTCTGTTAGGAATGCTGGAAATTCCCCAGACAGCACATCATTCACAGCTGTGTCAATTGGCAGAGAAGTGAAAGATACTCTCTATAGAAAGGTAGTGGCAGCTGACAGCAGTTACAGTAGGAGGCAGACAGCCAGCATGGGCACGGGAGATGAGAGAACAAAGGAAATGAAGTCTAGAATCCTGGGAGATGAAATAAATCATAACAATTGAGGTAAATCAATAGAGTACAAGAATAACCGCTTCCCTGTCTTGGATACGAATGCATAGGGATGTGGCTGCTCTAATAGAGCTGTCATGCAGCATCAATTCAACCAAGCCTGTGCATGCCTGTCAAAATTTTGGGGAGGTTTTCTGGCAGTTTTACATTTCATAGTGGGGCATGGTGCCACTTGGAAACATCCAGGAAAATGTGCAGGTGTCACAGTCTTTTGAACCATTGGGAGACTTAGCTCTTTGCCAGTACTAAAGCTCCATAAACAGTTACAGGCTGCATTCAGACACTACAATAGCCAATGGTGGATTAATAGTAGTGCTGTGCCGAAAATTTATCCTACGAAAACTTCAACCATTCTCATTCTATTTTATGGAAAAGAAATTGCTTTTGAAAAGAAATTCAAAGGAGAAGAAATTTCGGTTCTCATGCTTGCCTTACTTACGAGATGGATGAGGAATGTGTGTGACTGTACTGTCTTTCATTGTACAGTCACCTAACGGCTGTAGCCTCCTTAGCTTCCTGCCCTTCTTGCCCAGGGGAAGGCATCATAAATTTATTCCTCCTGTATGGCCTTTTCAGATCAGGAAGTGCAGACAGCCTGGGAGTCTGTAGAGCATTGGTGAGATGTGTAATAGAAAGAAAAATAAACTTTCAGGAAATTCCATATATATATATATATATATATATATATATATACCAGGTGGCCCAAAAGTAGGTATACAGTTGTTTAGAATGTTGATGGGTGGAGTCAGAATGACAGTTGGGAAGAGTATACTGTATACCTACTTTGGGGCCACTTGAGATATATATATATATATATATATATATATATATATATATATATATCCTAGAAATAAAAGGACACTTTTTAAAAAAAAAAATTAATTTTTTCAACATAATACAACATAAAACAACATAAAATACATTACATAACCACATACCCCCCGTGCTCCCCTCCCCCCAGGAGACCTTCAATTATACATGATTCTTCTTTCCAAAAGTGTAAAGACTCTTTTGAAGGTATTTGCCCTTTCCCCGTTCCTAATACATATTCCAAAAATAGGCACCATACATCTCCAAAATCATTCTTACTGGACATTCTCCTCTTTATTTTAATTTTACATGTTAGCTTGTCATTAAGTGCCATATCCCATATTTCTTTATACCATTCTTCTATAGTATATATCCCTTGCCCTTTCCAGTTTTTAGCAATCATTATTCTGACGGGAGCCAGGAGGTTGTTTATTAATTCTCTCTTATTTATAGTCTCATTTCCTTTATCCCATATTGCTAGTAGAGCCAGCTTTGGGCTTAATTCCAATTTACTTCCAATTATTTCACTTATTTCTTTGAACACCCTTTCCCAAAATTTTTGTACATGTTTACAGTTCCACCTCCTGACATCCCCTCCAACAATTCTTGGACACTTTTTTATCTATCTGATGAAATCTTACCGGCGTTAAATACCATCTCCATACTGTCTTATAATAATTCTCCTTAATTCTAATCGACAAAAGCTTTAACATTCTTGCATCCCACATCCTCCCCCAGTCATGTTCATTAATTTGTTCCTTTAAATCATCTTCCCAAATCATTTTAAGAGAGTCTCGATATTCAGCCTCCTCTGTCAGGATTCTATATATTTCGCTAGTCAGACCTTTTCTAGTTTTAATTACTTCCTTCTTTCCTCTTGATTCAATTAAATCTTCAAATCTTGTATTATTTCTACACTTCTTATTTATCTTTTTCCATTCCTGTGTCCATTTTTCCAATTGTAAGCATTTGAACCAAGCTATCTTTTGTCCTTTTACCAACTCTCTAATTTGCACCTTATCTATCATTCTTTCCATCCAGTTCCTTAACTTAATAATTTCCTGACCCTTCAGACTTCCTTCCAACTCTACTTTTAAATTCCTTGGGAAGTTTCCCACTACTACCACTGGGGCGAGTGGAGAGTCTCCTGGTATTAACTTTCCTTTAACTTTCTCCCAGATCTCTAGAATGTTTTTCAGCAACGGGTTGTCCAGTCCCCTCAGATCTTTCTTTTGAATTTTATTATTAAAAAATATATTTTGCAATTTAAAATCTAGTCCCCCTGTTTGCGTTCCTAGCCATTCTAAGTCTTCCTCCCCTAATATACTATTTATAACATATCTTAACTGATTAGCAATATAATAATTCTTTATATTTGGAAGTCCCAAACCTCCTTTCTTTTGTGTCTTATACCATAACCCTTTGTTAATCCTAGCTCTCTTATCTCCGTTGCAATAAGCATTAATCATATTTAGCCAGCTCTTTAACTCTGCATCCGATATTTTAATCGGTAGCATTCTAAACAAAAAATTAAAAAGGACACTTTTCAGAATTGTCTCCACATTTTTTTCACCATTATTTTTGAGGTGGCTGCATTCCCTCTGCTCAATGTCCTGGAGTGATGATAGGTATCTGGAGCATTGCAGAAGATGCAATAAGTGCAAAAACAACCCCAAAAAACCCTTAGGGGAAAAAAAGAAGCTGTTCTACAACCCTTGCCAATGGTGATGCCTACCTGTCAGAAACTGTTGTAGAATTTTCCTCCCCCTAGAGAAATTCAGTGAAATTATCCCCCCAATTTCTCCACACACAAATAGGGTGAAGACTTTTGTGCACAGTTAATAGTCAACTCCATAGTTGATTATCAAGGGGCTACTCGGTAATCAACCATACTGTGGATTAAGGCCAACGTCAACTTGATTACTAGTCAACAGTGTGTTTGATTGACATATCTCCTGCCCTTTCTCCCCCCTCAGTCCTCCCACTGGTATCCCACCAGCCATTGCGATTTCTGTCAGCTGGACTAGAGTGGCAGCTGCCACTTTGGTCACTCGTGCCAGGGGACTCTGTAGTCGCTGAAAATAACTAACTGTGTGCAATGAAATAGTCAACAATGCCCGACACACGACAGTTAATAATCAACTCTAAACAGCATTGGTCATTTGTGTTGGTTATTTTGGCCGAATAACCAACCGGGCTGTGAAAGTCCCGACAGATGATACAATAACCTACCATTAACTATTTAACCCACCGTTGACTATTTAATCCACCATTGGTCATCGTGTCATCTGAACTTTGAAAACGGTTTGAAAACTGTATATGGAGTGTGTCCTGGGCCCCAACAATTGTTTTACTGTTATAAACTGTTTTAAAGCAGAAGTATAGATCCTGCCCCAGTCACATACTGATGTTCTCCAAATATTGCAACTTTAAGGTTGCTGCATATTCAACTTAATCCTTATGCATGTTTACTCAGAGGTAGGTTCAATGGGACATAGACCCAGACAGGACAATATGTTTACAGTAGAGCTGTGCGCTACTAATGGCCTATGAAAATTCTCTACCCTATTTGTGGGCACAGAAATTTAGGGGGGGGGGATTTCGCTGAATTTCTACAAGGGGAGGAGAAATTCTCCAACAGTTTCTCACAAATAGAGTTCAGCATTGGCAAGCATTGCAGCATAGTGTCTTTCTTTTTTCATAAGGATTTTTTTTTGGGGGGGGGATGTTCTTCTGCCACTGAGAGTGGCAACAGACAGTATCAACTGCATTGGAAAGCTGGTCCCTATTTTACCCACCAACACGAAGGTGCTAGCCTTAACCAGGTACAAACAGGTAATAAAAATGAAATTAAGGATTATGCAAAATACAAAATGTAATACAAAGTAAATAAAATAAAATCAACAGTATTTTCTCATTAGAACACTTATATTTGACAATTAAACATCTACTAATTTGATAAAAAGTGCTCTTTTTCTTATGGTCAAACGCGTTTGGACTGAAAGGTCCTTTCCAGTGGCCCAAAGTCTAGGCTTGTATATGCAACGAAAGTTTACCAGATAGGGCTGACTTTTTTTATCATTCCAAATAGCGTCTATAATGTATATAAGTAAGATGTTTCTCTTAAGCCTCAGTTATATCATACCATGCCCCATTTTACCTCCATCAGATTTGTGAGGATATGCAGACGTGAGGATGGCAGTGTTGAGTTGAGTCCCAGGGAAGACATGGAGTAAGTGATGTGCCACAACCTCTCCTCAATTTTCCTGCAAGTTTTCTTCCCCCCAGGAAAGAGACTTTCTTTGTTCTGCCTCATTCTCAGGGTGTTTTATAATTTATTTTTGTGATGATTTTGAGCTTACCTAATCACTGCAAGGTGGCTCAGAGTCCTCTATGTGTGTGTTTTCTTTCTATTGCACATCTCTCCATTACTCTACAGGCTCCCAGGCTATTTGTCCCTGAAGGTCTCATGTTGATCAGTGATATCTTTGGGGATTTTAGTAGTTCAACAAGAAAATGACATCTCTGAAAAGTTCAAACCCTCATACACCCCCCATACACACACATATACTGTGGTCCCAATTCAGATCACCTATCTGAATTGGGACCACAGTGTGGTCCCACCTATTTCCATCATCATCATCATCATCATTAAAGTCTAAGGCCAGGATAAATTTTCACACATAAAATATATCCTCTAGTCCAGATTTCACTGTCAGGTGTACAGACATGAGGTCCTCAATTATTAATTAGCATTGATTAATTTCATTTGAAATATGTTGATAGATTATCAAGATTCACCCAGGTGCATTAAAAAAACAGTTTTTTAAAAAAAAATGATACAAAAAACACAGGCATTAGGTGCCATCCTACAAGAGGTCCTTACCTTTCTCTTGTGCAAGAGGGCGTTCCTGGTGCAAATGGGTCCATCTGTGATATGTACATGCAAGATCCAAAAAAATAAAGACAGATTGTTTTTTTCCCTCTTGAATGCAAATTAGTTCAGATTTAAACAATCAAAACTTATATGATCATTGATGCGATGAATCCAGGAAGATTTCTTTAATCAGGTGATAGCTTTGTTTAACTTGCACACACATTGACACACATGAATGCTTATGTATCACTCTGGCTCTCTCAACCAACTATATTTTTAGTTGATTAACCATCCACTACTTATTGATTATATCATTAAGATTTTAATTACGCTTAAATAAATCTACATACTACCAAAAGTAAAACCTTTCAAGCAGTGCCTTTTTGAGATACTGAAGGATGCATACATTCATTTACAATTTAATATGCAAAAGTTGCTAACCATTGTCAGAAGGAGCAAACATCTGTAGGCTGCAATCATATACACATTCCTGGGAGCAAACTTTGTTTTCTTTTGAGTAAACATGCATAGGATTACACTATGCAACATTGCACATCAAGTCAATGTTTTTTGTTGTTGTTGATGATGTTGCCAGAGTAATATCTCAGAACTCAAACCTTCATAACTAACTAAGGCTATAGTTGATTAGTCTACCAATTAAACATTACTGCCCAGTCTCTCACATTTATATCACTTTCTTCCTCCAAGTTGCTCCAATAGGTTAATTTCCGCCGATGGCAGAAAACTCGACTTATATCCAATAAGACATGACATAGAGAACATCTTCGTTCCTATGGGGTGGCAATACGTGCAGCGAAGAAAGCTTACTTCTCTGCACGCATTGTGTCTGCAAATTCGCATCCAGCAGAACTGTTCAGGGTGGTCAAGGGTCTAACTCGGGCACCCTCCCCCCTAAACCCGATGTTAGAGCCTTCGGTAGTTCGCTGTGATGCCTTTAACGATCATTTCACAGATAAAATCTCTTGGATAAGAGCCGACTTAGATGCTGTCGTTATAGCAGAGGCTGACAATGGAGTGTCCAGCAACTCCGCGAGTAGAATTACACTGGATCAGTTTCAGTTGGTGAGTACCGAGGACGTGGACAAGCTGCTTGGTCGAGTGAGGAGGACAACTTGCCCTCTCGATCCCTGTCCTTCTTGGCTGGTTGCCCAGGGAGGAGATGCAGTTAGATCACAATTACAATATATTATTAATGCATCTCTCAGGGAGGGGAGTTTTCCATCATGTTTAAAAGAAGCAGTAGTACGGCCGCTTCTAAAAAAGCCCTCCCTGGATCCCCTGGACTTTAATAACTAAAGGTCAGTATCAAATCTTCCATTTTTGGGCAAGGTGATCGAGAGGGCGGTTGCCTTCCAACTGCAAGCAGTTTTGGATGATACAGATTTTCTAGACCCATTTCAAACTGGCTTCAGAGCAGGATATGAAGTTGAGTCTGCTATGGTCGCCTTAGTGGATGATCTACGCTTAAGTATTGACAGGGGGAGTGTGTCCCTGTTGGTACTCCTGGACCTCTCAGCGGCTTTCGATACCATCGACCATGGTATCCTTCTGGAACGCCTGAGGGAATTGGGACTCGGGGGCACTGTGCTTCAGTGGTTCCAGTCCTACCTCTCAGGCAGGTTCCAGATGGTGATGCTTGGGGATAGTTGCTCTTCAAAGAAGGAGCAGCTATGTGGTGTACCACAAGGTGCCATCCTATCCCCAATGCTGTTTAATATATACATGAAACCACTGGGAGAGATCATCCGGAGGCATGGGGTGGGGTGCTATCAGTATGCTGATGACACCCAAATATATTTATCTATGCCTTCAACAACAGCATCAGCTAAGGATAGTGTGTCTCCTCTGAATGAATGCTTGGAGGCAGTAATGGGCTGGATAAGGGAAAACAAACTGAAGCTGAATCCAGACAAGACAGAGGTGCTTACTGTCAAGGGCCACAACCTGGGTTGGAGGTGTGTCAACCAGTTCTGAATGGGGTTACACTCCCCCTGAAAGACTGTGTTCACAGCTTGGGGGTGCTCCTGGATCCGTCGCTCCAAATGACAGTTCAGATAGATGCAACTGCCAGGAGTGCATACTATCAGCTTCGGCTGGTACGCCAGCTGCTCCACTTCCTAGAGTTGGAAGACCTAAAATCAGTAGTGCACATGCTTGTAACTTCAAGGCTCGACTTCTGCAATGCGCTGTACATAGGGCTACCTCTGTGCCTAGTCCAGAAACTTCAATTAGTTCAAAATATGGCAGCCAGGTTGGTCACCGGTACATCTAGGGGTGACCACATTACACCAGTTTAAAATCTCTTCACTGGCTGCCAATCAGTTTCCGGGCGAAGTACAAAGTGTTGGTTATTACCTTTAAAGCCCTACATGGTTTGGGTCCAGGTTACCTATGGGATCGCCTTCTCCCATACAATCCGCCCTGCACGCTCAGGTCCTCTGGGCAGAATTTATTACAGTCAACAAGAACTAGACTGACAACCGTTACCCAGAGGACCTTCTCTTCTGCCGCTCCCAGATTGTGGAATGACCTGCCAGGAGAGATTCGCCTACTTACTAGTCTTCAGGAATTTAAAAGATCTATAAAGACTGATCTCTTCCAGCAGGCCTACCTAAATGAATTTTAAAGTGTTTTATTGGTGTTTTATTGGTATTTTAATGATGTACTGGTTTTATCTGCTTTTAATCAGTTTTTGTGTTTTGTGTTTGGTGTTGTTCCCCGTCTCAATCCGTTGGGAGAGGTGGGTGATAAATAAATATATTATTATTATTATTATTATTATTATTATTAATCAACACACTAATTCTTGAGATAGTAGCTTGTGCAAAACCACCCTGTGGGAATCATGGTTGAGTAGAGATTTGAACCATAACTTCCTTGATCCAAAGCATTGCTCTGTCCATCACATCGCATTTGCTTTCCACAGTATGGGTGGTATCCAATACTGCTGCTCCATTTACGCCATTGACGTATTACTAGTGCAAGCAACCTCTAGCAGTACAGTACATCAGTAGCGTAAGTTAGTGCCATGGGTTTTCCAGGGAAAGCTATCATGTCAGCTGATGCTTTTGGCACACTGTTAGAGGTCACTTACACCAGTGATATGTCAATAGTGTAAGCAGAGCAGCAGGGTTGGATACTGACCTATGGGTGTGGAAACAGCACATGCTTCAAAACCACATTTTACAATGATTTCTATGTTGGTAAAAATGTGTTGTGGAAGATATGGCAGTCAATTGACGTTAGGGTATATTTACAAGGCAATACGCATAAATCAACAGTAGTGCTACTGATTAATTTCAATAAGCTTATTTCCTAATTCTAAAATTAAACAGCAAAAAGTAAAAAACAAATCCAAATATATCAAATATATCTTAAATAAAGGGTTTTCATTACATTAAAAAACCAATACAAGTAAAATAACACTAAAGCCAAAAATAAAAAAAATGAAAAGTCAAAAGAGGAAATGGGGACAAGGATAAAGGTGTTTTGGGTTTCGCATGTTCTTCAGAGCAGGAATTGCAATGAATCAGTTATGCAGAGTGCCTCTGGAATGGGAAAGACTCATTAGGTTGGCATCAATGGTACTCAGCATTGTGATCAATATTTCAAGCAGCTTTGTAGATATAACAGCACCTACTGCTAAATCTTTTGTGGAAGATTCATTCACTTGGGTGCTCCTGACTCAGTCGTATGAATTGTTCAAGAAAGTTATTAACTGGGCTTGGGTCTGTCTGTAATTGTGCCTGTGATTTCTCATTGTAATTTAGTTCACTCGCTACTTTCTGCTATTTATAAATGTGATTCCTCATTTCCTTATCAATCAAATCTAATTATGTGTCCAAAAATATTTATACTGAGGCGGAAGAGAATGGGATGAGAAAAAGAGAAACCTGGACTATGTGCCAGATAACAGTTACTTGCTCCCTTAAGTAGCGATGAGCAGAAATGTTTGGATCTAGTCCAGAAAGTTTTAGTGCTGTGAAGAATAGATCAATTTTGCTCCACTGAAATACCACAAAGTGGATTGCAGAAACTGGAGTGTAATTTTATACAGTCAGTTAGTCAAGTTTATTGCTTTTGGCCAATGGCCTTTGCATAAAACAAACGATAACAGTACAATCACCAAAAATAATAAAAAAATGATGATAAAAAACACAAACGTTATTCATAATGTATATAGACATAATGCATATAGTACATAATATACAAAATTTAAAAATATAGGCTGGTATGTCATAGGTGATCCGTCAGTGATGTAATATAAATTGGACATGGTCAAATGCAATCATCTCCTTAACGATTAGTGGCTGTCTCTGTTATGTATTTCTTGCTAACCTTTTTGGCAGCTGTGGCAAACAGAGCTACACGCCAAGCCACACATTTATCCATGTCAACTAGGAGGTACAAGATCATTTCCAGTGGGCTCTGGAAAAAGTAGTTTCCAATTAAGGGTGCCACAAATTGTTCCCTTGGGTCATTGTATAGGGGACAGTAAAGAATATAATGGATAAGATCCTCTGGCTCAGAACAACCACAAATACAAGTACGCTTGTTTATTGGGATGACCCTGTGCCTCCCATCCCTATAAGCAGTGTCCATCATATTTAGCCTTAACTCTGTAAAAGCTTTCCAGAGTTGTACAAATGTCAAGCTGTTAAAGTAATCTCCACAATCACAAGCCTCTTTGAGTTTCAAATATAATGGTGCACATGAGGATATATAAACAGAGTTTATTATTATTTATTACACTTATATACCGCCCCATAGCCGAAGCTCTCTGGGCGGTTTACAAAAATTAAAAAGCTTGAGCATTAAAAAAACAATATACAAAATTTAAAACCATAAAACAGCTGTCATTAAAACACTTTAAAACATTTTAACTGTTAAGCCTGGCCACAATGTCAATCAAAACCTCAACTTGAGCTATTAAAATGCCTGGGAGAAAAAAAACGTTTTGACCTGGCGCCGAAAAGATAACAGTGTTGGCGCCAGGCGGGCCTCATCGGGGAGATCATTAGATCCTTTTTGACAGCAACCTCCCTTATAGTTCTCTTGAGAATGTTTTTTCTGTATATCTGATGGGAAGCCTTTAAGCTCAGTCAGTGAAAAACCATATTTGATCGTAAATTGGGCCACGTGATGTACCCAGTTTTTAATTGGTAATCCATTAGATAGTTCTATCAAACATTTTTGGGTAGACTAATATTATCCATCTGTTGTACCTTAAACCAATAGCATATTATTCTTTTGTCTATTTGGCTCTCAATACTCTGCACACAGGTTTCTAACCTAATCATGGCAGAAAATACATCTTTAGGTAAGCCTAGCAACACTCTCAGAAAATAGTTCTGTGTGGGTTCTAAACCTGACACCTTCAAGGTACCCCAAACTTCTGCCTTGTAAAGGATTTGTGCCATTGTTTTGGCTTCATAAACAGTTAAGGCAGGATTTACTAAGCCTCTACTAGTGCAGCCAGTGATCATGAATGTTGAGAGTTTTAATCCAAAACATCTTTAAGGCACTAGGCTGAGGAAGGTGGTGCTAAACCCAAGAAGAAAGCTGCATCATCCACCATCAGACCTGCTTGGCCATGCCATGATCATCCTAGCCCAGGTGATGCTGGGCCTGTTTGCCCTGCCCCTGTCACCTGCTTCTCTCTGGATAATCACTTGGGGCCTCCTGGGTTGTGAGGCATGCATTTGGGCCTTGAGGTCCATTGTAGCTGTGCCACTGTTCTTGAAAGTGGAAGATATGTGAGGCAGGGCCCTGCCTTGCATTCCCAAAGGCCTTCAGTGCATTGATGATGTCAGCAATCCCTCGCCACATGAGAGGTATTGGAGCATAAGAGCTGGGACCAGTGTCACTCAGGAATGCCTTTAGGTCATGTCAGGTTAGTAGGCCCCCAGTGTGGTGAGAAGGCAAAGACCTCCACACCACAGTAAGCCTTGCCTTGTATGCTTCAAGTGTGCAGCAAGAAAGCAGAGGACATGTAAAGAAAACTAGTCATATGAAACTCGTGTAGTACAGTCCCAAGGATTCCCTGAATGACATCCTTGAGGACTGGACTGCAAAAGCTTCACATGCCCAGAGGCCTTCCCTATGCTTGCCTTCTGCTATTTCCAGAACATCCACTCTGGAGGTTCTTCTACTCCAATTGATACTAAGGTGGATCCTGAAGGGACAAAGAGGAAGAAAAGTAGATAACCCTCTGCCTTTTTCACTTATTTCCCCAAATGAAAATTAATCGATTTCAGACACATTCACTTATTCATCTCAAAAAGGCACTGCTAAAAGCAGTTACAATAAAATACCTGACATAATAACAGATATGAAAATCCCCATCATCTGTTGTCATGTGCTTGGGAGTAGAGGAAAGGCTTAACACACTCACTCACTCACTCACTCACTCACAAACCGAAACAGTCTTTACCTTGGCTTTGCAGGGAACAAATAGTTCCATAAATGTGTTTGTGGGTATGTGGGTATTCAATCCAGTACTGGTCATATCACATTGTCCCAAAGCTCATGGGGAAGAAGGGAGATTGTGCTTCCCCAGAGGATATCCCTAGCCCACCTGTACTGCCTAATATGTTGGGCCAGCCCTGTGGTAATGATGGTTTGTACTCTGCTAAAAAAAAATGCCACATATAAACTAGCCGAATGCCTCCCCTAAGTGCAAAGTGCACTTTATGCTTCATCTAAATAATGCTTTAAAACGTTTTGCCCGCATCTGGACACCATGGCGCCTTGTGCATTTTGAAGGTGCCTTTGGCAGGCAAATAAGCTGAGTAATAAGCCTTGTCAGCAGCTGGGATTGTCTTCCGCTCTTTTGTAACCAGCTGCTTCACTTTGGGATGTAGGGGGCATTTTTTACATCATTGGATCACAGGAGGTCACCGATACAGTTCTCGTAAGCTGACGGATCCCATCATGCAGATGAGACAGTGTTACCTGACAGGACTGAGAAATACGTGTCATTGTTCAGGGCTGAAGATTCCTTCTGTGGAAATTCTGTTCCATTCCTTTTTTCCCTCCTTTTCTTTTTAAAAGTTTTCTATGAATTGTTGAGTTTCCCCATATATTGGAAGGTGAAATGACAGATATGGACAACCAATCAGTTTTACATATTCAATAATGAGGGCATCAACCATTGCATGTTTCTTCCTCACAGCAGTATTCCAGACAGTACTAAATACAACATAACCATCATAGCACTTCGTAGAGACCAATTTGCATGTCCGCTACCCCCCCCCCCATATTCCATCTTAAGGTCACATGGTTCAGTTTGTTTTCCACTCATCCACCTATTCTTTCTTCTTGTTTTTAACCATCTGAAGAACTCAAATGCTCGCCCACTCTTTTGTGACTTTTTTTTAACTAAACTCGTTGCCCTAATAACGGATTTTGGTACCATCTGATAGTTTTTTCTCCACAGGATGGTATAATGGGCTCATGTGTAACCATCCATTGCAAAGCTGCTGTATTGATCAGGGCTCACTCACATGAAATGGTTTCAATCGGTAGCAACAATATTGCAGTTCCACAGTTCACATCAGATGCCATAATGATGATGAACCATTGCACTTTCACAGCCTGGAGGATGAACAGTTGTTGCCAATGCTTTATAGTCTGCCTGTCTCAACAACTGAGGTGCTTTCAATGAACTTGCCTTGTAACTATCATGGTTCCTTCAGGGTACTATTTTTATTTATTTATGTATTTATTTTGCCAGCTAATAGAAGCACATGGCTAAGCTTTTGGACTCTTTTCTATTGGAGACTGGAACAAAACATAGTCCCCACAGAGCTTCTGAGAATCCAGACATCTCTCTACTTCCACAACCTGCATTTTTAAGGTAAAAAGACCGTTGCCTGTGGAGAAGGAAGTGAATGTGGAATTATAGTTTGCAATGTATATTTAAATTAGAGATGTCACAGAGTTTCAATTGGCACACAGTGAAATTTGAGGCAAATTTGGCTGGTTATATCCAGAGGCACTGTAGTGGGACCCATTCTGGAAGACTAGTGGGACCCATTCAGGAGGGCTGTAGTAGGACCCATTCCCACTACACAAGGAGGGTGACAGCGGTGTGTGACAATGGTTCCCCCATCTTCAAATTTCCATGCCTGAGTCTTCCCTTCTGTTCATCCTCTGTGTTCAAACTTTCTCCTGATTCCTAAGGGGAAGAGTTTAGCAAAGACATTCAAGGCAAGATTGCCAGGTGTAACAGATGGACTAATCAGGAATATTAATGTCAACTATATATTCACTAGCTATCTGTTCAAAGTAGCCCAATCACAGATGTAGTTGATAGCTAACTAGTGAAGTAAGCACAAGCTGGCAGAATGTATTAGGCCCTAAGGGAGAAAAATAATATTAAAAGCCCAAGGGCACGCTCTGTGGGCAAGGATTACAACATGGCTGACTGGCTCTAGAGCACATTTGTTACTGCACTGAGGTTCCCAGTAACTGAAGGGGTGTAAGTTTGCTGTCCCTGCCTGTTCCTTTCCATGCTTTCACTCTGCTGTTAATAACTTGCCACTACCTCTAAATAAAATCTGGAAAAGTGTTATACCCCCACAGGAGTCCTCCTCCTCAGAGGTAGAGCTAGAGGCCTCAGAAACCCAGGGCATCCCAGACCAGGAACTACCATGAGACCCACAGGAGCCTGAGCCCTTGTGGGAGATGGTTGCAGGTAGGCTGACCATATGAAAAGGAGGACAGGGCTCCTGTATCTTTAACAGTTTCATAGAAAAGGGAATTTCAGCAGGTGTCATTTGTATATATGCAGAACCTGGGGAAATTCCCTCTTCATCACAAAGTTAAAGCTGCAGAAGCCCTGCCCTCTTTTGTACATGGTCAAGAGACAGGGCTCCTGCGGCTTTAACTGTTGTGATGAAGAGGGAATTTCACCAGATTATGTATGCATACAAACAACACCTGCTGAAATTCCCTGCAACTGTTAAAGATACAGGAGCCCTGTCCTCCTTTACCTATGGTCACCCTAGTTGCAGGGCCATCCTTGTCAGGGGAAAGGGATTCTGCCTCAGAGGCTGAGCAACCCCCTGACCCGGGAGCATCGTTGCTTCAAGGGACAGGCTAGTATGGTTCCTGTGTGAAGGAGTGCTTGCCTCCAAAAAAGGACTTCTCTAGAGAAAGTGACTCCTCAGGAGTAAGGCTCTGGAAAGGAGGCTTGACTACTGCAGCTGAGCTCTGGGTGGGGTCCAGCAGGCTTTGGACTTAAAAGCCTTCACTGAAAACCCACCCAGCATTGGAACAACATGGTCCATCTTGGCTCCTGAGTCATACGCTGTGATTGAGGCTCTGTTACTTGATCTTTTGGATTGCCTAATGACCCTGCATCTGGATTGATTCACTGGTTGGTTTTGCATGACACATTAGGCAATGGAGGGGGTGGGAAGCAGCCATCAGTTGTGTTGCTTATTGTGTTGTGTGGAGGGTTACACACCACACACACACAACTGCCGGTATGCTATCCCGCCCAATTAAGCAATGGAGAGAAACAACTGGCTTGCATGTTGTTTAGCTCAAAGCCTGTTCTTTAAAGTATTGTCTGAAACCAAACCCCCCTCTCTCAGGGGACTATTCTGTTTGGGCATAGAGTTCTGCCAGCTGGAGCAGCCAAAATACC
Source organism: Anniella stebbinsi (assembly GCA_029215795.1). Classification (NCBI taxonomy): domain Eukaryota; kingdom Metazoa; phylum Chordata; class Lepidosauria; order Squamata; family Anniellidae; genus Anniella; species Anniella stebbinsi. Next base: position 106,574,699 of record JARDYH010000002.1, on the reverse strand, counting down.
CTGGATGCTCTGATACAACCGGCAGAACTTGTGGTGCATGCTGGAATTCGGCTGGAGGGGGGAGGGAGGAGATGCTGCAGCCAAGATGGATGCCAGAACTTTCAGCTGCTCAACGGACGGACGGAGTAGCAACGTGTCGTGTGGGGAGCACCGCCCACCTAATGCATGGTCAGTATGCTATTTTTCCCTCTGTTGCCTAATGTGTTGTGCAAAACCAGCCACTGTGTTTGACCTCTTGCTTCTTATCATGACCACTCCTGTTGTTGCTTGATCCTCCTGTCTGACTGATTGCCTGTGCTGTGAACTCTGTCTGGATTTAAACCACCTCTGTTGTAGCCTGGACCTCATCAGGGAACCCACCTGTAAACTTGATGGCTTGTTGACTTCACTGCAGTTTGAGCTTGCTGCAGCCAAAGCAAGACAGTAAGGACTCCACCTGCTCTGATTATTGTTTCATTCTTATCCTAAAGAAACTTTGCCCCTGGCAGAATGAGGGCCCCCCAAATGCAAACACTGCATATATCAGCAATAGACTTTTTTTTAAAAGTCTTCTGACAAGATCCTGCCCCCCAACTTTCTTTCTCTCTCCCTGTTTTCCCCACTTTTTCCCTTTCACTTAGGCCAGGCATTCTGCAGAGGAGGCTGCAGTTGAACTCAGCATCTTAATTTCTCCAAAGAGCCTCTAGGGATGGGAGAATCAGCCATTTTTGAGCTCACTTAAATTCGCACACACCCCCTCCAAAAAAAAAGAAAGAAAGAAAGAAATCATCACTTTTGGTCTGCTCCCATTATTATTTTCCACTTTTGGTCTGCTCCCATTATTATTTTCCACTCTTTTTTCACCTCATTCGAATTAGGAAAGTGTACTTCTTTATGCATCTTCTTTGAAAAGTGTGCATTTTTTGCCACGTGTCTTTTTCCAATGTGCCTTTTAAAAAAAGTGTGTTTCAAAATGTGCATCCTCTCCCCCCCCCCAAAAAAACCCACTAATTTTTCCAACATGACCCCAAATCTGGAAATTTGCGAACATTTCTTGGGAGCAGGGAACGCCCCTGCTCACATTTGTGTTTAGGATTGCAAATGGGATGTGTTTGGGTGATTTGGGGGGGGGGGAACACCTTGTGCAGCCCCATACAGGTCCAGAAACATTCAGGAAATGATGAAGATGGGTACCACTGACCTTCCTCTGTAGTGCACCTGACCTTTCTAAAACTTAAAAGAAGAGAGGTAAGAGAAATAAAAGGTGCCACTGCGGGTGGTAAGGGGAGGAGAATGAAAAATGGAAAGGGAGCAGGAAACGAGAGAGAGAGAGAGAGAGAGAGAACAAGAAGTTGAGAGAAACTAAGAGTGGAGTGTCCAGGAGTGGGTGGGTGGGCATCTTTCCCAGGATCCCCTCTTCCCTGGCAGCCCCCATGCGTTGGATCTCTTTCCAGGCCTCTTTTTTTTAATTTAAAAGTATTTTCAAGATCTGCACTCCTGATGTCCCCCATTTCTTTTACAGGGAAAGTGGGGCTCATTAGAGATTTTTGCTACATCTGTATATTTGCCTCAACGTTTTCAGGAATAAGCATTTTACATTTCAAATGACTTGCCGGTGATCTCCTTTGTCCTCATGCGCATATATTGAAAAAGCAATAAAAATGGCCTCTTCTCTGAAAATGCAAATGCACTTTTGGGCAAATTTTACCCTCCTTGTTATCACAGGAATGTGATTGGAATTGTAACAGGTATAAGCTTGGTCCATCCGTATTTAAGTTTGCAGCATTTCAGAAGAATAGCCTTTCGCTTTTGGGGGGTTGAAAGTTCAAGCCACTGAAATATGGTTGTGCATCAGTTGAATTTTGGTTTTGCAGCCTACAAATGCCAACTGTACATTTTCCTGATCCTGCATGCCTTTACTGTTGAAACTTTGCTTGTGTTTGATTTAATTAAAATGATATTTTAATGGGTATTAGGTATCAGTGGCAGAAAGCTTCTAAATATCAAATATAAAGCATACAAACAAAGCTTCCCAAGCAAATACATCCATCCATTAACTATCACTGAAGTAAAATTTGAGCTGGATTTGGAGGGTCCCGCTCAGCTGGAACAACTGCAGGAATTTTGCAGTAAATTTCAATATAATGCAGTAATTGCAACCTTCCTATGCTGGTTACGGGGTTGGAATAGATGACATCCAAGATGATTTCCAACTCTAAAATTCAATGATACGATGATTATAGTTATCAACATTTATCAGGAAAGTTTTGCACATATCTATGTTTTTCAGTAGTGAACGATGAACTCTACCACAATACTGTAGTCTCTGGAGGAATCTACACTGAAGCTTTGATACGTTTAGATTTGGTTTCGAGGACACATTGGGGCACACAACGCATGTAATGTAACGTTTTATAGCAGTTCTTTTTTGCTCCGATTTTGTGTGTTTTATTATGCTTTAATCGTTCTGTAAAGAGTAAGGTGTCCTTACTTACCGTTTCTTAGTTGCTGAAATCAAACCTCTGGAATCCAAACAATTTTAAAATCAACACATGCTCTTCAATAGCAAAAGCAAAATTGAAAGGAAGGGAAAGGAATGGGGCAAAAGGAGGAAGCGGGCATGTTTAGAAGAAGCAACGTTACATGGAAGAAATGAAGAACAGAGTGAGTGTGCCCTTACTAAATGAACTGAACACGGGAGAAAGGAAAGTCAACAACGGTAAGGAGAACTTAATGTGGCATGTTACATTTTAAAATGTAGCAATTTGAATCGTAATAATCTAGACTTCAGAATGTTATAAACGACTGTGTAGATCCCCCCCTCTCTCCCTTCTTTTTGCACATCCAGAAGTGTCCAGAAGACACTCCAGAGTCTGACTTGAGCCAGGGATGATTGATGACACATCTAATGCTACAAGACAGAGGCTCAATAGCTTGCTCTAAGGAAAATACTTTAGACGGCTGCTCCTTCCAAACCCTCTTGGCACCATGAAGCAAAGTTTGGAACTTCAATGCAATAGAGTGAAAAAGGCAATCCACAGCAGCAGCAGCTGCAACAACAACAAAATACCTGTATAATAAAATCAACTAGTTGTCAGTGATGGACATGGCTACTACAATTTAAGGTATAGAATGAAACACACTGAACTAAATGGAAATGAGGTTTTATTATAAATAGATTACTTTGTGTTAGGTATTTAATGTAATTTGTGTAGCTATGATATTTCACTTAATCTGCAGTCCTATGACCCCCTGGAAGAGTGTCCCATGAGTCACAGGATATGTTGGATCTCCCCCTCCAAAGGTGGAGAGAGTGGTTTGCCCTTAAAGGGGGAGTTCCAAATCGGGTTCTGCCTCCCCCCCACCCATGGATAGTTCCACATCACTTACCTCTCCAGTGTTGGAGTTCCAATGTTGGGAGAGATTAAAAGGTGGTGGATTGGGGGCATGTCATGGGTAGATCAGGGAAGGTTTTGGATCCAGAGGTCTCCAGCCTTGCTCCAACATGAGAGTGGGGAGAGAATTTATGCCAGCCCTGGAGCTGCCAAGAATAATTTAGGGAGGGGAAAGCAGCTGGTGGGAAGGTTTAGTCACCCCTATCCATGCATGAAAAAATCCTAGAGGAGAAGGCTATCAATGACTACTAGCCCTGATGGCTATGTGCTGCCTCCAGTATCCAAGGCAGTAAGCCTATATACACCAGTTGCTGGGGACATGGGTGGAAGGGTGCTATTGCACCATATCCTGCTTGTGGGTTCCTGGTTGACAGCTGGCTGGCCACTGTATGAACAGAGTGCTGGACTAGATTGACCCTTGGTCTGATCCAGCATGGCTCTTCTTATGTTCTTGTGGTGGCCTTCATCCAGAATGAGGCTCCATGTGCTTTCACTAACATAAAAAAAAAAAAAGTTTGGATCAGCTACTGAGCATGTGGTTTAGCCTTAATAGGTACTGTTTGAATTACTGTTACATGATCTACAGAGAGCTAGCTGTGAGAATTCTTTAACAACTGTAATTGTTACAGAGGTTGTCCACTCACAGGGTTTTACTCCCCACTCAGTCATGAAGCTCGCTGGGTGACTTTGGGCCAGTCATTGACTCTTAGCCTAAACTACCTTGCAGGATTGTTGTGAGGATAAAGTGGAGAGTTGGAGGAAGACCATGCACACCAATTTTCAACAGCTACATTGGTTTCTAATTGGTTTCTTCAAAGTCCTGGGGCTGAAAGGTTGGCTTCTCCTATATAATGAGCTTACCTACATATTGAGATGATTGGCAGCAATATTCCTTGTGTCCTCTCTGTCTGAAGTTCATTGGGTATCTATACAGTTCAGTGTAGGGCTGTGACCAGATCCAGAACCAGATCCTGAATCCAGAGCGGATTGGGCCAATCCAGCCCAATCTGGGCCCAATCCAAACTGGATCGGATCGGGCCCATATTGGGCCAGATCAGATCTGCAATCTGGATCTGCTCCAGGTCCATGCAGAGCCCTCCATCCCACTCTCCCACTCTCCCCCCTCCCTCCCTCCCTCCCCCAAATGCCCTGCTTATCTGCAGCCTCCTCCGCATCGTCCTGCCTCCTCAATGTCGGTCGGCCGCTTTCCCACTCGTGCCTGGTGATGACGTCACCCGCCATGAGCAGGAAAGTGGAGGAGGCTGCAGGTAAGCAGGGTGATTGGGGGGAGAGTGGAAGAGAGCCGGGAGAGCTGGAGGGAGGGCTCTGCATGGACCCGGAGCGTATCTGGATCCAGTTCTGAGGCGGATTGAATTGGGTTCAATCTGTACCTCCCGGATTGGGATCCAGATCGGATCGGGGGTCCATGCACAGCCCTAGTTTAGGGCCTTTGCAGCAATAGTACCAATGTTATAGGACTCTCCAACTCAGGATATTCACCTTGCTCTTCCCCTTTTGTCTTTTAGATGCCTGAACAAGGAAGCATTGTTCCACCATGTTTTGGGGGATAGGATGTGTGTGTCTAATTGCTTTATCTTGACTCTGTATCTGTTTGTCACTGTTGATGTATTTTGTTATTTGATGAACTGCTGTCATTTTTGTTGCTGTTTTAATTAATGCTGCATTTTAATGTTTTATGTTGGGTTTTAAGGTTTGCTAACTACCCTGTGGATTTTCAAATGAAAAGTCAACTCTATTGTAACTTATTTATTTATTTAATATTTTTATATACTGCTGATCATATTTAAAAATAACTCTAAGCAATCTATAAGAAAACTAAATACATTAAAGTACATTATGATATACATTGAAATACAATTAAAATACATAATAATTGCTAATACGTTCATAAAACCATTAATAAAAAACATTAAAGCCAATTGAAACCAACAAAATACAATAGTTACAAACAAAATATAGCACTCTACCATAATACACCAAACCTTAACATAATGTACATAAGCAATGGCACTCTTGAAAGAAGGAAAAAACCTAACATTGTTTCACATTTGTCTTTTTAGTGGCAGCCCTTGCATGCTATTGCAGCCAGAACCTAAGAAAACTGGCTGTTCTAAATGCGATATTAATAGATATGTAACAATTTTGAAAAGCCTTCCTTTCACCAGATCCAACAAAGGGAAGATATACCTTATTCTAATATCACAATGAGCATCACCTTCAAGGATGAAATGAGAATCATGTTCCAGGACACCTCATGCAAAAAAATGTGGCACCTTTCAAATGCCTCCTGAAAACACATTTGTTCACCCAGTCTTTCCCAGGGCTGTAATAAAATTAAGAATTCTGCTCCAGCTTGCAGCTTCTTGTATTGCTTTTACTTGAATTGGATTTGTTTTGTGTTTTTAATATTGTATTTAAATGTGATTTTAATGTTTACATGTGAATCGCCTAGGGTTTTTATTTAGCAGTATATAAATGGCACAGATAAATATCACAAATAAAATAAGTAAATGATACAAAATGAATACATAGAATACATCAGTACATAGAAGATGAAAAAAACAAACTTTACCCTCCATAGGGATGCCTTTCCCAATTTGCCAGGGATAGCCATTTAGCTGTGCCCAAGAAAAAGCTATTCTCATGTTAATTTTAGGTAAATCAACCAAATACGTTAGGAGTATTTAAAAGAAGGAATGAAATGACCACCCATGTTATTAAGGATACAATGGGCATTATCAACCATTTGAGGCTGCATCTTAATATTCCTGAACCATTGTAACAGGACAAACTTTGCTCTATCAATGCCTAGGAATAAATGGAATTGTTGGATGGAAAGGTTTTAAAACATTAATACACTACCAAAGTAGAAGAGTGGTGGGGGTGGGAGGGTGCGGGTAGCAGCAAAAGTAGTGTGTGTATGTGTGTGTGTGTATATATATATATATATATATATGAAAGTATGTGTTTGGGTTTGTATGTCCGGAAATGTTCACCCATTTCTAGATGAGCTACGAACTTGTAATTTGGGACACTGATAGGCCTTCTTGTACAATGTACCAAACAAATCCCAAACCCCAATTTTTAAGCAATTGAAAACAAATCCTATGCTGATGCCTACAACTCCCAGCATACTTATAACTCCCAGCAACTGTCAAGGAGGTGCCTTTCAGAGGACAGGACCTCCTGCGGTCCGCCAAAGGCATGCTGGAAGGTGTAGGCATTTCAGAGAACTCAGAGAAACCCACGTGGCAACGTGGGCTCTCAAATGGCTACACATCCCAGCACACTTTGCCCAGAGCTTCCCATGTCCACTGAGAGCTGCTACCCTCCACTCCTTGGCGATGCTACTCCTCAAGAGAGTGGCGAGGAGCAGCATCAGCAACAAGTGGAGGTTAGCAGATTAATGTTATTCAGGGACCCGAGCAATGCTGAAAATATCTGCAAGTACACCATAAATGTGTCTGGTGCTTTCCAGAGTAACATAAATGGAACAACAACAGCAAGCTCTGATGAACTTACAATCTATATTTTGCCCATGAGGAGATGGCAAATGGAGCCAAAGGAAGGTAGGAGAGGCAAGAGAAATACCTATGCAAGTATCAATCAATCAACTTTATTGCAGCCAACAGGCCAGAAAATCAGATAAACAGTAAATAGCATTTATACAGTATGTTTGATTCACGGGTACATTAAATCTAAACATCATATATAACTACTTGAGCTCTGCAAACCAGTATATTATGGACAAATTTGGCTACTTGGGTTGTAATATATTTGTCTTTGCCCTGAAGTAAAAAGACTACTATTTCGCGAGGGTTCTTATCCGCTAAATCTTTAAGGGGCCAATTAAGGTGATCCTATCATCTCTATAGAAAATGCACTTAATCAACATGTGTTCGACCGACTCAACCTCTAAATTATTACACGGACAGAGTCTCTCTTTGATAGGGATTTTCTCAAATCTTCCTACCAATAAGTTAGAAGGGAGGGCATTAAATCTTGATAGAGAGAAGGCTCTTCTAAATTTGGGCACTGTTAACCATCTCAAATAGTTAATTCCATCTCTACCATCCTCTCTCGGTAGCTCTAAAGAGTGTGGGGAGCATGGGCCGCGGGCCTTTCCCTTCAGCTCCTGAAGATCTATATCTTTTAATCTTTGGCTCACAAGACTCTTGGCTGCTCTGATGTCCGAATTAAGTAAAACAAAAGGGGGAAGCCCTATCAAGTGGATCTTATGGGCAATCGCTTTCACTCATTGGGAGTCACAAGTGTCCAAGAGAACCTGGGACACTAAAGAATTAGGGGAAAGGCCATGATAGAGTCTAAGCCAGAATTGTATTGAATGGGTCCATGCCAAGGAACTCAGGGAGGAAAGACCTGCTTCCAAATTAAGAACCGCCCCTGCTACACATCTAGGAGTTACAAATAAGAGTCTTAAATAGGATGTCTGAATATCTTCTATCGAACGTTTGTTGAGAGGGAACCAGATTGGTGCTCCAAATAGAAATTGGGCAACTAATTTTGCTCTAAATACTCTAATAGCCGATGGTAAAAATCTACCTCCCTTTTGGTAAAAAAAGCAACATAACGCTCCCAGGGTCTGTTCAGCTTTTCCTTTAATGAAGGTTAAGTGTTTTTGCCATCCCAAATTCTCCTGAAACCAGATCCCTAAGTACTTAATGGCATCAACCTGGTCGACTTTCCACCCATCCATTCTCCAAGAGAATCTAACTTTTTTCTTCGCAAAAAAAAATGATTTTGGTTTTTTGATAATTAATTGACAGTCTGTTAACATTACAGTATTCTGCAAAGCTGTCTAACAGTCTATTAAGGCTTAGGCGTGTTTGGGATACCAAAACCACGTCATCAGCATATAAGAGTAAATTAACTCTAGAGCGACCTATTTTGGGCAGATGTGATTGAATTAAAGAAAGCCAAGAGGGAAAGTCTGCAAGATATAGATTGAAGAGGGCTGGGGCCAGCACACAGCCCTGCCTAACCCCTTGTGAGAGGATGAATTCATCTGTAACCTGTCCCTGGGATCCACAGCGTACTTGGCCTGAGGTATTAGAATACAGAGATTTTATCAGAAATAGAAGCCTGCCATCAATCTCAAGTTTCTCTAACTTCAACCAAAGGCGTGCTCAGGATACCGAGTCAAATGCAGCCTTAAGATCGATAAAGGCGCAAAAGAGTTTGTGTATTTGTGTATTTTAAAGCCAGGTGAAGCAAAGTTAAACAATGGTCGTTGGTGGAACTCCCAGGTTGAAAACCAATCTGTTCTTGCCCCAAGATGTTTCTATCAGTAATCCAATCTCGCAATTTTATATTTAGGTAGCTAGCATAGATCTTGCCCACCACTGATAACAAACTGATTGGTCTATAATTGCTTGGGTCACTTCTAGGACCTTTCTTATAGATTGGGATTATCACTGCTTTCCCCCAGACCGAAGGTAGATGGCCAGAGTTATTTATCTTAGTAAAAAAAAGGTGCTAAGATTGACGCCCACCGCTCTGGGGCGCTCTTCAGCAGGTTAGTGCTAATTCCATCCGGTCCTGGAGCCTTACCAGACTTCAGATTGATTATCAGGTTCTCAATTAAAAAGGGGTCCACCACCGGCCATACCGAAAAGTTTGACTCAATAAGAGGGCAAGGATTTAATTCATTGTGTTTGTTAAATATAGATTTAAAGTATTCTTCTCAAGTTACTGCTGCTATTTGGTTAGGCAATGCACCAATCCTATCTCTTGTTACCCCTGCCACTATTTGCCAGAAGACTTTATTATTTTTAGAAATTGTGGCAGCTATTAATAGTTGCCAGGATTCCCGGTCCGCTTCATACTTCTTCCATCTAAGAAGCTTTTTATAAGTCTTCTTTAGGGCGATGTATTGAGCGGGGAGTTGTTGTTCATTATTCTGGCGGTAAACAGCATACACTGTCTGAAGGTTTTTTCTTACTTCAATACAGTCTCTATGAAACCAATTTTTGCTTAGTCGTTTGGGCCCTATCTTATTGGTTTTAGCTGTAAGGCATCAGATATTTCTTGGATTATCCTCTCATACACGTCGACAGAGATTTCGGGGGAATGTGCGGCTGTAATTATATTCGTGTACTTAAGATAGCTGTCTGATTTTAATTTTGGGGCAAAAATGTCAGCCGACTCCTTCGTCCATCTAGAATTTATTATATTAATATAAGTTTGAATATCTAATAATAGGGTACAAATATTCAACTGAAAGGGTCCCTCCAAGGCCAGTGCTAGCTCTAGCGGGCGATGGTCACTATCCAGTCGGTTGGCCACACTAACAAGTTTAACAGTGTTTAACATCTGGTAATGGAGGATAAAATAATCGATAACACTAGAACCCCTAGCTGGGGTACAAGTGAATTCTCCACACTGGTCTCTATCAAATCGGCCATTCAAAATACTTAGGTTATTTCTGACAGTCATCTGTAACAAGCAGTGGCCGGCAAAATTAAAGTGCCGCTCTTTAGACTGGCGAGCAAAATTTATCGGGGTTATTTTAGATGCATCATGTCCCACTGAGCCCTTTGATGGAGGAACTAAGTAATTACTAGTTCTGGCGTTAAAATCGCCCACTAGTATTGGAAGGGCTGTTGGGAATTTAGCAAACAACTCCATTAAAAAACTTTCAGCCTTCAGCCAAACCTCACGAATAGCTTCTTTACCAGATAATGGGGCAAGGTAAAAATTACAGAGCAACAGTTCAGACCTTAAGGTACCTAGATGTATATGCAGTGCCTGTGTCACCAAATCGTGGGAAGAAAGTTTTGTTATGTCAACATCTAAGGTCGTTGAAATTAAAATCGCCAAGCCCTGGCGATACCTCCCTTTCCCCTTATTTTGGAATGCTGGTAGGCATAGTGAGACAAAACTATTTAGAAAAATCTCATCACTGGACCAAGTTTCCTGCAGGAATATTATATCAAATCCCGCAAGGTATTTAAGAAGGCTGGGGTCCTTATTTTTTGGGCCCCAGCCAGCAACATTCCACAAGAGGAGCTTAAGTATGATATCATCATCTCTAGCGGTTAGTCAGATCGTTTGATCTATTAAGTCCAATTTCCCTCCCTTATTATCAATAATACATCCATACTTAGGTCTGCCAGGTTGTTTTCTAACTTCCAGATGATGCAAATGAGGCTTTGAAAGTCCGTCAGCGCTGTCATCTGCTGTGGTCTGGGCAAATCTTGAGCTGGTGTTCATGCTAATATTAGTATTAATGTCAGTGATATCAATATTGCTAGTGGGTCCCATCCCACTGCAATTCCTACGTATGTCGGCTTCATTATCTCCGTAGCTCTTACTGGGTGGATTGTTATCTGTAGGATAGCAATCTAATGAAGCAGTTACAATCGCCCGATGAATCATTACATTATTTTTTTGAGGGATTAAGCACTCGTCATTTCGTGATCTAATGATATCAAATTGAGTGCTTGCCATATCTTTTGCCGTATCTTCCTCCTCAGGCTCTGAATCTTGATTGATCAATCCTACTTTTTCTGGCATTCCGCTTGTCATGTTTCTACATAGCTTAGAGTTGGCGTTCTTTGCCTTAGATAATAATAATTTCTTCAGAGCAGATAATCTGTCCAGGATAAACTGTTACTCTTGGACGGGTAAGGCCTCAAAACTATTTATTAGTTGGTTTTCCTCCTGGAAAGGGTCTTGTAATGATGCACCTGGGTTAGACTCGGTACTACCCTCCTTACTGGGAGTATAGTTGGGCACATGATTTAAGGGACTCAATCTGGTATCAGAGTTCCCTTCAGAGCAAGTAATTGTCCTGGGGCTGATGGAAGTATTAAGGTGTGGTCTTGGACTTGTGTTCCCGTAGCTCGACTTAAACGGATCCCTAACACACAGTTTAGTCGGAGGAGCTGTGTTGAAGAAGTATCTGCTGACCAGCATACCTCTATCCCGCAGCCGCTCTCTTTTGCTATATATCTTGGCGGCTGTATTCAGGGAATCAAAAGTCACCACTGCCTGAGCTGAAAAGTGATTAAAGTAAAGATACTCTACTCCCAAAACTTCAGCTTGAGAGAGGCGTGTTTGTGCAGTCTCTGCAAGAGTTGCAATGAGGTGATTTATTCTAGCAGGTTGTGATATCGCTCCTTTTGGTTTAGGGAAATTTGAGATTATTAATATCCTTGGGTTCCATTGTAGGGACCAATAAATCTCATCACCAGGGTTGGATCTTTTCAACTCAGCTTTTGGCCAGTTAGGGGGCTGTTGGTTAGCCTCATTTGGGGGCTGAGTAGGATCGAGGAGATCGTCCACCCTGTACTCATACGTATTATCTGTAGTAGTAGAATTACTTGTGCTCTTTTGGATACTGCCTTTCTTGACTTCCGAGGCAGGAGATTTAGTTGCCTTGTTGTTTTTAATTACTAACCGGGCAGTTTTACTTTTATTGTCTGTCTTATCAAGTATATTAAACAGTCTGCCAAAATTCATTTTTGAGTGGGGCCTGGTGATGGACTTTAGATTTTTAGATTTAGTACAGAAATGTACTTTTCCTCTTCTGTGTCCAATATTTAATTTGCTTTTATTTTATTTAAACCACTCATCTACCACTTGCTATCATAAGATCTCTGAATAGTTTACATAAGGAATATATAAAATGCAATAGAAAAACAATACAAGAAAATAAATGCATAAAGGGCAGAATCTTATGCATGCTTAGACAGAAAAAAAGCCCTACATTTCCCAGCATGCCCCAGAGAATGCTGGGAGTTGTGGGACTTTAAAAGAAAACCATGTCTAGGCTTATACCCTAAAAAACATTACAGAAACAATAAAACAGGGCAGTGTAACTGCATCTCAGGGAAAGCCTGAACAAACAGGTGAGTCTTCAGGAGGCCTCTAAAGTTTGCCATATTTTCCATCTCTTGGACCACACGTGGGAGGGCATTCCAGAGCAGGGCTGGTCCAATCATGAAGTTAGAGGATGTGGGCACAGCAGGTGGCAGAGTATGGGAAGCGCAGTGCTCTCCCTTTCCAAGGGCTCTGATGCTTTTTGTTCCTGCCAGCTTCCTGCATGGTGGACCTGCCATGCAGGCGGTGGGCAGGACCAAGAAGCAGCCACTCACTCCCTTGTGTGCTGCTCAGCTCCACTCTGCTCATGCAACTCCCAACCCACACCTGGTGGCCAGCCAGCTTACTTTTCTTTGTGTGCGTACACCCCCCCACCTACCCAGTGCACTACCCATAAGGTGTTTCCAACTTCAGGAGCTTCGCAGCACCTGCACAAGGTCACACAAAGTATCACAAGAGGTCCAGGAAGTTGGCAGGCAAGTGGTCAGGCTGTTGAGGTGCATGTGCATATGCTTGCCACAAAAAGTAAGCGGGCAGGCAAATCGGGAGGGAGGGACAGAGGGATGGAGATGGCAGCAGCAGCAGGGGGCAACCTACCTTGGGCTGGGCTTGTTGCAGAGGGTGGGTGCCACTACCAAGAAGGCCAGCTCACCTGCTATTACTTGAGGAAACACTGTTGGTCATGAGATGACAGACCAGGCCTGTTTGGGAGATCTCAGGGTTCTATAGAGCAAGACAGTTCATATATATACAAATTATATATACAAATATATATCACAAATGGTCCTTCAGAGTTTGATGCATGTTGCCCACCCCTTCCCCATCCACTTAAATGGTGCCTCTTGAGGGTAAGACCAAACCTGTCTCAACAAGCAGTGTCTTCAACCAAATATTTCAAATCAAAGCCTGATTTCTCAGTAATTCTGTCAACACTCCTTTTGGTCAACCAATGTTAGTGTTTAGCGTGGATATTTAAACCTTTCAAATATTTTTAGGATAAGAACATTTAGCATTTGTCCCTTACAGTGGGCATATAAATTCATTTTCTACAGCCTTATTTTTATGCTAGATTTGACACAGAGAGTTTTTTCTTTGTAGGGTGAACACAGCTCTAGAGTAAAAGCACGTTTATTGGTGAGAAATGCCATATCTATAGTGTACTTAGCTAAGCTAGCAGCCCTATAGAGGGAATAATAGCACAAGATAGAGGACATTTATCATAACCGTACATAGTCATGGTGTCTTGGCCAATTTAAGTGGGTGAATGATGGCTTCGGGCAAATATTCCATTTTCTTTATATCTAAACTGTTCTTTTCCTCCATGGGACCAGCACATTTGGGATCCTTGCTTTGGATTCGGGCCAAAACAGTATGCAATACATCTTCTCTCTTGCGCAGATTTATCTATTAAATTAGGATTGTTATTTTCTATCTTGTCTTCACTGGTACTGAAGTTTGGGAGTTTGGAAAAGTGGCCCATATTGCTATCCAGCTGGAGACTAAAGTAGAATATGATCTCTATGACCACATCTGTCTTGATCAAAAACTTGCAAATGAAAGATGGCCATTCCATTCTCATTTAGCTCTGTGTGTGCTAAAATGTACACATGGAAGGCTAGGGCACAGAGGCTACCACATCTATGTTGATGAACGAACCAGGTTTCTGTGTGCAAAAAAAGATATTTATGCCAGTGTAAATATACCCCCGTAAAAATTTTGAGGTCCAGAGATTTTCTCTGCTGTTATGTGATCTTGAGGTATTGGATTAACACAATAATTTGGGTAGAGTCTGATTCTTGTGCAAAACTTAGTGAGCAAGTTTAAACCATGGTTATGTAGCCCCATGGTTAGGAATGGTTCACACAATACACTAAGCCATAATGGGCCTGGTCAGAAGCCACCTTAACCACAGAGCCTAAAGTGTCATCGAAACGCTCTTACTGAGAAAAAAATATAAAAATGTGAACCAATGGTAGTAGCTGACTAGTATAAAAAATAAAATATACAAAAATTTCATTCCTTTTTTTAATTAATGATGTAATAAACCATAATATTTTAGCATACATCATGAAAAAATGACCTTATAAGCTACACATTTTCATTAAATGGCCTATTATAGAGATAAGTGTTTGGATGCCATTTTTAAAAATGGTGGAAGGACATCCTTTCCATTAAAATTAATGCCATGTTGACCTCCTTGACCCAAAAAAACCCTATAGTTTAAAGCCAAAAATCACATTTGTATGTTGATTTGTCGAGAAAATGAGAAAATGAGACAACATTTCAGTGCCATCTTGGAAAATGGTGGAAGGAGTACTCCAACAATTAAAATAGCATATTCTTTGAACTCCTTGACCCTGAAACCTATAATTTGATACCAAATACAAGATAGTATTTTTTGTAGTTGGCAAAAACTAGCGACCTAAAGAAAGCTGTCCGCCAGTTTGAAAATAGCACCTAAAAAGTTTTGCACAAGAATCAGAATGTCTACCCAAATTATTATGTTAATCCAATACTTTAAGATCACATATCAGCAGAGAAAATCTTTGGACCGCAACATTTTTACGGGGGTATATAGTAGGGATGTGCACGGACCCCCTGGATCGGGACCCAGATCGGGACCTCTGAGATTGTCCGAGATTTACCCTGCAAAGTAGGGTGACCATATTTGGGAAACCAAAAAAGAGGACACCCACTGGGGGGGGGGGGAAGTGGCTTCATTCCCTCCCCACCACGCAAATGGCCCCGAGGGGAAGGGAAAGTGATTTATCCCGCCTGCCTCCCACTGCTCCATTCGGGGCCTTTTCTATAATGTCCAGGAATGACACGCTGTCCCCTTCAAGGCGCTCATTGGAGCAGTGCAAGGGGAAAGATGTTATTCCTCCCCCCCCACCACGCTAATGGCGGCCTTAAAGGGGAAAGCGTGTCAATCTAGGACACTATAGAAAATTTCAGAAAATCCCCCCTGACACCCAGGACTAGGCTGACCATCTGAAAAGGAGGACAGGGCTCATATAACTTTAACAGTTGTAGAGAAAAGGGAATTTCAATCAGTGTCATTTGTATGCAATTAGTTCCTGGTGATATTCCCTCTTCATCACAACAGTTAAAGTTGCAGGGGCCCTGCCTTCTTTTGTATATGGTCACTCTAGTATAGTGCCTGCACCTTTAACAGTTGTGATGAAGAGGGAATTTCACCAGGAACTAATTGCATACAAATGACACTGGCTGAAATTCCCTTTTCTCTACAACTGTTAAAGTTATATGAGCCCTGTCCTCCTTTTCAGATGGTCAGCCTACCCAGGACAGAACAAACACCAGGACAAATCCAGGGAAATCCTGACAGAGCATTTATTCTGGATGCAGTACCATATGAGTTAGGGGCAGCCGTGTAGCCAGCCTTCCTTCTAGGTGGGACATTTTTGGGGGAGATGATGCCAAGCATCAACCAATTCCAACCCCCCCCCCAATACTCACTGGTGGAGAGGATGTGAGTGCCAGGCCAGAAAAAAAAAGGCACCGATCTCCCCCCGTCACTCTTCCTGCATAGAGACAGTGTGTTAGCTTACATCATGGGCCATCTAATTGTGGAAAGCAATTGGGATTTATTTTTCACTGGTTGCCGGGCTGGTTTTTCTGCCCAGAAACCCTGAAATGGCCTCATGCTGAGATGCACATATTGGGGAAATCAGAAATTAGGCCTGACTTACAGCCTAGGTGGCCGGCCAGCCAGCTAACTGTAGCGCGCACAGCAGTGTTTCTATTCCTTTAGGGCTGTTTGTTTTCATCCTTTGCCATGAAGTATTAAAAAAAAACCAGCCACTATGACTGGAGTACAGTGAGTGCTTTAAAAGACTAAAGGGTAACTTAGGGTAGTATCGTTGTTTTTCCCCAGACCGTTTTGAGTTACCTCTTTATTTCTCCCTTTAGCAATAAGCACCCAGACCTGCTCTACTCATCATAGCAGCTGTAGAATGAACAAATCCTCACATCTTACTGCAGATAAATAAACATACTTCTTTATTTCTGGCTGGCTTGAGAACACAACTGAAACCCAAAAAGCACTGCAAAGGGAAGTCCAAGGAGTGGAGTCTAACTTTAGCCCGTAACACAAACTTCTAATATTTTACACGGGTCATGTTAATATACAGGCTGTTTTTTATGGGATCACTTAAGTAATTATAGGGTGATAGAGATCATGGAAAATCCACCCTCAGTCAGGGAAAGTCTTGAGTGAGGAAAGTTTTGGGGGTTCCACCAGATGAAGCTTTTATTTTGCACCCACCCTACCTAATTCACTGGATTTTTCAAATGATCCTATTCTTAAGTTGTTCCTGTTCTTAAAAGGAAGCTGTCATTATTTAAATGGAGGCTGTTAGTGGCCCTTTCCACTTGCCATTTTTCCCAGAGCTGCCCCTGCCTGCTCGCGGAGAATTCACATAATGCACAGAGCATCCCACATAATGCACAGAGCATCTGTTCCCTGGACAGCAGCGAGATGGGCAGCTGGTGTGCCCACCCATCCTGGGTGCAGCCATGCTTACTTGCGAGTAAGCATGGCTGCACAGATGGCCACGGAGCTGCACAGCATGGCTCTGAGGCCATCAGGAGGGGGGGTAGCAGAATTGTTATCCCCAGGATGGTGGGGGGAGGGCCCCCCCGATGGTACGCCACATTTAAAAAAAACAAAAACCTTACGTTTATGGAGGAACTCTAAAACCTTCCTTATGGAGGAGCACTCATGCACTCTCTGTGGATCTTCATAAAAAATGGCCACCACAACTTGCAGCTTGAGCACACTGAACCCGGAAGTGACTACTTCCGGGTTTGCTCGCTCCGGCCCTTCACACCTCTGTGGTGCGGAAAGGGCCACTGTCTGTCACAAATTTAAAAGACAATTCCCCCCCCCCAAAAAAAAGATCCTTCAGGGGGTCAAAAGTACAGCACTAGGCAAGGTGCACTCATTTGCCTCATCCTGGCTAGAGGGCTGATTGTAGGAGTTAGCCTAGGGGTATTCAGACAACCTCCTTACACATTTAAAAGACATGTGAAGTAGGGATGTGCACTGGATCGGACCCGATCCACGATCCGAGTCCGGTCCAGTGGGAAATCGGATAAATTATCAGATTTCCGATCCCGCAGCTGGATCGGCCGATCCAATCCGAACCGGTCCGAAAAAGCTCCGAACCGGTTCGGCGGATCGGCGGATCGGCGGGCGCCCACTGGCGCCCACCGCCGCTTCCATTGGCGGGCGCCAGCGGGCGCCCGCCGATGAAAGTGGACAGCGGGGGGGGGGAGGAGGGGGGCACTTACCTTCTCGGCCCGGTGGCTCCCGTCCGGCGCCAGCGCCTACTACTACTAGCAGGCTCCGCGGCCTGCTCTAGGGTGGCGCGCCGGGTGATGTCATCACCCGGCGCGCTACTATAGAGCAGGCCGCGGAGCCTGCTGGTAGTAGTAGGCGCCGGCGCCGGACGGGAGCCACCGGGCCGGGAAGGTAAGGAGGGGGTGCGTGGAGGGGAGGAGGGGGCGCGCGGAGGGGGGAGGGGGGCCCTTACCTTTCCGGCCCGGCGGCTCCCGTCCGGCGCCGGCGCCTACTACTCCCAGCAGGCTCCGCGGCCTGCTCTAGGATGGCACGCCGGGTGATGTCATCACCCGGCGCGCTACTCTAGAGCAGGCCGCGGAGCCTGCTGGAAGTAGTAGGCGCCGGCGCCGGACGGGAGCCGCCGGGCCGGAAAGGTAAGGAGGGGGTGCGTGGAGGGGAGGAGGGGGCGCGCGGAGGGGGGAGGGGGGAGGGGGGCCCTTACCTGCCCGGCCCGGCGGCTCCCGTCCGGCGCCGGCGCCCACTACTACCATCAGGCTCCGCGGCCTGCTCCAGGGTGGCGCGCCGGGTGATGTCATCACCCGGCGCGCTACTCGAGAGTAGGCCGCGGAGCCCGCTGGTAGTAGCCGCCGGCGCCGGACGGGCCGAGAAGGTAAGTGGCGGGGAAGGGGGCTTACCCCCCCCCCGGAGCCGTCCGCTTCTATCCGCTGGCGCCCGCGGGCGCCAGCGGATGGAAGCAGGCGGCCCCAGGGGGGGTAGGGAGCGCGGGGGAGGGGGTTTACCTGCCGGGGCCGTCCACAGCGGACGGCCCCGGGGGGGGAGGGAGTTAGGCCCCCCCTTACCCACCCGCCGCCATTTTTTCCTCATAGACTTGCATTGCAATGCAAGTCTATGGGGAAAAAAATGGCGGCCGATCCAAAAATGTACGATTTTTGGGTCGGGATCGGACTCAATCCGGTCCGGGGGGCCTCCGATTTTGTCCGAACCGGTCCGGGACAAAATTGGAGGTCCCGATCCGGGTCCCGATCCGATCCGGGGGGTCCGTGCACACCCCTAATGTGAAGGGGTGAGAGGCTGATAGGCTGACCACCACCCATGTGCTCACTGGCCATGACCCCACCCACCACATGTTCTCTAGCTGAGGGGCCCTACACATGTACGAATAACACATGTACATACAGCTTCTCTACATCAAGCAGTATCATGAGACAATTAGGATACCTTCTCACGTAGACTTTGATATGTATACAGCTGAGTGGCCAGTGGAGGGTGGGTGTGACTCTGTGCTGCTTAGGCAATGAACTCACGGGGCGCCCACCCTGTGAATTCACCAAGCGCTGCCTGGATGGCCCTGTTCTGCAGCCACCATTAACGGGGAGGGAAAAAATATGCAATTTACCCAGCCTTGGAAAAATTGCATTTCCCTCCACAAATTGGGGTCTTAAAGGCCCTATTAACAGGGCCTTTAAGGTCCCGATTGGCAAGGGGGATGGAAATGCAATTTCCCCAAGTCTGTAGAAATTGTGCATTTTCCCCCACTGTGTAAATGGCAGCCGCCAACCATTAACACAGCGGGGAAAAGGACAAATATTATGTGCCGTTCAGGGCAGAAGTGAGTTCCACCCAGACCTTTACTTTGTCCTCAAAGCAGCAATGGGGCAAAAATTCAACAAACACATCCATTGGGGTCCCGGAGACCTGGACGTGTGAGCGTCCACTGCCCTCACAGGCCCCAGTGGATTTTTGCCCCATCGCTAGTTCTGCCCGTCTCAATGTGTGAAGGGTTTTCATTTGAACATACCTCTTTTCAGGATAAAGAAGAATATGTTTTTCTGTATCTCAGCATGTGAGGGTTCATTAAGAAAAAAGGCTCATCCAGGCCAGGCCCAAGACATGTTTCTACTTGAGGAAAAGGAGAAGATGGCACCCTGTTCCTCCATTTTACATAAAGAATTTACCTGGACTGTCATTTGAATCCTACTCCAACACTGGTGATAGAATAGCATCCTCCACCACACCTGAGGAAGCCTAGGGGGCTCAGGGGAGATAATGGGGAGCTACTGACATTGTTAAATAGTATATTCTTATCTACATTTTCAATGCCCGCCTCTCCTGAATACACTTCACAAAGGTGTGTTGTGAATAATAAAAGGAAAGAAAGGGTAGAAATAAAGAAGAGGAGAAAACTCTAAATAAAATACCTCAACCTCTCTCCCCTTCCTATCTGGAGAACTTAGTAAGAAATTATTTTGTTTTGTCTGAAGCCTAAAACCCACTATATATTTTATTTCATGCACATCTGCTCCTTATGCCTTTCAAACAATAATTTATTCTAGTGACAGGTGGTCAGTTTTCAAGGTTAAAATATATGATAAGGACAATTTCCCTGCTGATTGATTACGCATTTGTTCTGGAACTGAAACAAATAGTACTTTAAAAAAGTATTGACAAGTAAACTTCGTTTCGATTTTGCACAATCTGTGAACTTCAAATGCATTTTGGTTACTTCAGTTTCACCTTGGTTTACTTCACTGTTGACTTTATACTTAAAAAAAAAGAAAGATTCATTTCAGTGCTTACATTTATTTATTTATTTATTTATTTATTTATTTCATTTGTATACCGCCCCATAGCCGAAGCTCTCTGGGCGGTTTACATAGGAATAAAAACAATTAAAAACAATTTACAAAAATTATATAAAAAACAGGGTGCCATGCAAGAATCACATCGCGAAGACCTAGACGTACTTGTGTCACAGTAATAACTGCCTCATGGCAAAATAAATTGCATTTAATAAAAATGTTGGATGTTACCCTTCTAACTTCATAATATTTTTTTCAGGATTTGTTGGGATACCAACTTGCTAAACAACTCATTTCCATGCCTCAAATAAATAGATTCATGGCCAAAATGGACTATTGAATAATGAAGGTGCGTCATCTATAGCACCTCTTTCATACATGAGCTGGCAACAGTGGAGGCTTGCAATGTCTTTTGAGCAGCAGGATTTGTCCAAAGTATCTATAGATTCTGATCCCTAATACAAACAATGATTGCCGGGACACATGGGAAAAAATCTTGGTTTTTTTTGGAAGCCCCACCTTCTTCAAGGAATTGAGGGTCTCATTTTAATCTCAAACAACCTTATTAAGGTATGTTAGGCTGAGAAGTAAGACAACTTACCTGTTGACTGTGGCAAAGTGGGGATTTGAACTATAGTCGCTCTTGCGTGGAGATTTGAATTTGTCTCTTTCCAAATATAACAACAGTAGACCCAAAATCTGACAGTAATTATTATTTCTTGTTCCTTTTTGTTTTTTTATTTTCAGAAGCTGGTAATGGATACTTATGCAGGCGATGAAAATAAATTGTTCTGTAAAATATTTTCTCTCACCTGAATGATTTGATTTCCCAGCGGCTTTTCTATAAACATGAGTCATATCTTCATGATAAAGCCTGGGCAGTTGTTGTTTCTAATGAACTCTCTTTTAAACCCAAAGAACAGAAATCAGATTGGTATTATAAGACAAATTAGTGCAAACAAATATTCATTTTTCATCACACATTCCTACCATGGCCTTAAGTGATCTCCTGAACGGACAAAACAATTTTAGACGTAAATCTTGCAATTATTCACTTTAAATGTTCTTGTCACAGCATGACCAAGAGTCACAACTAAGGTGGAACTATGGAGATATAGGCTGGCTGTAAACAGAATGTAATTTGGGGAATGACAAGACCTGTCCCCTGTCCCAGACATGGAAGTCACCAGGAGCAGGTTTGCCCCTCCTCCAGTGGTGCCCTCCTGGAAACAACATTGCCCTTTATTTACTCGGATCTAGGGAAACAGCAGCCAGACACTCCTATGAAAAAATATAAAGCTGTGTTCTTAAACGCCATTTATGATGGACCCAAAACCTGCCTACCACTCCCCTGACACTGGATGACTTGGCCTCCACCAACAATGAAACTATGGTGGACGTGTATACCTATGCACATGACTCACATTGCAGCCTCAAGGGTCCCCACACTATGTGGGCCATCCCTCAATATGAACCCTGCCTGCCAACGGCATTTTGCTAGTCCTAAACAAAATCAAAGTTGATAATGGACTGTATTAAGGCATTCTGAGTAATTCACACCTATACAAATATGGCAGTAATAAATACAAAGGTACAAGCAGATATCAGCATGTCAGCATTTGATTTTGCAGGGGTCAGTTCTCTGTTTTGGATAACTGGCAGATGTCAGTCTTCTATTTGATGAGCTGTCCTGTCAAAGCCTGGTTTAAATTGGAGGAACCCTAAGGAGAAGGAGGAGCAGCAGGGGTTTTGAAGTTGTCCATCTACTGTTAATACCTGGACAGCAGACTGAGCAGGTACACAAGGCATGGGTCAGTCTTCTCACCTTTGGTGAGATGTTTTGTATTTCTATTTAAAGTTATTATTTCTATACTTGCACCTATACATCTGCAGATGCAAATAGGATGCAAACAGTTATTTGGACAGGTTGGAAGACTTGGCGGAGAGGAACAAGATGTCCTTAAACAGGCAGAAATGTACACTATTACTCTTAGGGAGGAAAAATGTAGGGTACACATACAAGATGGGGATTCATGGTTTGAACACACTACATTGGAGAAGGATTTGGGTGCAGTTATCAACAGCAAGCTGAACATGATTCTCAAGTGTGAGATAGCCACTAGAAGGGCTAACACAGTTCTGGGCTGTATTAGAAGAAGCATTGTATGAAAGATGTGTGAAGTCCTTATTCCTCTCTACATGGCATTATTGAGACCACATCTGGAGTATTGTGTACTATTCTGGGCACCACATTTCCAGAAGGACATTGACAGGTTAGAACAGGGTCAGAAGAGGGCCACACAGATGATACAGGGACTTGAGGACATACCCTTTGATGACAGGCTGAAGGAAATTAGGTTGTTCAATCTGGAGAAAAGAAGACTGAGGGGAGACATGTTAGCAGTGTTCAGATACATAAAAGGGTGGCACAGGGAAGATGGTCAAGAACTATTTTCCATTGCCACAGAAAATAGGACCCAAAATAATGAGTATAAGTTATAGCTACCTGGATTTGATTTAAATATAAGGAAGAACTTCCTGACAGTAAGGTCTGTACAACAGTGGAACAATATACGTACAGCTTGGATGCTTCATCGTCGTTTGAAACTTAATATGGCAAAGACAGAATTGTTTGTTATTCCTCCCAAACCTTCGCCCCACCTTTCATTCTCTATTACTGTTAATAATGTTACACTTAATCCAGTTGAGGAAGCTTGTAGTCTTGGTTTTATATTCGATTCCTCACTTTCCTTTACTCCTCATGCTGAGGCAGCAGCTAAGTCCTGTCGTTTTTTCTTATATAATATTGCCAGGATCCAATCGTTTTTATCTGTCTCTTCTGCCAAGGCTCTTTTCACGCTTTGGTCATTTCTCGGCTGGTCTATTGTAACCTTCTCCTGACTGGCCTTCCTCCTTCTCACCTTAGTTCGTTGGTTTCCATTCATCATTCTGCTGCTAAGAACATCTTCTTGGCTCATCGCTTTGATCATGTCACTCCACCCCTGAAATCCCTTCACTGGCTTCCAATTCACCTCGGAGTCCAATATAAGCTTCTCCTTTTGACTTTCAAAGCTTGTCACAGTCTAGCTCCTTCCTATCTTTCTTCTCTTATTTCACATTATTGCCCCATTCGTGCTTTTTGCTCATCAAATTTATGTTTCTTACCCGCCCAAGGGTCTCTACTTCTCTTGCTCGGCTTCGTCCATTTTCTCTCGCTGCCCCCTATCCCTGGAATTCTCCTCCAGAGCATTTGCGGACCACGAGTTCAATAACAGTTTTTAAAGCTCAATTGAAAACTTTTCTTTTTTCTAAAGCTTTTAGAACTTGATTTTGATTTTACTTTTATACTGCTAGTTTTATTGTCCCCAGTGCCTGTTTGGTGCATTCCCTTCCTTTTATTGTTATATTGTGATTTTATCAGAATGTAAGCCTATGTGGCAGGGTGTTGCTGTTTTATTGTTTTACTATGTACAGCACCATGTACATTGATGGTGCCATATATAATAATAATAATAATAATAATAATAATAATAATAATAATAGAGCTTGTGGGTTCTTCATCTCTGGAAGTTTTAAGAAGAGGCTGGACAGCCATCTCTCATGGATGGTTTAACTGGATTTCCTTGCATATTGCAGAGGGTTGGAATAGATTATCCTTACTGTCCCTTCATGATTCTATGATTATTCTTTTGTCCTCTTTTTTTGGTGATGTAATTTCTCTCTTCTTTTTTTTCTTTTTGTCGATGTGCAAGTGGCCACCCTAGGACGAGGGCTGAGTGCCAAAATAAATATAATCAAGTTCAGCTTTTCTTGTTCCTCTAGGACAAGCTGCTCTTGCCAAAATTCCTTTTGATTTGTAACTGTTCAAAGTCCTTTGCATGTTGTCATTCTAAGCAGCCACTACTATCACAACAATAACAAAAACAAGTAATGACCAAATAATCTTGATCAGCCCAGGATTTCTTTGAGACTTTTATCCTAGCTTCTGGTATCTATCATAGGCATAATGCTAGAAGCCAGGGCAGACTGCAAGTGTGTCTGACTTTGTCTGCGAGGGCCGTATTGGGGGGTGGGGTTTCCAACTGACCTCAAGAACCCAGTTGGACACTTGCATCCTCTGTTAATGCAGCTGGGGAAATGTGCACTTTCTGGAAATTTTGGAAAGCATGTGTTTCCCTCCCGCTGCTCCAATGGGGTCCTTAACACAAGGGTAACACAAGGGTAACCTGTTAACACAAAGGTACCCTTGTGTTAATAGGGCCTTTAAGACCCCCCCATTGGCACAGGGGAAGGGAAAAGCATGATTCCCCAAGGTTGGAGAAAACTCGCATTTCCCTCTTCCACACTAATGGTGGCTGCCATTGGCATGGAACGGGAAAATGTGAGATTTCCCCAGCCTTAGGAAATCACACATCACCCCCCAGCACACCAATGGGGGCCTTAAAGGTCCTATTACCCTTGTGTTAATAGGGCCTTTAAGGCCCTACTCTGTTGTGGGGAGGAGGAAACATGCAATTTCTGGTGCCTCCAGAAAGTGTGCAGCTCCCCCTTCCACACTAATGGCAGCTGCCATTAACAGAACAGGGGGGATGCATACTTTCCAGAGGCTCCAGAAATTGTGCACTCCCCCCACCCGCTGCATTAATGATGGCCATCATTATGCTAACCAGATAAAATCCAGGTCAGGGCTCATGTAACTTTAACAGTTGTAGAACAAAGGGAATTTCAGCCAGTGTCATTTGTAGGCAATTAGTACCTGGTGAAATTCCCTCTTCATCACAACTGTTAAAGTTGCAGGGGCCTGCCTTCTTTTGTATATGGTCACTCTAGTATAGTGCCTGCAACTTTAACTGTTGTGATGAAGAGGGAATTTCACCAGGAACTAATTGCATACAAATGACATTGGCTGAAATTCTCTTTTCTCTACAACTGTTAAAGTTACATGAGCCCTGACCTGGATTTTATCTGGTCAGCCTAGCCACCATTAATGCAGCAAGCCAGCATGGGCAGCTGCCGAGTTGACTGGTGAGACTTGTGAGTGCTCGGAGGAGGCTTGCACAGCCCAGTTCACAGGGGCGGGCTGCAGGGCAGCAGCAATTTCAACAACCCCTAATCTGTCATAATGCCAATCAGAGCAAATGGATTAGAAACTGGCACTATTTAATTGAACCTGTTGTCAGGATGGGTGTGGACGTTATTGCTTTTGATTAATTTATTAAATATATTGAATAAACCAATTCTTCACTCAATGGGATTTTAGTGCAATGTAAAGTCACATCAAGCCATACAGTATCAAGCATGATGCAGCAAAGCAGCCTGTTAAAAATGGAAAATGGGGGCCTTAAAGCAAAGAGCGGCTTTAACATCCATTAAGAGATTGACATACTAATTCATGGGTGGGCAGACATCTTTGCCTCCCAAACTCAATTGGCTCAATTGATGTATGTCATCAGGACACTTGGCTGATTCCAGTTTAGTCTTATGTTGAAAAGAGATCTGCTCACCTTTACCATTTGGCACTCTCCCAGCATTAAGTTCACATTAAACATTCTATACCAGGCACACATAACGTCTTTCAGCCCAAGGGCCAAATTTCATTTCAGGGAAGCTGTTGGAGGCTGCATTCCAGTGATTGTTGGGGCTGAAGATTAGGGCGGCGGGGCCAAACCCAAAAAAGTACCTCATTATTTTACCTTGAAGGTCCTACTTTTTAACTAGGCCTTAACAAAAGCATTTAGAATAGGGGGGAACTGCCATGAAACCACAAATCTATCTGTGTTTGGGGAAAACTTGGTGGGACCAGAGGAAGGGAGCATGGCTTTATGGGGAGCCCTTGGAAGGTCATATTTGGCCCTTGTTGTTCTGCTCCCCTGCTTTATACTAATGGAACTTCTGTGTACCATACATTTGAGCTTGGGCCTTTCCCCTGCACATGCCAAGGCCATGTGAGAACAACAGACAAGTCTTAGAGATATGGGAATAATTGGAAATAGCAGTTGTGGTGATGACATGGAATGAAGTGAAGGTAGAACTTTTTTGAGTTTGGGGGTACAAATAACTCAGCACCAGCTGATACATACTTCTGAGATCATGCTGTGCCTTTGAATATGTTAGGAATTAATGTTTCTTCTGTTGGGTTTTCACATTATATTTTTACATCCCCTTTCAGCTCTTAGATACTGCCCACTGCTGGGAATGAATGCTATGCCTAAAGGATTTAGTTAACATGCTTTCTTTTTTTAATCCAGCATCACACTCCACATGGGATTAATTAGACTTTTTTTTCCATGCCTCCTTCTCTAGACCAAGCTTTACATGAGATCAGTTAATCACAATTCTCTCCTTCTCCTTCTTCTTCTTCTTCTTCTTCTTCTTCTTCTTCTTCTTCTTCTTCTTCTCCTTCTCCTTCTCCTTCTCCTTCTCCTTCTCCTTCTCCTTCTCCTTCTTCTTCTTCTTCTTCACAAGCCAGATGTCTTAAAGTAATGGAATAGGCTGAGTAAATATAATTTCCAGGCACATCCATGGAAAGGCTGGAACTATTTATCATACTGTTGGTTTAATATTAGAGAGAGAGAGAGAGAGAGAGAGAGAGAGAGAGACTGTAAAGAGACTGCCTCTTCCTTTAAGAAAGGCTAATAATGTTACTTCAGATGGATCGTCTCACTAGCTCTGTACGCTATAAAGACTTATTAGTAACTGGTCCCTATGGGAATGACAATGCTTTTGAGAAAAGCAAAATCTAGGCTACGAAAGGGAGCATGGTAATGATTTCTTTAAACTAACAAAATGACTTGGAAAATTAACTGAATGGAATTCCCAAAATGTTTCCCTGAAATATGCATACTTTATCGTTCCTTGACAAAATACACAGACAGTTCAATCTGATGCATGTCTACTCAAAAGTCAGTCCCACTGAGTTCAATGGGGATTACTCCCAGTGTCTATAGAATTGCAGCCCAAAGGGTTCTTTGCTAGTAGCTGCTTATTCTTTTGTGACATGATGCTGAAAATTCCTGCATGCCTATTCAAATATTTATGGAAGGCCTGCTTATAGGTCATTCCCACCTCTGCATTATTATATTGTCTTGGGTGATTTCCTTAGCAGGAGAGTGCCAAATGAATATTGCATGTATAAATATGTTCATGGCAGCGAACAATCCAAAATATGTGCATTGCATTCCCTGCCTTCAGAGGTATTTCCTTATTAGATGTGTACAAAAAACCCTGCACAGTTTTGCTAATATTAAATATTTGTTTCATTAATATGGATTGTTTTGTTGTTGAAAAGCCAGCTGTTGTGTGGAATGGACTGTTTTTATGGGTCAATCCCTCATTTTCAATCGAGAGTGGAGCAGATGATTTCATGCTTTGCGTCTCTGTGAAAGACAATACAGGGAGCTATAAAACAATTTGAAGCAGAGCTTTTGCTGTATGAACTCCAGTGATACAAATTGGCTGGTTGGGGATATGTTTCCTTTGCTACTTGCCTCGTTTACTCACAAAAGGCTTCATATGATGCAACCAGATCAATGCCTCATTGACCAAGGCCTGGTTCATGAAATAGAGTGTCTGCCCCAAAACATCTGTCTGGCTGTCCTGCAACATATCACATCATATCACGAGTGGAATTCCCACTCATGTGTCACCCTGATCACAAAGTAATTCTTTCCGTACCAGCCCTGCCATCAGCTTCTGAAATCCCTTCTTCATCACAGCAATTAAAGCTGCAGAAACCCTGCCCTTTTGATCAGATACAAAAGAGGGAAGGGCTCCTGCAGCTTTAACTGCTGTGATGCAGAGGGGATTTCACAAGGTGCTGCATGCATGCAAATGACACCTGCTGAAATTCTTTTTTCTATACAACTGTTAAAGATACAGGAGCCCTGTCCTCCTTTCCTTGTGGTCACCCTAGTCAAGGATTGAGTCAATCATATGTAGCCAAGGAGGGCAACCCAGCTATCTGTTCTTCGGTTAAAGTTAATGACTCACCTAACTGGCTGATAATTTCTTAGAATTCATGATTCTTTTTCATGATTTCAAATGGTTTAACTTTTCCCTGTCTTGCAAATGCAGCTGTGAAATCAGACCCTGTAAAAGCGTGGTAGCCAGACAAGGCCTCCACCAGTTCATGTCTGAGCTCCTCTGTCCTTCTGCTGTTGTTAGAATACAGGCCACAACCAAACCAAACCCGAGAGTTTAGGGAGTCCTTTTGATGGTAAATTAACAGAACTTACTTCTTTCCTATGCAATGAGTGGAAAAATCAGAAGTATGCTTCACTTCTGGCAGGCAAAATTCTCTTTGTCAGAGCAGAGACTATGGCTCAGTTCGGACGACACATTAGGCAATGGAGGGGGGGAAACAATCGTCAGTTGTGTTGCTTATTGTGTCGTCTGGAGGGCAACACACAACGCACACACAACTGACAGTACGTTAATCAGGCACTTTAAACAACGGAGCGAAACAACGGGCTTGCACGTTGTTTAGCCCGAAGCCCCGTTGTTTAAAGTGTCGTCTGAATTCAGCCCCCCCTCTCTCCGTGGACTATTCCGTTTCGGAATAGAGTTCTGCTGCCTAGAGCAGCCAAAAACCCCTGGCCGCTCTATGCAGCCGGCAGAACTCACGGTGCCTGCTGGGATATGGCTGGGGGACACACGGAGGAGAAGCTACAACCAAAATGGCTGCCACAAGTTCCTTGCAGCTGGGGCGTTTGCCGGTTCCGAGCAGCGCCGGCTGCAGTGTGTCGTCTGTAGAGCTCCTCCTGCCTAACGCACGGTCAGTACGTTATTTACCCCTCCGTTGCTTAATATGTCGTCCAAACTGAGCCAGAGTGTTACAAATACACCAGCAAGGATGTCAGTGTTGAGGCAACAGAGGTGCCTGATCTTGCTTGCCATCATCAAGAGGCAGACACAAGGATTATTTGGCACATCCAACATACATCACATGGTAGTGATCAGGCAAAGAATATCCTGGTTAGAGCAAATGACACTAATGTGTTGATTCTGTTAATTTACCATCAAAAGCACTTCCTAAACTCTTGGGTTTGGTTTGATTGTGGTGTGTCTTCTAACAACAGCAGAAGGACAATGATCTGTGCATCAGATCGAGAGATATTTAGGGTGGATACTTTTGAAATGAAAGCCCTGTATGATAAACTGTATGATACAATCCTGAGAAAGTGGATGTATAATGATATATCACTCATAATTCCCTAAGCATTGGGGTAAACCCCATGTTATTATTATACATTTTCTTAGTCCTCAGTAAAAAATGCAACTTTTTTGTTCTTGAGTATTCTTTCAAAAGTCATATAGTTTTTGAGTAAATCATGGATAAACATCACACATAACCAATGTGAACACCGATTTTATACATTCAAATGAAATTATCTCAAAAACTAATGGAGTTAACAAAAATGTATAATTACAAAAAGTATTTGTCATTAAATTTGAAACTTTTCAGAAAAAAAATTCATCTCTGTAGCATAAACGGGTGAGAAGTTACGCATATTTAAATGTGACAACGACATAATAGTGCGGCAGCCATATTATTTAATCTTCGGGTAAATAAGTCCTGGTCTGGCTCTGGGACTCTTGTGTCTTGCATATGATCGTGTATAAGGGTATAATACTTTTGCAACGACGTCTGCGCCAATTTTGGCTGTGGGATTCTATTTAGCCACGATATTGAATTCAAAAGATATGGCATGGCTCCCTCCTCACTTCAGTGCTTTCATCTTCCTAATTTGGTTGTGTAATAAGCTTCTGTGGGATTGCATCTTCATCCTTTAGTGAACACATGAAGATAACATAGGCCACATACTTGTTTAACCTACTTCCCAAGTATGTAAAGTAGTGTATGTAAAATTGAGTTTTAACACCTCTAAAGGATGTATTGACCTATGGCCCAGCAGTGTTAAACAATGTCAGCCACTGTGCTTCTCCTGCTATCTGAAATTACTCTTGACACACTTAGATCGCATTATGTCTTGCAGAAAGAAGTATTGATACAAGCTAGAACATAGGGGTAACCTGCGCCCTGTGACCTGCATGGGGTCCTTGGAGCCCTTCTGTACAGCCTGCTTTGAGTGCCAAAGATGCCCCAGAACTTAGTTTTGTTTTCTCATGCTGCTGCTGCATCCATGGCACACAAGGAGCATCTTTCCGAGCGTAATAATGTCCCAACAGAAAGGCCGTCCCTAACATTAGGCAGATTGAAGCAGACACCTCAGGCTACAGATGTTGGGAGATGTCTGCAAGGTATTGGAAGACCTGTGTGCCATGTAGGCTGCTTTGTGCCCTCTAAGTTGTCCTGCTGCATTCAGATGCAGTGGAAGATGTTGCCTCATCATGAGTGTTAAAGACACATTCATTGGCCAAGCCAGTCAGATTTTGTGCATGGAGTGGGAAGGGCCACCATCTTGTCCTTCTCAGAACAGAAAAATATCTTGAGCTGCCCCGTCCAACAGCCAACCAAACCAGCTGTTTCACAGGTTGAAGGGCCCACAATTTCCACAGGGAAGAAGGCACACAGAAAGTGACTTCACCCTCCCCATCTCATTGGCCACATGCTCTGAAATGTGGGTGGGGAGGGAAGAGTGTCTGGTGCATGGTATGTGTGTGGGTACAAATACAAGCCAGCTTGTTTTTAATTTTGTTTTGTTTTGTTTTAAACCTACTATGATCACCAGGGGCAAGGAGTAGGTTCTACCTCTACTACCATGGTTAGAGCCTATCTACACACGCAGGATAAAACACTTTGAAAACATTTTGAAAACTGTATATGGAGAGTGTCCTGGGCCCCAACAGTTCTCAAAACTATTATAAACTGTTTTAAACCATTTTAAAGCTGACAATTTTGAGAACTGTTGGGGCCCAGGACTCACTCCATATACAGTTTTCAAAATGTTTTCAAAGTGTTTTATCCTGCGTGTATAGATAGGCTCTGTGTCTCAGAGCTTCACCGTTTCCCTATGTTACTAAATGACAACCACCACTTACACTTATTCATTCTCCATGCATCATTATTATTATTATTATTCTCTTTTCTCTTTTGTGTTGGTTTTTCTAGTGTCTGTCTCTTTCGTGTCTTTTACGGGTTCAGAAATTTCATGACTATTGTAGGATGGCTGCTTTCTGGATGTTGGTGTGGATGTAGTTTGGAAGGCCCAGTTTCTGAAGATTTTCTGTATAGTTTTTTGATGTGATGCTGGTGACTGATGTGACTAACTGAATAATTGTGACCTTTTCCTACTGTCATAATTCATAGTTATTATTATTATTATTATTATTATCATTTCGGTTCCACCCCACAGCCAAAGCTCTGTCTGGGCAGTTTACAACAATTCATAAAAATGCAAAATGCAGCAGAATAAAAATAATCTATTTTTTTTAATATAGAAAAATTACAACAAGGTAAAAACTAATATATGTAAATGTTACAATGACCCTGTTCAGGCAACACACTAAGTCATAGTGGTTAAGCATTATTGAGCTAAACATTATGGCTTAGTATGTCCTTTGAACCATAAATTAACATGAATTGTGAACCATTCCTAACCATGGTGGCTACATAACCGTGGTTTAAACACTCACTAACCACTTGCTGCAAAAGGGTTCTTGGCCTAACCATGGCTTAGTGTGTTGTCTGAACAGGCCCAATATGTGAAAGGGGTTGTTGTCATTCAGTGAAGCACTGCACTTGGAGAAACTATCGTGGTAGAAACCAAACTGCCCTCCACTCCTGTGATCTGACACCCCTATAGACACAGACTACACAAGGCTTCATTCCATTGATGTTTTGCTCTTTTTAATGTTCTTGGGTTGTTGTTTTTTAATTGTGTTAAGGTTTTATTATCTTAAATTGTTGTACACTGCCTTGTTGGCTTTTTATCAAATAAGGGTGCATATGAGCTTTAACAGTAAATAATAAACACATACCCTACTCATTGTGGTGACAGGCATTTTGTAAGGCAAGGTGGCACTTTTCTGGAGATTGTCCAAGGGTTACCTGATTGCTTTTTTGGCTTGCGTTTGATTGTTTTATGTGACACGCGCATTTTTGCATTGATTTTAGTAGACTTGAGAGCAGCCTTGGAGGTTTATTATACCAAAAGACAACAACACTAAAACTGTTTCTGTTTCTTTGTCACACTGATCTTCCAAATGCATTACATCATCCTTCATCAATGCACATATTAGAAGCACAGTGTGTCAGGGGGAGGAATATGTCTCTGTGCACTTAAAAACAAACCATACACTTGATTAATTGCCCATAAGCACTAACATTGTGTAATAATTCTTAGTTTCCACTAATTATATTTCTCTTGCCATAGATCAAACTGCATTAAACTCAATTTTTCCATGTTTTGTTTCTTTTTGGAAAATAGCTCGCATAAGTTGTAAGGATTTAATGAATTTTGATTTTTACAGGATAACTCCTACAGTGGTCTAGATTGGTAGTCTGTCTAATAAAACCATGTATTTGAGAACACTTCCTTGACAACTCTACATTCACATGGTAAATTTTCTTAAATTTGTTTTGGATGGGAGGCTGGCTCACACTTAGGGATATATCAGAATTCCATTTGGGGGATGAAATCTCTATGGATTTTTTTGGCGGATTTAATTCCATTTCAACCTGCTGGCATTGACTCAACCAGTAACACGTCGATCCAATACATGGATTCCATGTTTGTTTTTGTTTTTAATGGTAGCGATTTGTATGAATTTGATTTTTTTCACAGGGGCGGGGTGGCTTTAAATTTGCACAAATGGGGCTCTAATTTTTTAAACAAAAAAATATATTGGTGATCTTGCACTAGTGTGCCCAATTGCAAGGTCTGCCTGTTCGCTGGGTAGCCCACAGAGACATATTCCCCTCTCTTAAATATTCTTGTGAGTTTTACCCTTGCCACACTCTGCTTCATTTAAGGCAGAGTCATATTCCATCCTTGTCAAGCAACTTGTCAATTTCATCCTCCACTTCCATGCTTTCCCAACAAAGGTGGAGCTGGGGGGTCGGGTTGACAGGTTCTTTGACAAGAACCCAGTTATGTTCAGAGCTATACACTCTAAGCCATGGACCTGGATATCAGTTTCAGTTTCTCCTAGGCTGACCATATGAAAAGGAGGACAGGGCTCATGTAACTTTAACAGTTGCAGAGAAAAGGGAATTTCAGCCAGTGTCATTTGTATGCAATTAGTTCCTGGTGAAATTCCCTCTTCATCACAACAGTTAAAGTTGCAGGCACTATACTAGAGTGACCATATACCAAAGAAGGCAGGCCCCCTGCAACTTTAACTGTTGTGATGAAGAGGGAATTTCACCTGGAACTAATTGCATACAAATGACACTGGCTGAAATTCCCTTTTTTCTACAACTGTTAAAGTTACATGAGTTCTGTCCTCCTTTTCATATGGTCAGCCTAAAGTTTCTCCCATATTTAACTGTGTTTTAATTTCAACTTATTTTGTCCTGAATATGGAGAACAGGGCCACTGCCACGCTACAGCGGACCCTTAGCATAGTGCTACCGATGGCTTCTCCACTGCCAGCCCTTCCAACCTCACCCCCCACCAAACACTGTCCTACCCCACCTGCCTCTGAAGCCATTGCCAAAGTCCTGAATGCTCCCCACCACTGGTACCATCACCAAAGTCCCATGCCCACTCTTAGCTGCCCACACTGCCCTCCCACTACCAAACCCCCCTACCCACCCATTCACCTGGGCAACCAGCCATGACCACTCAGTCCTCACCTTGCCAGCCCTCCCTTCCTTTTTGTTTGATTGATTGATTGATTTTTAACCTGATGGTGGTGCTGATGGTGTCTCCTCTTCATCTATCCAGCCCTACTGGAAAGCACCAATGCACCCAGCTGGCTGAGCCTGCAGAGAGAGAGAGAGAGAGAGAGAGAGAGAGAGAGAGAGAGAGAGAGAGAGAGTGTGTGCTTTAAGTGCTTTTTATTACATACATTTTGAACCAAACAGGCACTGCCTTTTATATCTGGTCATTAGGGCAGAGTTCCTGTAGCTTTAACTGCTGCGATGAAGAGGGAATTTCACCAGGTGCTGCATGCATACAAATAACCCCTGCTGAAATTCCCTTTTCTATACAACTCTTAAAGATACAGAAGCCCTGTCCTCTTTTTCACATGGTCACCCTAGGACTCTGGACCAATGAGTGTGACCCCAATTTCCATCCCCTCCCCACATTTGACACAAAATGAATGGTTGCGCAGGGGCTGTAATTCTCTATTTTCTAAATCAGCCTTCTCCAACCTGATGCCTTCCAGATGTTTTTGGACTACAGCTCCCAGAATTCCTGATCATTAACCAAGCTATCTGTGGCAATGGGAGTCAGAGTTGAAGACATCTGGAAGACAACCAGTCTGGGAAAGGCTGTTCTAAAAAATCTAAGCTCAAGAGTCAGAACTCCTAGCACAGCCATTCATTTAACTTGCCAATGGCATTTGCTTGTAGCTTACCAGGAGAAAAGTGTCTCACAAACACTGAGACAGAAATATTTTTTTTTCTGAACTCATCGACATTCTTCTGGTTTCTTTCAAAATTCCTCAGATGTTTTCACATGAGAAGGAATCTCCGATATTTCTTTTTTAAATAAATTGCTTTGGATGAAACTGTATGATGACCTAATAGGGCTGGCTTCAAGTTTCAGGGGCCCTTTGGTAGGCTGACCAGATAAAATCCAGGTCAGGGTGCATGTAACTTTAACACTTGTAGAGAAAAGGGAATTTCAGCCAGTGTCATTTGTATGCAATTAGTTCCTGGTGAAATTCCCTCTTCATCATAACAGTTAATGTTGCAGGCACTATACTAGAGTGACCATATACAAAAGAAGGCAGGGCCCCTGCAACTTTAACTGTTGTGATGAAGAGGGAATTTCACCAGGAACTAATTGCATACAAATGACACTGGCTGAAATTCCCTTTTCTCTACAACTGTTAAAGTTACATGAGCCCTGACCTGGATTTTATCTGGTCACCCTACCCTTTGGCAAGTTGCCCACAGTGGGCTCTCATCTGAGTGGTTCCACTTACCCTTTACTTCTGTCCCCATGGCCTACTCCCTGTAGACCCAATAGGTAGAACTGCCCAGAAGGAGAGCATCAGGCAAAAGAAAGGATACTGCTCTGTCTCTTCATTCTGGTCACTGCTTGCGTGCCTGGAATTGGCAGGTGAACAAACAGTGGGTTCCCGGGAGGGAGGGGGAGGATCCCAGGCTTTTCCACTTCCAGGATCATCCCCCAGCACCCAAACTCCAGTGCGATGTCCTGGAAGTCAAGAGGGACATTCCAGCACAGCGTGTGTGATTTTTATTTTACAGCAGGAGACGTTTGCATGATTGTGCAGCTGCGATCCTGCGGAAAAGTAAGGTTTTTTTTAAAAAAAAAAAGCCTTGGAAACATGCCAAAAGCCATCCCACGGATGGTGAAAATGCTCACCCCTGATGCCCCTGGACTCCCCCCACAGAATTCCATGGCCGTTTCCTGCCCTACCACTACTCACGGGAGGTGGGAGGATCCAGGAGCACTGGCCACACCGCCCGGGGTTGTCCCGGGGCTGCCGGAAAAATCAGGATATCTGTGGTCCCAGTTACCCCGGGACAACTGAGAGGCCATCCCCAGTTGACCCCAGGATCCCCTGTTCATTGTTTGGATGCACAGGGAGAACCTCGAGCTGACCCCGGGAGAAATGGCTGGTGTAGATATGCCCAGTGATAGCAAGAAGGAGGAACACCAGCAGGATGAAGCTCCAAGGGTTGACAATGGGCCCCCTTCAGGGACGGGGCCCCTCAGCAGATGTCCAATGATGCCTACTTCTGACACTGGCCCAAACAAAGTGCAGAACCACATCAATCATTTCACAGTAATTCTTTTGGCTTTTCTTAGAAGCCCTCAGGCATTTACCTGAGGCAGAACCCTACATTTACTTCTACTGAGTGAATTCTACTGAGCAGTGCCAGTTGCCATCCACTTCTGATTTTGGGTCCTGTGTGTATATCATCCTCTCATTTCAAGCCAAGCAATTCACAGTTTAAAAATAGCGACAGCTCATCTATTTTTCAGTGGTTATGAATTTCACAACTGTTCTCCCCCTAGGATACTGTACAAGGGAGATGGCTAATAGTAATAAAATGTAGTGTTTATAGGGAAAGAAACAGCGTCTGTTGGACACAAAACAGTGCAACAGTAAATATTATCTCCCTTTTTAATGGCCCGGTGCTGATATTTATCATTGCTGCCCACATGCTTGTTGCTAAGCTGTTTATCTTTGTAACACCAGACAAACACATCAGAGAGTTTTCCATAGCTCCTTATCACCCCAGGTCAGCCTAAATGGAGTTGTAGCTTGACCCACCACTGACATCCCAAGGGCTGTTCACACAGGGCTGCTGCAGCTTCTTACCTCATGGTTCATAAATGTTTGTTGCGGCTGCTCTGGATTCATGCCAAGTTAACCAGAATGCCGTATAATTGGACTTGCCTTACCCTTTGGGATAGCTGCACACCTTCTATAATAAGCTATAGGCTTAGTCTGCAGATTATGCTGTATGATGTTGGGTAAAAGTTGGGTTGGATGAAAAATTTATTTCATAAGAACATAAGAAGTGCCATGCTGGATCAGACTGAGGGTCCATCTAGTCCAGCACTCTATTCACACAGTGGCCAATCAGCCATCGACCAGGAACCAACAACGCTGGACATGGTGTAGCAGCACCCTCCCACCCATGTTCCCCAACAACTAGTGCACAAAGGCTTATTGCCTCTGATACTGGAGGGAGCACATAATCATTGGGGTTAGTAGCCAATGATAGCCTTTTCCTCCAGGAATTTATCCAACCCCCCTTTTAAAGTCATCCAAATTGGTGGCCAACATCACACCTTGTGGTTGTGAATTCCATAACTTAACTATTTACTGTGTGAAGTACTTCCTTTTATTTGTCCTGAATCTCCCACCAATCAGCTTCATGGGATGACCCCAGGTTCTAGTATTTTGAGAGAATTTGTTAGTTAATTTATTTATTTAAAACATTTCTTGGCCGCCTTTCAGGGCAGAAGCCCTCACAAGGTGGCTTGCAACGATAAAATACATAAAACATTAAAAACAATAAAATATTAAAATATTAAAAGCAATAAAACATCAGTTAAACCATTAAAAACCAACAATAAAAACAGGAGGATCAACCAGAGCAACAATAGTAACAATTAGGGGTGTGCACTCTGCATTGAAAATCTGGGTGTCCAACGGGCCGCCGATGGATCTCCAAAATTGCAGTGTGGTTAGGGGGTGGTTTCAAAACCATCAGAAACCCACGGTGTGGTTAGAAGATCATTCGGAGCCATAGGGATCCAAACATTTTTTATGCAACGTGAGGGTTCATTTCATGTTGATGGACGACTAACTGAAAAATACCGTATTAGGAAGACGCTATCACTAAGGGGTGAGGGAGGGGTAGTTTTGAGAGTAACATCTGTTGCTAACCCATAGATGCAGTCTCCTCCCTATCCCCCCTTCTAATCACGTTGCTTAGGAGGAGAGATTGCAAATTATGTCCTGGAACTCACTCCTCATTGAGCATTCGGAAGGAAGGAGAGAGAAAGAGAGAGAGAGAGAGAGAGAGAGAGAGCTGTGTTTGTTTAGCTCAAATTAGCTGTGATTTCTCTGGGTTCCATCACACCTATTTTTCCCCTGGTTTGCCTCTGCGTTTTTTACCTCTGTTTCATAAGCGCTATAAGCACTCCTCCTTTTCACAATCGCAGCTATACTGGTGAACTCTCTTTTCACTTGTTTGTTCTGCTGCTGCTATTGTGCCTGCCCCCTCACCCCTTCTTCTTCCCCCTCCAGATCATTGGTTCTTATCGTTGTTAGACATTGTGATCAATTTTGCAGCCTTCCCCCTTCCCTCATAGGAGCTGCTATGGGAATTAACCAAAATGCTTACATCTGCTTAATTTTTAAAGATAAAGAGATGAAACTTGGGGTTTTGAGAGCTCTTAAGTAGAGCTTTCGGTATGCCAAGTTTCCCCCTAAACCCTTTTCCTGATAGTCCACCAATGCGAAACTCCACCTGTTTGAATTTGTGAAGGATCAATTTTCCTTTACATTGATCATGCGAAGCTGTGCATCTCCAGTTCATAAAACAGAGATCTGCTGGTTCCCTTACTCAAGAGTAAATCCCATTGATTTCAACTGCATTTACATCCAAGTCATACTAAAACCCGACGCATGCTTATTGAACAGAGAGACTTGCTTCTGAGTAAACAGATGTAAGACCTTAGAAGTAGGCATAGGGTTGCAGAGCACTTCTTTCCAGTTTGCTTCTGAGTGACTACTCCCTGACTAATTTTCAGCAGGCCTTAAATTTGGATTTCAGCCTGCATTTCAGTGATGGTAGCCTATATTCCGTATTTGTATCGGAATGATATTTGAATGCTGCCATTTTTTCAGTTGTCTTTAAGAGATAAATTTATTGTTGTCTCGTGATTTTTTTTTAACCACATTGAGGTTTTAAATTTATACCTTTCAAAGTGTTATTTGATCATTTAAAAGAAATAAATTGATTAATATGCATGAGCATGATGCATTTGTTTGGTCTCCTTATGCTTCCAGTCAAGACATAAATTAAATGGAATTGTATTTAATCTCTGCTGAAGACTTATTGTCTCAGTGATTGGCAAATTCATAAACTACTTTTAATAAACTGTATGTTTCCCCCACGCCACCCCCTGCCTTGATAAATGAGGGAGTTTCAAACTGACAGATGAAATATTGTAAATCTGAATAGTTTATCCATTTCCAAATGTAGCTTGTCCTATATCAACAGGACTGCCCACAAATCACTTTGCTGCAGAATAACGCCAATGATGTTTCTTAACACAGACGAGGCCAGTGCAATTGCCGATGATTGAAATGGGGCGATTTTATGATATGAGATTGTGTTCGAAGTGGCCATTCATTTCTAGCGCAACTCACAAGGGCCTTTCCAATCAAAGGCACAAGATAAATATTTTTCAGGGATATCGTAAAATAGCCCTCTGTGTTATCAAAAGCGGCCATGCTTTATTCCTAGCGTACCACATAAAATCAATGTCCACTTTTGCTAATATAAGGACTCCCACATTGTGCTTGACTTCTGTTATTCGTGGCAACAGCCCAATTAGTACTGGAGGCTAGGGTGGCCATGTGTCCTCCTTTAAAAAGGGCAGTTCTCTATTTGAATGGCTGACTGTGGACAGTCCTCTATTTTGAACATGCCCTCTGTCCAAGTCCAGTTGAAACATATAGAACCCTAAGAAGGGACCGCATCAGAGGCCTCAAAGTTGCCCATCAACAGTTGGCACCTGGGCAGGCACAAAGCTCAC
Source organism: Anniella stebbinsi (assembly GCA_029215795.1). NCBI lineage: Eukaryota > Metazoa > Chordata > Lepidosauria > Squamata > Anniellidae > Anniella > Anniella stebbinsi. Next base: position 106,535,173 of record JARDYH010000002.1, on the reverse strand, counting down.
CTGGTCACAGTCCTTCCCATTTTAGTGAGATATCTTGTATTTCAATTGGATACAGAATCCCCATTCTGCCAGCAGAGGGCTACTGCCTGCAGAACAGAACTTCTTTGACCTCCCCTCTCCTCTGCAGCTCCCTGCATGCCCTCCAAGGGGTCTCCAAACTCTCCAGAGGACATTTGGAGGGTGCAGGGGGGAGAGCTAAAGGGGGAAGAGAGGAATTATGTATTTTATTATTCAGATTTCCACAAAAGTATCGACGTGGAGAACATCAAATACAATGACAGAAACCCACCAATAAATATAAGAATGTTGTTTTAAAAAGGATGGAGAAGTTCTGTACCACAAGCAGTGTCCTTCTGGATCCAACCCTTTATATTTAAATTATTTTCCTCAATTTTTCAACAGGCCTTAAATTTGGATGTTTCAGTCCGCATTGAAGTGACGCTGTCCTTTATTCTATATTTTACGTTTGATAATTTTAACTGATATTTCTTTTGGAATATTTGAATGCTGACATTTTATTAATTAACATACATCAACATGCACACATTCTATGCAGATATATGTGTCTCCTGTTGTCCTTTGTTTTGGTGATGCATTTCCTCTCCGTTTAGGGGAGGGCACTGCAAAAGTGTCCCTCTTCTAGGTTATGGGATTGCAGCCTAAATCTGGGTAGCGCTTTATCAGATCCATCTTAAACTATTAGGAACAAACTGCACACTCTGCCTACTAGGATACTTCATCGTCCACAACAAATCTGTTTCTCTCCTTTACATACACATGGACACACCGTTTCCCCTTCTTGCTTAACATCCACTGGTGGAACTTTTCAATGGAGTTAAACACTTCCTCATCACTTTGTGACTTTTGAGATGCCCTTAATAAAGATGTTATGCTAATGTTGCTTTTGGCTTTGAATTGATTTTGCTAATCCTGATCAAACTGCCAGTACACTGAGATGGCAAACGCCTTTACTCTTCAAATCCATAGGTCAAATGTTTTCAAAAGGAGAAAACACCTATTTTGCAATAAGGAAAAACTCTCATGTTCATGAAGAGTGACATTATGGCATGCAAGAAGGCATCATTTGGTACAGTAGGAAATGTGTCACTAACAAAGTTATTTGCTGTCTCCGGAAATTACAGTTGGGAGTGTGGTCTGTTATTTGTCATTTTGTTTCTAATGTTTGTCCATTTTGGTATCTGGAGAGAAAGCAAATCCATTGCACTCCAGAACATGAATACCTATCTCACCATCCCCAAAGCTACCTAACCCGATTGTCTCCAAACCTGTTTTATGTTTCTGCCCATTGGCCACTAGACTTAAATTTCAACTCACATGGGGGTTAAGAAGTTTACATAAGATGTCCATTTCTATCTCTAGGTGCCCACATTAGAAAAATGGAGAGAGGAAGGTGGCAGATGAATAATTGTTGAAATTATGGAGGAGACATGATGCTTCTCAAAATTAGGGATGGCAAAACTGTTAGTTTCACTTTGAATATCAAGTTCTTTCCATCTCGAATATGAGAATTTAGGTAAATTCTTATCAGACCTGAATCGAATTGAAATTCTGGCCCATCTGTATTGGCTCAACAGTTATTCACTGCATGGAGAGGACCATATTGTACTTACTTGCACATAGCTGCTAAAAATGAGGAGGCTGCCAGAAAAAAAAAAGAGGTGGCAACACTAATTCAATACTAACATAGTTGAATATGCAGGGATTCAAAGTAGCCTATGCCAAATTCCTTCCTGTTCTTTTACTATGTCTTTGCTTCCCTGTGAAACAGGGAGTTCTTTTTTCTGCTTCCTTTGCATAGATTGTGAGGATTTCTTAGAAATTTCTTAACGTGCAGGGCTTCCCTTACTGGAATGAGATGGCCGAGGTGTGTGTGTGTACTCTTTCTTTTTGAGCTTATGTCCTATTCTCCTATGCTTTTGCAGCATGGCTGTTTGTGCTTTTTGACAAGTTCCTTAGAGAACTTAGCCAGGACTTCCTGCCTTGGGGATTTCAGAACTTAAAAAGAACCTTGCTGGATCAGACCAAGGATCCAACTAGTCCAGCACTCTGTTCACACAGTGACCAAACAGCTGTCGACCGGAGACCAACAAGCAGGCCACAGGTGCAACAGCACCCTCCCACCCATGTTCCCCAGCAACTGGTATATATAGGCATACTTCTTCTGATGCTGGAGGCAGCACACATCCACCAGAACTCTAGTCATTGATAGCTTTCTCCTCCAGGAATTTATCCAACCCCCTTTTAAAGTCATCCAAATTGGTGGCCATCACTACATCTTGTGCTAGCAAATCACATAGTTTAACTATGCAATGGTGAAGAAGTATTTCCTTTCATCCGTCCTGAATCTCCCACCAATCAGCTTCATGGGATGACCCCCAGGTTCTAGTATGATTCTCCACACCATGCATAATTTTGTTTTTCCAAGCTAAACAATCCCAGCTCTTGTAACCTTCCCTCATAGGAGAAATCTTCCCTTGATCATTTTAGTTCTGGTATTGCTTTCTGGTCCTGTGGCCTATCAAAATCTCAATCAGCTTTCAAATACTCAGGGGTGACTGCACAAGCCATTTATTGCAGGATTGTTTTGCAGTCATCACTAATGGGCTACATGACATTCACCTGCTCCTGTGGTGATCTTGGGTCCACCTCTCAGTTATTGAGGAATATAGCTGATTGCTTTTGTCACATGCTTTTTGCTCTATCGATACAATCCCAAATCTCTGGCTGGTGTGCCCCCACCCCTTCATGAAGCTATTGCTGTTTGGTGCAAGTTCCCAGCTCAGCAAACACCCCACCAGCTACCAGGGGTGTGTCCAGCAGTTTTGGAGGTGTGTGGGAGTGAACCCGAACGCCATTTTCACCACATGTTTTCCATGCGTATCAGCATGTTTTGGTATTTTTAAAAAATACAAACATATCTGTGCACGGCATCGCATATTCGATGGACTTCCTATCCACTCCATGTGTTCCTGTGCATTTGCATTGATGTGCATCCCTCACGAGTCATCAAGACAGCCCCGAAGCCGTGTCATCTGCATAACCCTGCCTGCTTCTGCCGATTCACATGCGGAAGCACTCCTGTCATTGCAGGAAACTTTGCTCATGTGCTGATCGTAGAAGTGGGAAAACTCACAATCACACCCCTCCTGTTGCGAAATGGCTGTGGGTGTAGAAAGGGTCTCAGTAAGTAGCAGTACCAGAAAGCCCCAAGGGAAGAAGTCCTGGTTAAGTCCTCTAGGGGCCTTTTCAAAAAAAGCACAAGTAGCTGGGGGGATGGCTAAATACAGGAGAACAGCCCTTAAACTGAAAAAGACCAATTTCTTTTTGCACATGTACACAGACTTTGACCACCTCATTGCCATAAGGTAAGCACTGAGGCCCTATGCACTGGGAAATTCGTCTGTAATTCTCACCCCTTCCCTCAATTTGTGGGTGTGATTTCTTTTCACACACACGCCAACAAATGATAAAAAATAAACCAAAAAAAAATCCATTTCTCCCACATACAATGTTTTTCATTCAACTTCTTTCCAAATATGAAGAAACGTGTGGATTTGGGCATGTTCTTATGAAAAACCAACCCAAATGAAATTCTCACTCAACAAAGGAGAACGTTGCATTTTTAATTTTCCACCCTCTCGGGGTGAAACTCCAGAGGAAATTATCATTTCAAGTGAAACGTGCATAACGAGACCGTGAATGACAGCTTATCCTTACTGGGAACTCATTAGCATAGGACAATTTTTGCTCCAATGACCCCAGCAAACATTACACTCTGTCCTTGTGAAACAGCCATTCCGGCAAATGCTGAGCTTGTCCCAGAGGTCAGGGTGGCTGAATGAAAAATTCGCAATTAATCTGATGTAAAGTAAACAGGAATTGTGCCATTTGTCATCCTGAGTAAGGACTTGCCACCTCAGAGACATTATTAACATACACAGGGCCGGCTTGTTTATGGCCATTATTAAAAAGCTAGCTAGACAAATTTCATCATAAAAAAAGCAGCCCCTTTTATCCTTTGTCACCCTTTTTATGGCTTTGCTGCTGAGGTGCTGAGAGACGTTCAGATTTCAGAACAAAGAGAGGTAGTCTTGACTGAAGTCATGGTCCCATTTCTATTAGGCATAAGACCTATTATATCAGAGGATATACACTGGCATCCCACTGAGGTAATAGGAATCAACCCCATGCCCCAGTTAGGGCAAAGTCTGGGACAAAGGAGAAGTTTTGTCCCCTCTCAAAAGTCTCACAGACTGTAGTTGAGCGTGGTTTACTTTGAACTCTGTGAGAGCCAGGAAGGACTAGGCCAGAAACCTTCTCTATTAGCCTATCTCAGACTAACTACAGCTAGGCTTTCTCATCCCAGAATTCACTGCATCTGTGGTCATTTTCATCTAACATTCATTAAAAGAGGAGGGAGACAAAGCTAGGCTTTCAGTTGACTGGAATGGGACTAACTTCCATGGGGCCCCTCTATCCAAGTGACGAGCCTACCTTGGCAGTACCAGAACTCAGTGGAGGCTGGTGGCTGCGATTGTGGTGGGGCTGTGAATCCATTCTCAGAACCAGTCAGAACTCTAAAGGAGCCATCCAAGGTGCTGAATCTATCTAAACTCTGAATCTGCTCGTTGTCCTCTTCCCTTGACCGGTTTTTTTTTCTCTTTTATGTTATATCTGTTAGATTGTAAGCCACTGGGAACTGACCCATATCATTTTTGCATGTGTTCACACTTAAAAGCATCCCATGTCTTCATTAGTTTGCATTGAAAAGACGAAAAGCACAAAAGTTTGCATTTAAGTATGTTGTGGTTTGTTTTTTTTGTTGTTGTTGTTGTTTTTAAAAAAACAAATCTCTGAAATACCACATTTCTAAATGTGTATTAATGCCTATTTTGAGCCAGGGATTGCATTGGAAATTTCAAGAGATGCAAAAGCCTGTGGATAATTATGTTTTGATCTGAACATTATTCTAGAAGGTGCAGATCAGGTCATAAAGATTTAATTCATCAACCTAGTAGGAAATGTATTATATTCTATAGCAAAGTGCATAGAAGACTTTTAAATTCATCATCATCAACCCTACAAAAGCCATTGTGAATTCCATTTTTTCTAGCAAGCCTAGTATGAGTTCAGACCTGTTTTTTATGTACTGACTATTCTATCCAATCTATTTTACAGATTCTAGGCTCTCTGTGGGTTCCCAATCTAGCTGGCTAGTTTCTTCTGCTGTTATCTGTGATCAGTGGTTAGAAGGTAAGAGGGTATTTAAAGGCAATTAAAGTTTAGATACCCAGCATAGAATTGAGCTTTGTGTTTGCATGCATGGAGAAAAGGGAAATTTATTATTTACTTATATATTTATTACATCTATATACTGCCCAATAGCCAAAGCTCTCTGGGTGATTCACAGAAGTTAAAACTATCGACAAGACTCAAAGTATAAAACAGTATAAGAACACAATGTAAAAATACAACACAAAAGCACAACCAGGGTAAAACCGCGCAGCAATGCAGATTTAAAATACAGATTTAAAATACAGATTTAAAACAGTGGAGTTAAAAGAAATGTCTTTATGGGTAAGAATTACATCTGTTCTTGGCCCCACCCTATGCCCTTAGCCCCACCCACTGCTAGAATGTGGCTCCCAAGGACTTTCCCAAATTAGAAATCATCCCCAGGTCAAAAAAAGAAAGAAAAAGGTTCACCATCCATGCTGTAAACTGTGCAGTCACTTCACATGTCTAAGAATATATACTGGAAAGGTAACCCATAATCTCTGATGCATTGTGATGCACACTCACCATGATCAAGCAGATGTTCACATGGAGCTGCCTTTCTAGGATACTGAATGGGGAAGCCTACGTGTGGGAGCTTTGTGCATGCATGCCTTGAGTGTCTGCAGAGCTCTTATCTTGATATGCCCTCCAATAAAGGACCCACTTGCCTGCTGTGTTTGCTCATTCAATTCCACTGAACAAGGTTACAAGGTTTAATAATGTTGATTGAATGTTGACGTAGTCAAGAAAAGATTCAGTGGGAATTGGATAACCCCCTAAAGGCGTTAAAACATGTCATACTATTACATGGCAATTACTACTGAGTGCGTATGGCAAACTGATCCATTGATTTTATGTCCAGCATTCCACACAAATTTGTTAGACAACAAAAGAAACAAAAATGGTTTTCCCCTTTCCTCTTCATCCTTTTCTAATTGAATCAACAACCATTTGGAATTAGAATACTGGCAATGTTTCACTCTGAAATACAGTTCCATGAAAAGAATCAAACAGATAGACAAAGATGGCCATTGTATCTTACATTTCATTTGCCTAGTGGTTTACTGAGGCTAAATATCTTGGGTTGGATCCAGATTTAGTCATACTTATAGTAGACCCTTTGAAATAAATGGAACAAGTTAGTCCAGACTTACTGGCTTATGTCACATTGATTTCAATGGGCCTTCTCTTATGTATGACTAAATCTGGATCCAATTCTTCTATTGCAGTCTAAAACCACTACTGCAGTCTTATGTTTAACCTTGTTTATCTGTCATTATTTCATCCATCTTCAGATCAGGGACTCTTCTCCAGTCACACTTCTTGAGTGTTTTGTCATTCAACCTTTTGCCCTCCATCCAAGGTCACTTCACACGCAGCCAATGTGTTTAGGTTATCCATATGGCAATGTGCCTTGGGCTGACATTCTACATCTACAACCTAGAATAAAGCTTGGAGATTATGCAAAGTGTTCACTTGTATGAATGTATCTGTGGAAGCCCTGGACCTGGATGGACAAATATGTCAGATTTAGGGCTGTGCACCCCCCCCCCAATTCAACCTGGATGCCAATTCAGAGCTTCCAAATTAGTCCCAGGTGTGAATCTCACCAGGAGTCCTCAGCCAATGACCCCTGCTCCCCCAGTCACTCCCAGCCACTGCCCCCCAGCTCTTTCTGGCCACTCTAGTTTACAACAGTAGATCTATGGCAGGCCAGAGAGGAGGCCGGGCGGCTTGTGGCACACACAGATATGTCCCACGGGCAGGGGGCAGTGTCTGGCTATTGGGCCAAACTGGCTTGAAGCAGCCCAATCCAGTCCTGAACTGGATTCAGGCTGAGGCAGGCTGGATTGGCGTGCTTTGATTCAGATTAGGAATTCAGGTTCAAGCAAAGCACAGCCCTAGTCAATTTCAGGTTCTTCCACATTTTTGAAAATATCTCAAGGTTTATTTTCTCCCAAAGATGGAGAACTTTGCAGATTTTGATAAATTTTTATCAAAACCAAATTGAAACAAAAATGTTTGCTGGTAAGTCCATTCTGTCCCATTTCCATATGAATATATTTTAAGTAGGGGTGTACATGCCAAAAAATATCATCGTTTATCGTTATCGTCATTTTGGACCAAAAAAAATATTGTCTTCATTCATATCGTAGGTGAACCGTATCGTCTTCACGATAATTATTGTGAAAAAAATGATATTTTTTTGCAGCCCTATTTTTAAAGAAAAATGCCTATAACTTCTGTACTTTAAAAGTTAGAGGCTTGAAACTTGGTCACAGTGCTTATGGGGCATGCCTAAGTATGTGTATGAAATTTGAGATCGATCCCTCCAACTCTCAATTTTATATGAATTTTGTAAAAATTGTTTCCCTTCTGACAGGTCTGAATGAACGCACGTGGCGAGCTGTCATTCTGATCTGTCAGAACTGAAACGAGCTTTAATAAATTCATATAAAATCGAGAGTTGGAGGGATCGATCTCAAATTTGGCATATATGTGTTGAACAGTTAAGATGTAGGGGGACACTAAAGTATCACTGCTTTTTGACACACATGAACACACTGCTGAGTACAAGGATGGGTGTCCCTAATTACCTCTTTATTACAACCTGCACTAATAAGACAGTTCATACTTGGGAAACGCTGGTAAGTATTTCTTCCTTTTCCTATGTCCTGCTTGAATAACTTGTTCCATAAGCTGAGAAAAGAATCAAATCAATGTGCTCAAATTAGAAGATTTGTATTAAATCAAAATGATATTGCTAATGTTTCCAGTCGTCAGTTGTTTTGACTATTGTGTCATCCGAATGCTGCCATAGTCAACTCAGCACTGATCCTAATCCACACCACAGTTGATTATTTATTACCATGTTGTGTGGGGAGTGCCCCCTAGGGTTAGCGTGAGGGTTAGGGTTAGTCAACCCACCATTGACTATCATGTCGTCCGAATTCAGCCAATGTTTACAGCACTTATATGACCTGCTGTCATAGTCTATTTCATTTACACACACACACACACACATATTTTGAACTTATCAACAAGAAATGGGCGTGGAACTGCATGTTCTTTAGCAGAGCTTGGTCTGGGAAATGAGCTCACCACTGAACAGCTGAAAACTGGTGTAGGAAAAGGGGATGAGGCAAACAGTCATTTGGATGATACTAACCAATATGTGAACGTAAACTCAATTATCCTTCAAAATTCGCACTTCCCCTAAATTATGCAGTGCAGTTCTCCAACCAAACATTGCATGTAAATGTGTATACGAGGGGGGAATTCAGACATAAGTGTGTATATTTGTGAAAAAGGTGACGTTAGTAAAATTGTGTGCAAATAATATATATATATTATTTGCACACAATTTTACTAACGTCACCTTTTTCACAAATATACACAAATATTTGTGTGCATTTTTGTATCAATTTCTTGTAATACACACATTTTTCTATACATTTTTGCCTAGTATATAGGCAAAAATGTATAGAAAAATGCATGTATTACAAGAAATTGATACAAAAATGCACACAAATATTTGTGGAATCTTTTTTAAAAAAAGTCTCAAAATTCAGACTAATCGGATGTAAAAGTAGAAAAATGAGAAACTGAGAGAAACATAAGATGAGGGTACAATTTGGAGTGAAAAGGTGACAGATGAAGAAGAGGTTCTTAACACCTATACAGCACTTTTCCTGTATAGTTGATCCCCCACCCCTAGCTATTTTTATCCCAGCTAGGATTCCCAAGCATGTATGCACCACATTACAGGAAAAAGAAACTGTGGATAAAGGTTACAGAGGGAAAGTGTTGTGTGTTTGGGATGGGCTAAGCATCTCTTCCTCCACCTGGTGCTAAATTGCCGTTTCCCAGAATAGTTTAGCACAGCCTTTAGGGCTGGGTCATGGATACATGTATTTCACTTGATTTCTTTGGCCTGGATTACCTGATGATTAGCACTTGAATGTATGAAGTGTGAATTGACTCCACTGAGAGGGATTGTTGGGGGTGGTCTATTCCATCTGTGGTGGCAATCTGTTGAACCTATGATGAACCATCATAAAATATGATGAACCTATGATGGCTCATTCATGCATATAAGTAATCATTTTGTCCCAGGCATTAAGTGGTGAACGTACATGTGTGAACCAGTCAAGATTGGAATAATGAGCATTTGCTGCCATCAGGGGAAATTATGTTGGATTCTTTATGTAGCAAACCAAGGAACCGATCTACATCCCATGAATATTCATGGGGAAACTACCTGGTCAATTTCAACAAGAAGTGGATTAAGTTCATTATGCACAGAAAAGAATGAGTCATGTCCCAAATACTGCATCATCAGCCTCCCTCACTGAGGTCAAAATTGCTTCCAATTTCAAAGATCACAGAATGTACTCTTCAACGCAGCTAAATTCGTTTTATTATGCACATAAAGATTATAGTTGCTCTAAATGCTAAGTGAAGAGGAGCTCATCTTCATTTGTCATTCTCTGCCTTTCAACCCATTTTGAGGTACCATGTTCAGTAGTATTTATGGCTTCACAATAGATCATTCATGAGCTTGCACAGAAGATTGTGAGTGATGTGCTGGTCAATGTCATTTGCTAATGACAGCATCAAACCTATGCTTAACATTGCTGCAGACAAGGAATAAGGGTTAACTAAGACCTTTGATAAGAATGCCTTTGCCATTTGTCAGTGCGAGACCTGAATTCATCATGAAATTTTCATTAATAAATACACATTTTTATTTGACATTTTGAAAGTCAGAAAGACGAGCTGTGTCATGTCCCAGCTAGAAGAATCCTCCTCAGAGGACACAAAGTCTTGAGTTACAAGTCTTGCCCTGTATGTACTCATGCCAGCAGTTCAGGGGGAGCCTGGGCCCTTGGGGGAGACTGCCAAGAGTGTATATGCCCCAAGAAGAAGGGAACTCCATTTCAGAAGTGGAGGGGGTGAAGGGAAAATGGTCACCAAGCCACTGGGAGCTATTATGCCTGAAGAGGCAGGTTCAAGTCCTTATGCACGGAGAAGGCCACAATTACAACAAAGGACTCCTCTTCATAACAACAGTTAAAGCTTCAGGAGCCCTGCCTAGGGTGAACAGATACAAAAGAGAGCAGGATCACACCATTTTCATATAGTCACACATTGGTCCAGAGTCCTAGGATGACCATATGAAAAAGAGGACAGGGCTCCTGTATCTTTAACAGTTGCATAGAAAAGGGAATTTCAGCAGGTGTCATTTGTACGCATGCAGCACCTGGTGAAATTCCTTCTTCATCACAACAGTTAAAGCTGCAGGAGCCCTGCCCTCTTTTGTATCTGGTCCAGAGGGCAGGGCTTCTGCAGCTTTAACTGTTGTGATGAAGAGGGAATTTCACCAGGTGCTGTATGCATACAAATCAAACTTGCTGAAATTCCCTTTTCTGTGCAACTATTAAAGCTATGGGAGCCTTGTCCTCCTTTCCATATGGTCACCCTATGTGAATGAGGACTTATTCCAGAAGCTTCTAACAAGCCACAGCTGAACCTTGGGTGGGATTCTGGAAGCTCTTGCTTAAAAACCTCACTTCCGGGCTAGGAGAACCACTGGAAAGATGTATTTTCGCCAGCCCAGGACCAATTGTAACTTAGTCCCCTTTGTGGTTCCTCTGCCTGAACTCCTGTAGGTAAATTGCTCATCCCTTGTCTGACATGATGCACTGAGAACTGCTGACTTTGATCTTAGATTGACATGGCCTTGCTAATTGCCTCTTACTTGACTGAACTGGACTTTTGGGGTTTCAAATTTGAACCTAGACCAAGCACCTGTAAACAGGACAGGCAGATTTGTAGAAGTGAGGGCAAGTAGTGCTGTTAGTAGAAATTAGAATGACCATATTGCAAAACTCTCTTTGGGGAAAAAAAGTCTTTTCTCCTAAACTAGCTGTAAGAGGCCAAAGTAGTGGTAAACTAGCATTTCCTGTATTCTGTGACAGCAGTTTTCATATTTTTACTTAAGGGAACTTTTGGCACACTGACATATCTGCTGATGAACCTCCTTGGAGCATTTGTGCATGGCAGAGGGTTCTGGAAACAGCTGGGCTGAAGTGTTAGAGCCAGATTATTTCATTTGTTTCAGGGGTGGGACAAAAACAACCCCCAAAGATTTCAGTAACCTTGGAGAGCTGTCCAAACTACATACATTTTGTCAGGAGGGATTATTATTATTTATGATGAGGTGTCAGAGGGTTTTGTCTCCTCACACAAACAAGAAATACAAGCTTTGCTGCTACTTCCTAGGGTTATAGAAATCTGGTTTATACTGATTCAGAGACCATTGGTCTATCTAGCCCAGTATTGTTAACACTGACCTGCAGTATCTCGTCAGGGTTTCAGGCAGGAGTTTTTCCTGCCCTGCGTGGAGAGTCTGAGAATCAATCTTGTGATTCCCTGCATCAAAAGCATGTGCTGTACCACTGAGCTATATTCCCTTCCCTGCTCCTTCAAGTGGCAGCCCAGAGATGTTCCCACTACATCATAACATATTGTGTCATTTCTAGGCTGACCAGATAAAATCCAGGTCAGGGCTCATTTAACTTTAACAGTTGTAGAGAAAAGGAATTTCAGCCAGTGTCATTCGTATGCAATTAGTGCCTGGTGATATTCCCTCTTCATCACAACAGTTAAAGGTGCAGGCACTATACTAGAGTGACCATATACAAAAGAAGGCAGGGCCCCTGCAACTTTAACAGTTGTGATGAAGAGGGAATTTCACCAGGAACTAATTGCATACAAATGACACTGGCTGAAATTCCCTTTTCTCTACAACTGTTAAAGTTACATGAGCCCTGACCTGGATTTTATCTGGTAACCCTATACTAGGACAAAGCTAACACTGTGCACCTGCATACTGACAGACAAACTTTCTTTCAAGAGAGCTTGACTGTCATTACGAGGGATGTGCATCATTTTCAGTTGGAGCCTGAGGCCCATGCTGAATCAGCCGCCCCCCACCCTCGATCATTTCTGGTGCATTTTGTGACTTAGCAAGCTTCCAGCTGAAGCAGGCAGAACCTAAGCTGTGATTCAAGTTTTGGAAAAGCAGGCAGTCTGTACGTCTGCATAAAAAAAGAATAGCAACCTTTTAAGTTCTGTTTTTCTGTAAACGTGCAAAATGGGGGAGAGGGGGGAGGGATGGAGTTTGATTCAGTGATTGACAGGTCCACTTTCTAATGGTTCCCAATCACTGTGCTTTGGTGGGGAGAGGGGGGATTGAGTCAGATAAAACTGTTTTCTCCAGCTTTCAATTGTTAATTTGCTCTGAGGCAAGAAAGTAGGGAGGATGTCTGAGGTTTTGGGTTGGGTTGTGAGGTGGGATGACTTCAAGTTCTATTTGTTGATTATTTTATCATCCTTCCCCCCCCCCCCGTGTCATGTGACACAAAATCCTTTTTAAAAAAATTTGGCTGGTGTGGTCTCCTTCTATGTCTGCAGCGTTCATCCAATTCTGACAAAGGGAAATGAGGCTGTAGACATCTTAGGCTGACCAGATAAAATCCAGGTCAGGGCTCCTGTAACTTTAACAATTGTAGAGAAAAGGGAATTTCAGCCAGTGTCATTTGTATTTAATTTGTTCCTGGTGATATTCCCTCTTCATCACAACAGTTAAAGGTGCAAGCACTATACTAGAATGACCATATACAAAAGAAGGCAGAGCCCCTGCAACTTTAACAGTTGTGATGAAGAGGGAATTTCACCAGGAACTAATTGCATACAAATGACACTGGCTGAAATTCTCTTTTCTCTACAACTATTAAAGTTACAGGAGCCCTGACCTGGATTTTATCTGGTCACCCTACATATCTTTGATTTCCCATGATAGCGAATGTGAAGCATGAACCTTTGGATTTCCAAATTTTTGACTTGGGTTGAAGTACCCAAGTTGAAGTGAATAGCTTCTGAAGTGAATCAAAGCAGGCCATTTTCTTAAGCACTGAATCAGGGTCCAAGCTGAATCTTGTGGTCCATGCACACCTCTTGTCATTACAGATCTTTTCATTGGAGCACCTCTATTTCCCTCTCTAGTTTTCCCAGAATGCAATGTGAACAGCACAGTTCCATAGCAACCTTTTGACTTATTGATCAGCTTTGCTAGCATAATGTTATCAGAGAAGACTAGCACAGTTTGGTTTTACATCTGAGGGCCTTACTAGTCATTTCTTCATGTTCTACTTTTGAGTTGCACCTTGTTGTTGTTGTCATTGTTGTTTCTTACATTCACAGATGATGTACAAGTTAATATTTAATTCTAAGATGTCTTATGTTGCATTTTTTTATTTATTTATTTACTTTATTTTATTGCATTTGTATACTGCCCCATAGCCGAAGCACTCTGGGCAGTTCACATAAGATTAAAACAATTAAAAACAATATACAAAAATTAAAACAGCAAAAACATACAATATACACACAATATACACATATATTTAAAACCACTATAATAACTTCAAAAAGCTATAAGCCTAAAAACAAAACAAACCCAGGCTCATCAGATATTGCTAAATGCCTGAAAGAAGAGGAAAGTCTTGACCTGGCGCCAAAAAGTTAACAATGTTGGCGCCAGGCGGGCCTTGTCAGGGAAATCATTCCACAGGGAGAGAAGGCCCTCTCCCTTGTTGCCTATCTCCGAGCTTCCCTTGGAGTAGGCAACTCAGAGGAGGACCTTAGATGTTGTTCATAGTGTACGGATAGGTTCATGTCGGGAGAGGTGTTCCATCAGATGTTAAATGTTCACAGGGCCTTGTTACTCATTTTTAGTGATGAAGAATCATGTTCATGATGTCATGATTTGCTGTATTGATCATCCATCCATCCATCCTCTATCTATCTATCTATCTATCTATCTATCTATCTATATCTATCCATATGGTATGACAGGGGCAACTTGTGGCTCTCCAGATTTTTGGTCTACAACTCCCATCATCCCTCACCATTAGCAATACTGGCTAGGGCTGATGGGATTTGTAAACCAACATGGGTCCTGTTGTATGGTTTCTTCCCCCAAATTGTTATCAAAACCTGTTGAGCTTCACATGAGTCAGTAGACCAGCCTACAATATATAATTTGTAGTTTCCTGGATATGAAAATAAATGAAGTAAGATATGAGCCTTGCGGGCCAACCCCACAGAATGTAAGAAAAGGCCTCCTAGATTCTTATATGGTTTCCCACAGTGGCCAGAAGAAGCCCCACAAGTGAGGAAAGAAGGCAACAGCATGTCCCTGCTATTTGCCAACTTGCCTCTGAATCTGGAAGATGTCACTGAGCTATTATGACTAATTACCAGTGATGGATCTATCCATCAGTGTGTTGAATCCCATTTTAAAGCTGTCTAAGACAGTGGCCATCACCACAGCAAATTCCATGAGAATCCTGATTGAAAAAGAATTCTTTAAAAAAAAATTGATTCTGAGAGGTATAATCCAGCCAAATTAGGCGTATTCCCCTTGATCTCTCTATTGGATTTTAGGATTTTGACATGTAGTCTCCTGCAAATTCACTCAGACATAAGCCTCACTGAGTTTAACGGGACTTACTCCCAGGTAAACTGCAGCTTAAAGTGCTTCATTTTGGCTGGATTTGGGCCTGAAAGTTCAATTTAAAAACCCTCAACAAATTAGATGTTTATTTGAGAAATCCTGTACATCTGAACTCTTAGGCTGACCAGATAAAATCCAGGTCAGGGCTCATGTAACTTTAACAGTTGTACAGAAAAGGGAATTTCAGCCAGTGTCATTTGTATGCAATTAGTGTCTGGTAAAATTCCCTCTTCATCACAACAGTTAAAGGTTCATGCACTATACTAGAGTGATCATATACAAAAGAAGGCAAGGCCCCTGCAACTTTAACAGTTGTGATGAAGAGGGAATTTCACCAGGCACTAATTGCATACAAATGACACTGGCTGAAATTCCCTTTTCTCTACAACTGTTAAAGTTACATGAGCCCTGACCTGGATTTTATCTGGTCACCCTAGAACTCAGATACAGACACAAGCATTAACACTTTTAATAGATTTAAGAACCTCCATCATTCCAGAAATTAAATTATAGCCATAGGCCAAGCAACATTTACAAATGCATTTTGCCTCGTTTGAGTTCAATTTTCTGAAACAGAGGTGTTGCATCTGCCAGGAAGTAAAAACTTTTCAGTAAGTGCTGGAGTATTATTTTGCTAGATGGCAAGGAAAGCCATTAAACGTTGTGCTATAAAGGTACACCTGAAGCATTTTCTTAATGTGGTCCAGGCATAATGATATTACCATAAGCATGTCATCAAAAAAATTCATGAATACATTAAAATAAAAGTGGTTATTTACAAGGGCATTTTATGAGCACATGCCCTTATCCATAACAACAATATTTACAGTAAATGCTTTCTACAGATGCTGTCTGCATTTTTGCAGATAATAAACTAATCAGGGAGATTTAGCTAAACTTGTACATGTTGTTTCTTGGTGAAGCAACAAAGTCAGCTTAAAAGCATTGATAATTATATCATTGGACAAAAGTGTTGATTTAGATTTTCTAAGCTCTACTTTTTCAGTGAGTTTAGAATCCCAGTCATATGTCACTGGAGGAGAATGTGATGGCATTATTAATGTAAATGAAACTGTGAATATGTGTATACTATATTGATTGTGAGTGACAAATATCACTGCTTACATTCATCATTAAAGTTGTCTCTGTTTGTGTCATTGAAGGTCAGGATCTTCAGCATCTAGTTGAACTGTTGGTTACAAAATTAACCAATCCATTGCTCTCTCATACATCCACACTCACAAATATCAACAAAGATTTCTGCCTCTGTTAATATGAATATTTATCAACTGGAAACAAAATAGGTAGGGTGACCAGACGTCCGGATCCCCCCGGACAAGTCCGGAATAAGGGGGCCAAATTTGAATCCGGGGGGAAATTTCAGAATATCCCCCAAAGTCCGGAAAATTGGGCCTCACCTGTGCCATCTACGTCTTGTTCTTAGCCGGCGCTACTGCGCCGGCCAAGAACAAGGCCTAGATTGGCCAGGGAAGAGGCCGGAACTACGCGCGCCCACACTTCCGGGTACGCGTCATTCCGGCTCCCTCCCCTGCGCCATCCGGGGCTTGTAATTGGCAAGTGCGGTTGTGCTGGCCAAGAACAAGCCCCGGATGGCGCAGGGGAGGCGGCCGGAACGACGCGCGCCCGCACTTCCGGGTACACGTCGTTCCGGCCTCCTCCCCTGCGCCATCTGGGGCTTGTTCTAGCCGGCGCCAGATGGCAGCGGACATCCCTGCAAGGTAAACAGGGGGCAGGGGGGATGGGGCGCACGGCGCGCTTACCTTGCAGGGACGTCTGCTCCCGACCGGCGCCGGCTGCTACTGCAAGCGGGCTTCGCAGCCTGCTCCAGAGTGGCGCGCCAGGTGATGACATCATCACCCGGCACTCTACTGAGAGACAGGCTGCAAAGCCTGTTTCTCAGTAGATTTGAGCACCGGAGGGAAGTGGACGCCCCTGCAGGTAAGGAGCGCGAGGCGGGAGGAGGAGGACCCCCTCACTTACCTGCATGGGCGGCCGCGGGCAGGCGGGCAGCGCGAGGCGGGCACAAGGCGGGCGGGCGGTGTGGGCGGGTGCGCTGTGGGGGGGTTGTTTTGAGTGGGTAGGGTGGCGGGGGGGTGACCGGGATTTTGGTTCCCAAAATCTGGTCACCCTAAAAATAGGTTGAATATAACTGTTCACATTCTTCTCCCTCAAAGACTCCTTTTTCGTATGTTTTTAATAGCAGATTTCATTCCAATTTGTTTGGGATGCAATTTCTTCCTTCACCATCCATCCACCGTTTTGTCTCCTGTTTACGGAACACACACAACATGAAATCAGACCCTGGCCAATCATAGGATGAGGCAACCCCAGCACTCACTTGGACTATGTTTGGACAAAACTGTTGTCCTATACTGAATCTTCTGGTTTTGCAAGACATGCATGGGAGAAGCTGATATTACAGTACCTACCTTTAAAGATTCCAGGCACAGAAGTGGCCAAGAATGGGGGTTCCCCGAAGTAAATATATACGCAGTCCATAACTAGAAATTACTTTTTTCACCCAGTGCAAGTTACCAGTTAAACACACATACATCCACACATATATACATGAACCAGCGCAAGGCAAATTAAGAGTGTTTGTGGATAGTTAAGGTACTACTGCTATTCCTGTGCAGAAACCTCTGAATAGGAATTCTACTGACTGCTGCTGGCCAATGTCATGTCTCCAGTTTTCTTCTCCCTCATACCAACAAAGCTTAACAAGCTTTACTTTTATTGCATGTAAGAGGTCAGTAAGAAGCTACAACAGTGCCACCGTGCCTGGTTTGCTTCTCTCAGCTTCAGATCAAGGTCATATGTGGCCTTTCTTCCACTATCTTGAAAAACAAATTGGTTATTCCTCATTGAAACAAAAACAGTACCTAATTTAACAAATGAGGCGTGGAGGAACGCCATTGGCGGCCTCCGTTTGCACCACAAGGAGGGGGGAGGGGGAAAAGGAGTCTTCATAAGTGCTCTGCCCCCTCCCCTCTCCCCTCTTTGAAACACGGTTCCCTCCCTCCCTTCCCTGTAGACAGTAAGAGAATGAAAATGCCGGTTGTCCTTAGGAAGCGAAGTAGGAATTTTTTGCTCATAATCTTTCATTGGTTATGAGTTTTTTCACCTACTTCATACTGTGAGACAGTGAGGGAGTATTAAATAGGTTAATTGGTTGAATCTAATTTGGTTACATTTAAGGCTGTTAGGTGTGGGCATCTTCACCTTTGAGAGGATTGGTGAGCATTCTCAGGCACCTAGTGGTGACTGGTAATACCTGAGGCTCATCACCTGCGAGTCTTGCAGCCCAGGTGGTGAGATAAGGATTACCATTGGGGCTAACCCTCCTCACCCACTCGGAGTCTTGAGGCACGTGCTGAGGTGACACCGGAAGACCTCCCTACGTAAAAGGGTGAGCCAGGGCGTGGTGAATTTTGCACGCCAAGCCCTGACCATGAATGTCTTGCCCTATCTTATATAATGGCTCTTGGCAATCTTTGATCGAAGGTGCCCGCTTAGGTTACCCTTCTGCGAATTCATCAATAAATGTGGCCCTGTTTTAAACCCAAATCTTGTGTCCACCTTGTTATTTCCCGCACTCCGCTTTCCCGCAATTGTTCTTACATGAACTTTGCATCCCATTTCTACTTCTTGTCCAGGTTGCAGCCAGAAGAGTTGCCCTTTCATGCCAGCCAATTATATTACTGTATGTATCTTACAGTTAATGTCAGTCATTCTTGCTGAATGTCAGAATAGTCTGATATTTATGTAGGACACTTGAGAAATCTCAGAAAACAGTTTACTAATGGCCAAATTTGATTGTGTTTTCTTTGTCTGACATAACAAGTTTTATTATGTCAGACAAACAAGCCTTGTGACACAAATTTTTGTCAGGTTTTACATGGAAATGTTCAAGGCTAAACAAGTGCATTTGGCCAATAACTAAATGTTATTCTTCTCAGTTCCTTCTTTGACTGGTAAAAGGATGTGATTTACTATGTCACACTAATCGTGACATAGCATCATGATACAATAATTTCTGACAGATGTCAGTACGTCTTACAACAATAACATACATAAAACAGTTTAAAACATTAAAAGCAATAAAAACATACACAGTAAAATAGCAGTTAAAACAATGAATGCTAACAGTAAAATCATCAAGAAACAATGTCAATAGCAGCAAAAGAGTACTCATCATGGTACGGTAAAATAAAAACGTTTTAAGGCCTTCTTAAAAACTTGGAAGGACAGTGCCTGGCGGACCTCCAATCTGTATCAGCAATAACAAAACCTTTTGAAAGGCAAAATGGTGCATGTATGAGCCATCCCACAATCCATCCTAACAAATTAAGGGAAAGTTCTCAGGTATGCTTGTGAATGCAAGAACTATCAGGATCTGCCTAAATGTTATTCATGAACTGAAAACAAAACAATCTATTTCAGTTTGAGAATGAATATATTTGTATATTTCTTAATAAGATTTTTTTAACACAAACTTCAATCCTATATCACACTGTTCTGTAACACTTACACTGCTTTTTTCATGGTTTATATTTTCAAATTCTGTTTTAGAATGCAAGCGATTTCTATTTCTGTTGTGCATTATTTATTTATTCATTTCTTAGATTTGTATCCCTCCTTCTTTCCTCCAAGAAACCCAAGGCAGCATACACAGTCCTCCTCCTCTCCGTTTTAGCCTCATAACAACAACCCTGTGAGGTAGGTTGGGCTGAGAGTCTGTGACTGGCCCAAAGTCACTCAATGAGCTTCCATGGCCAAGTGGGGACTAGAACCCATATCTCCCGACTTCCAGTCCAGTGTTCTAGCCACTGCACCACACTGGCTCTCATATTTTTTAAAATACCTTAACTATAAATATAAGTAAAGCTGTGATTTTTAATTATTTGCATAACCAATATTCATAAGAAATTAGCCTATTGTTAAAAATATTTTTTCATATCTATCCAAAATTGTACTTCTGCCAAATCAGAAAGTTTTCTGGATAAAATCTTCATCATTACTACTGAAGCAATCAATGATATTGTTGATGCCAGTTTTACTTTAAATTTATCCTATGCTGCTTTCATTGAGTTGACTTTATAATTTGATTTTCTTTTTCTTTCTTTTTTTTTTTTTTAACTCCCTTACATATCTATTTCTTAACCCAGAGTAAAGCACATAGTGGTATTGTACATCACGTTTGCACTCCAGAGAATAATCTATATTCAGGTTTATTATAACACACTGGTAACACATTTAGACAATTGGCATAATATTGTTTTAATATTTGACATCGCTTAATTTTCCAGTTTTACAACCTCACGATTTTTTGCCATTCCATTCCCAGGTTGGGGAAGCATTTCAGCAATTTTCGGGAGGGCTGAATGGTTCAGGTTGGGGCAGTCCTTGGAGGATGTCTGCCCAACATTACTCTTTCCTTTCTCTTTCTCTTACAGAAGCTGGACTTCAATCATTCTGACAACTATGTTTACTAAGCAGTTGGAATATTAGTGAATATTCTGTGCCATGATGGCCCACTCAGCCAACCAGTGTCAGAGGTTTCACTGCCACAAGCATAGTAAATAGAGATGCTTGGATATATGTATGCTGAAACAAGCCAGCACAGCTAGATGTTGCTAGGTAAAGGGGGATTTGTATAGAGTACAGTGCATGAAATATTAAAGGCAATGGTGTCAGGCCATTTACCACTTTCAACTTGTCTCAGTTCAGAGCTTAAATTGAATTAAATGCTCTAGATACCTTGGAGGCCAGAATAAGAAATGGAGGGGAAAGCAGAAATAATTTCTTGGGGGGTGGGGTGAAGAAAAGAGACAATAATAGAACAAAAAGTGTAGCCAGCTATGGATTTAATATGCAGACCAGCAATTCCCCCCCTCCACACACACACACACAGAGTAGGCTTCCAAAAATATTGCAGAAAATGGTGGCACAGTCAGCACCATGAATACATTTCATGAAAGTTTAGGACAAACATGATATTGAACTTGCATCAAAAGCAACATGCAACTCAAATTTCAGAGCACCTCCTTGGTTAGTATAGCTAGAGTAACCAGATACAAAAGAGGGCAGGGCTCTTGCAGCTTTAACTGTTGTGATGAAGAGGGAATTTCACCAGGTGCTGCATGCATACAAATGACACCTGCTGAAATTGCCTTTTCTATGCAACCGTTAAAGATACAGGAGCCCTATTCTCCTTTTCATATGGTCACCCTATACCAAACCTATGAGAATTTCTCTGAAATTTCTTATCTTTTGAATTTCTTTTCAAAAGCAATTTCATTTCTGTCTAATTGAATGAGAATGATTGAAATTTTCGTGGAAGAAATTTTCAGCACAGCACCATTTTTGAATGCAGTTTTTACTGTCCGAACTGCATCACAACTTCAGAAATGTATGGATTACAGACCATAGATTGTGTTCAGTCCATAGGTTACCCTTGGTTGGAGGAGGTATGAACTTGGTAAACTCAGAAATGACCAGAAATGAATCTCTCACCCATCCCTACTCCCAAATCCAGCCAATGGGCTACTAGATGGGCATCCCTGTGCTATTACTCCACAAAAGTGAACCCACCAAAGAAATGTTAATATCTGCTCTTGCTCATAACTTCAAAGGGATAGCATAAAATGTCAGTCAAATGTTATATGATTTTATAAAAAGGCAATGTTCACCTTTTTGTTCATATCCTCGGAGCTCTTCACAAATCTCATAATCTTGGTGAAGGAAATCTACTCTGTACCTTTTTGGAAAAATTTTCACTCTTCCTTATTTCATACATTCTAGGTCAGAGCCCAGAGCCCAGAGCCTCCAGTATTAGAGGCAGTGATCCTATATGCACCAGTTGTCATTGCACTATGTTCTTCTTGTGGTTTCCTGGTCAATAGCTGGTTGGCCACCGTGTGAACAGAGTGCTGGACTAGATGGACCCTCGGTCTGATCCAGCAGGGCTCTTCTGATGTTCTTATGAGATGCTGTTCCAAATCAGCAACAGCTTAAAGAGTTGAGAGAAGCTGGACTTCACCAAGGTCAATCCTCTTTATAGGGATTGGTGAGAAATGTGTTTGGTTTGGTTCAAACTTTGTAAATTCATGCCTCCCTGAACCTACTATCAAATTGGGATGCAGTGATCCACCAACAGTTCAGCTTTCCTGAATCTTGTAAAGAAGTTGCAAATTAAAAATCCATGCCTATATTCCAGAGAAGTGCACACAAAAGATTTCATTTTTAGGGGGATGTCACTTGCAAAAAAAATAATGGGGGGGGGTATATTTGGAAAAGTGCTCACCAAGTGCATATAATTTGAGAAATGCACACAAAACATGAACTTTTGTGTTGACCTTTTTTTAAAAACAAAAAACAAAAACACACACAAACAGATGCAAATACAAGATACAACAATGTCGAAAAACTGAAAGACTGAGCAAAATCAAGCTTGACAGATTTGGGTGGGACCAAAAGCAAGGGGTAGGGTCAAAAATACACACACACACACAAAAACAACCCACCAAATGGCAACATATTGTAAGTTAAGGTTCTTACTGCCAGTAAATAAACCTTAGGATAAGCATTTGAATCTCAGACTGGGGGGGTATACAAAAGCCGGGAATCCATGAAACAATGAGTTGTTGGGGGCAGGGCCGTGCAGAGCTGGTAATATGCCAAGGACAGATGAGGAGTGTGTGCCACCCCCATTTCAAAAAAGGAGGACAACATGGCCGCCCCAATGGGCGTGCCCACCAACATGTCTGTTCTACATAACACCTTCATATTAAACCTGTTCTACAACACCTCAAGGCACATATATGCCTGCCCCGCATGCGGCATGGCCCTCTGGGGCTTGTAGCCTGACCGTGGTATTCACGACGGACGGCTTCTGCGTTGTTTTCGCAAGGCGGGCTCCTTGCTTCTTGATGGGCCGCTTAAGCTATGGAAGAAGTAGCGTTAGCTGGGGGGGACCTCCTTGTTGGAGTGCCCCCTCAAAATTGGGGGGCCCAGGCCAACTGGCCCCCCTGCCCCCCCTCTACATGGCCCTGGTTGGGGGGAAAGGGGTGAGGCCAAGGGAAGGGGGTGTGGGCTCTGAGGAACCCCAGAGGGATGGATTGGAAGCTAAAGAGAGCCGGATTTGGGCCTAAGGCTCCCCATCGCTGCTGCACATGTTCACAAGCAATCTGCCTTTCCCCCCAGTTATTACTGCCCACAGCTGAGGCTAAGCCCTTGCTGATCCTGAGTTCAAATGAAACATTTGCTAACTTTTAGATACACCATGTGATGTATAGGGTACTTTTCCCATCCAGATGAGAGCCATTACCTCTGCTGTGGTTCCAATCCATATTGGAATCACTGTATCTCTTTGCATCTGAAGGAAAACTCCCATCCAAATGAATGGATGTTGTCCTCTGAGGCAAGAAGGAAGCACCCAATCCGGAGCAGAAGTCCAGCAGAGCGCACACTTGTTCTTTCAAAAACATATTTTTAATGGTGGTTTATTCTGTTTTTATTCTTTTATTGCATTCGCTCACCGCTCCAAAGTTTTTGCTAGGGAGCGGTATATAAATATTGTAAATAAATAAATACAGGGTTAAGCCCCATCCACACCTCATGTAGAATGACTGCCCCCGTGCCTGCTTTTTATTTAAAAACTCGCATCCATCCAATTGCTAATTGACATGAATGGCATCGTGGCAAGTTTGGTCTTGCATCTGCTATAGTTTTCCAACCCTGTTTCTGGAACACTCAGGGGTTTATGGCACTTTCACCGCCAAGTTTAATTCCATGTAAAATCATCAGCTTTGAAAAGGAGGACTGAAAGGTTTAAGGATGCAGAACGTGTACCGATAATTCATCGGGTTTTTGGAATTAGTATTTTATTATATATTTTTCTGTTGGGATGATACCACCTTCTGGGGCTAATTTGTTGTTCCCAACTGAAACAAAAATGCAGATTCAGACTGCATGAACCAAATGAGGATATTTCCTTCAAGGGAACTGATACCCAAATTTGAATTCCTATCGCCATTTGAAGTTTGGGAATTTTGCGTCTTTCAGCTCCTCCGGCAATTCATGTTTCCTGTTCCGTCGCTCTATCACATGATCTAAGGCAACTAAGGAAAAACATAACATGTTAAAAGTCCCCAGTATCTACTTTGATGTAACTTTGCAAAACAAATGAATATTCTTTTGGCATTTCCCTCTGTCATATTATTTGGTGCGAATCGCTCCCTGCTGTTTTGTGGAGGTCATTTGCATATTTTACATTTGACTTCATTTCATTGCCTATTTTTTCTCTCTCTCCAGTGTTAATAAAATGGGTGTGTTTAATCTTTCTGAGAATTTGTGCATTATTAACTTTTCCCACTAATTGGTCTCTGAGTACTTTCTCTGTTTCATTTCCAAATGAACGCTGTCTTTCCAGAGCACCCAGAGGCCGCTCTGTCTTGGGACTCTGACTTCACCTCATCTTTGAACATGTCGTCCATGCATCTGGTACCCAGCAACCGTATAAATCCTTGCAGCCAATAAAGAATCACTTGAGATTCTTCCTACTGTCTAGAGCTGGCAAGCGGCATCTTCTCAACAGAGTATGAACTCATTCTGCAATTAAATGAAGAGACATGGAATCATGAGGTTCGTTTTCAAGTAACAATTGATTAAAAAACACCAGGGATGCTATGCTGAGGTATATTTATTCAGGCCCTGTGCACAGCGAGATGGCCTAAGGTTGGCTGCTTAAGCATTGCCCAAAAAGAGGTCAAAACAGGATGGCTCGTTTGCATAACATTTTCATATGCATATTTATATGAAGAGTTGCCAATTTAGAGCAAAAAAAAAACACACCCAACTATAATTTAAATACAAATACAACATGCCCCATGCTAGGGAGAAGATGAATTTGCTGCTAGGAAATAAGTTATGGGTATTGCTGCTGCTCCTTGCCCTGACACCCACTGAGCTCAACATTGATAGTGATGTAGCAGCTGTGGGGTGGACCTAGGTTGGCCACTTAAGCATCAACAACAAAGAGGACACCAAAAAAGAAGGAAAGAGGATATATGTATAGGTGCACATTTAGAAATAACACCTACAATTTAAATAGAAACACAGTATATCTCACCATAGGGAAAAGATTGAATGGGTTACCTGTGTGGCCGCTCAATCTGCCTTCTAGGTGCTAAGATGGGCAACTTAAGGCCTATGCGGCTCTCCCTCCTTTGAGTTCTTTGACCTTAAACCAGACTTGGACCAAACACCTCTACAAATAGAGGAATGTCCTCTGTCAGATCTCCAAAATTGAGGACTGTTCTCTATAAAGTAGGACCCAGAGGTGAAACTTAAATCCAGATCTTCCGGAAATAATATGAGCTCTCTGCCCATTTGGCCCTTAACTCAAAATTCTACCAATTAAAATCTGTGCTCACTAATTAAAATTAATTTAATTAATTAGCTAAAGCTTTAGTCAATTTTTATTGGTAGGTTAATCAACTAAAGCTTTAGTTGATTAACTTACCAATTAAAATTTGCAGTTCTAGTTTCAGCTTTGAGTGAATGTTTAAGGGTTGCTCTCCTACCAAGTTAATCTCAAATTAACATTCTTGGATTGTGGCCAACATAAATAAATAAAATAAACATGTCTAATGTTTGGAATTGTTCTTTTTGGGGGGGGGATGTTTCTTAATATGATTATTTCTATGATTTTAAATCCATTAATACATCTGCCTTTGAAGAGAGCAAATAACTAATTTATTCTTTACTGTTTACATCCTTTGGGATGGGGATTGGGGTGGGGTGGAGATCCCTTAATGAAGTCATGCAAAATCAATGTATTGGTTAAATATCGAATCATGGAAGAAAATAATAATAATATTACTAATTCAAATCTGATTCAATGAGCTAGTTCACATCTGCCTAGAGTGACAAAAATGATATGTTGTTTCTCTCTTTGCACATCATATTATGCATGATTCCTTTAGATTGCTGAGACATCGTACAAGTTCAGGCTTGGCAGAGAAATCCATCTTCATTTGACAGTGTGCGTATTTATGTGTGCTAAGTACAAAGGTTGCATTGGAACTTAACATGAGCAAAGAGCATTCTGGGGGGGAGTTGTCAAACTTCAGCATGAGTCAAGGGCTTCCATTTAAAACAATAGGCTTCTATTAGTGTCTTACACATGATGATGTAAACTGCTCATCAGCTTGTCAAGCAGAGGTTCTCAAACTGCAGTTTGCAAGTTCATTCATGTGGTCTAAAGGTGGGGAATCCCAAGCCTGGGGTCCAAATTTGGTCCTCCTGGGGTTCCAAACCAGCCTTCTGGGGTTCCATGAATGGCCATGCCCCCTTTCTCTGTCCCCTTTCTCCCAACCATAGATTATTGATGGCTTTCAATTTAAAAGTTTAAAATGCCTCTTTGGAGGCTGGCATACGTGTGTGTGTGTGTGTGTGTGTATGTGTGTGTGTTTCAGACGAATGAGGGTGGGAAATAAAGAGACGACACCAGCATGAAAGGTTTCAAATTGGGCCACTTTTATTAAGATCTGCAAAGGAAGCACTGGGCAGGCATTAACGAACGCCAGTCAGTAGCCAGCATTTTAATGGGCAAAACGTTCTATTCCTGATGAGTGGTGTCTACTGAATCGCCACTCGCTGGCCTACCCCTTTGGGGGAGGGGAGGCCTTTACAAGTCACTCTCCCCCCAGGCCGCATAACACCGGGGGGAGTGAGGTGAGTTGGCCTCCACCAGGGCCAGTGAAAGGCCTCAGGCATCACCTGTCACCAAATAATGGTGCCACAGAATGATCACCGTCCCTGTCCACTAAACGTGCCCGCCCTTAAACCCACAGGAGAGAGATAAGCCTACTGCTTATTCACTCTCCCCCACCTGCTCAGAATCACCTCTCGCAGGCCCCTTTGCAGATTCTCCAGAAATATGTCATTGCCTATATCTGTTAAAAACACCCCATCCTGCCTATAAAGCTCCCTCCTTGTCTGTAAAATATTCAGTGGTAAATAATACCATCACTGTAGGTGCTCAAGGTGATGGCGATCTACCTTTTTGCAGGCCCGATCCAGGGCCTGTGGATCCCAACCATGCCTCCAAATCAGTCTAGGAAGTAGACATGACAACTGGACAATGACGCCATATCACCTGGAAGTCAGCCAAAGCCTGCACAATAAGGGCTTTGCCCTTACACAGCCCAAGGTTGTTTCCTCCCAGGTGTACCACCAGCACCTGAGGGGACAACGCACCACACCCTGGTGGAATAATGTGGGCAGGAGGTGTTCCCATTGCATGCCATGTCTGCCCAAACTGCTGGACATTGGCAAACCAGCTGAGTCTGAGCTGTGATCTGCAG
Source organism: Anniella stebbinsi (assembly GCA_029215795.1). Taxonomy (NCBI): domain Eukaryota; kingdom Metazoa; phylum Chordata; class Lepidosauria; order Squamata; family Anniellidae; genus Anniella; species Anniella stebbinsi. The sequence goes on along the minus strand of JARDYH010000002.1, from coordinate 106,507,900 downwards.
CCAGACTGGGAAGCCCTCCGACCAGCCAAGAAAACAATGCTGTGCCCACAAATGAAAACAGACACTGGCTCCCATATATTCCAGAGATCTAGAGAAGAGAAAAATGTAAGAAACAGAACTGATAACTAAATACCTGGCAATGGGTGAACATTGGCACGATATGCCTGAGAATGCCATCTGCCCACATCTAGAACTTTCCAGGATGAAAAGCCCCAAAGCAGCAGCCATAGAGGCAGCCCCTCTGCAGAAAGAGTGTGTACCGAAGTGGAAGGCTCCTAGTCCCAGGGCCTGCAATGCTAACTTTGCAATTGTCCAGAACTGATATTTCATCAGGGGATTGCCATCCACATGCTGAAATAAGGGGCCCATGTCCACCCCTCTCACAGCCAAAAAGGCCTCTAGTGCCTTTACTGGACATAACTCAGACAACCATGCAGGGAAGAGGGACACCTTCACACCCCATCCTGCTTGGTCTGTTTTGGACCTCCTTAGCTGCATATATACCATGCTGGGGTTAAAAGAAACATCCTGATATAACAGGAGCCTTCCAGAGGTGTCATCCCTTGGAATTCCGAAATGCCCCCAAAAAGGCAGTGAGGACAGCGGAATGGAACAAAGTGGCTTCAAAATGGGAGTTACGTACTGACGGCCAAGTTCCCAATAAACCTAGCAGTATGTCTGGAGAAAGCAGTTGTCTAGGATCCGCTACCCTAGGTGGCTCTCTTGCCCACCCCTGCAAGGAGTGCCTAATCCTAAAATCCCCGGTGTTATCCACAACACCTTTCATTTTGGACCAGGAGGCAAGAGCTGCCATCTTGCCTCCGATTGTTCTGGCTGATAGTCCCTTCCATCGGGAATGGACACAAAATTGGAGGAGGTGCTCCACGGGAATAGGCCACAACTGTTGCAGCTGCATTCCTGACCAAAAGGTGTAAAACTCCCTACCTGCCTTGTTGTAGGCAGTCCTGGTGCTGTTGGCAATAGAGAGCATCATTGTTTGCTCTGCTTCAGACAGAGCAATCTCCCAAAGGGCAGCTGGCATGGTGTCTGGATGTGTCCAAGCCCAGGGGGCCAGTTCCCGGAACCTTTGTACCTGGTTATGTGATAAAGTGTTGGCTATGGCATTATCCAAACCAGGTATATGCCTAGCCCTAAACCAGATATTGTGGTGAAGACAATGTAAAGTGAAGGCTCTGACGAAAGCCTTCACTCTTGGGTTGCGGGAAGAAAGTGAGTTAATTACCCTAACAGTGGCCTGATTGTTACACCAGAAGTGGACAACAGAATTGGCCATCTGCTTTTCCCACAAATGTATTGCCACATAAATTGGAAAAAAAAAATCCAAAAATGTAAGATCCCTACCCCTGCTTCCAGCCATGTTTCTGGCCACTGTTCAGCACACCATTGGTCTTGCCAGATCACCCCAAAGCCTAAGGCACCAGAGGCATCAGAAGGAATCTCCATTTCAGCCTCTAAGAGCAACTCACGCCTCCAGAAGGCGACACCGTTAAACTCTTGTAAAAATTGCAGCCACACTGTCAGATCGCCCTTCATGGCTGCGGAAACATGAATCTGGTGATGTGGCTGCTTCAAACCGGCCATGGCTGAGCACAACCTTCTCTAAAAGGCCCGGCCAGGGGCTACCACCCTACATGCAAAATTCAAATGACCGTCTGCCTCCTGTAGAGCCTGCCTCATGACTTTGCATGATGTAAGGATGGTGGTAATCTTGTCCCTAACCTTAAGCAACTTATCTTGTGGGAGCCTACAACACTGGGTAACAGTATCCAGCTCAATGCCCAGGAATCTCAGGATAGCATAAGAACCCTTGGTCTTTTCCTGAGTCAGGGGTACCCCCAGCTCCTGGGTCAACATCTCAAAGGCCTGCATGAGCCTCTGGCATTGAGCAGAATCCCATGGACCCACCAGGAGAAAGTCATCCAAATAATGAATAATGCTCTGAACTCCTGTCAGATCCCTCAGTGGCCATTCCAGACAGGTACTAAACCCCTCGAACATGGTGCATGAAATAGAGCACCCCATAGTCAGGGCCCTGTCCATGTAATACTGGCCCTGAAATGCAAAACTTAATAATTCAAAATCAAGAGGGTGAACTGGCATGATGCAGAATGCCAACTTAATGCCGCACTTCCCCAACAGTGCTCCCTCACTTAGCTCCCTGACTATGGCCACAGTTGAATCAAATGATGTGTAACGTACTGAACAAAGGTGCTCAGGAATTACATCATTCACTGAGCTGCCTTTTGGGAATGACAGGTTATGTATTAATTTATAGGGATGTGCACTGGATCGGACCCGATCCACGATCCAAGTCCGGTCCAGTGGGAAATCGGATAAATTATCCGATTTCCGATCCCGCAGCTGGATCGGCCGATCCAATCCGAACCGGTCCGAAAAAGCTCCGAACCGGTTCGGCGGATCGGCGGATCGGCGGGCGCCCACTGGCGCCCACCGCCGCTTCCATTGGCGGGCGCCAGCGGGCGCCCGCCGATGAAAGTGGACAGCGGGGGGGGGAGGAGGGGGGCACTTACCTTCTTGGCCCGGTGGCTCCCGTCCGGCGCCGGCGCCTACTACTACTAGCAGGCTCCGCGGCCTGCTCTAGGATGGGGTGCGTGGAGGGGAGGGGAGGGGAGGGGGTGCGTGGAGGGGGTGCGTGGAGGGGAGGAGGGGGCGCGCGGAGGGGGGAGGGGGGAGGGGGGCCCTTACCTTTCCGGCCCGGCGGCTCCCGTCCGGCGCCGGCGCCTACTACTCCCAGCAGGCTCCGCGGCCTGCTCTAGGATGGCGCACCGGGTGATGTCATCACCCGGCGCACTACTCTAGAGCAGGCCGCGGAGCCTGCTGGAAGTAGTAGGCGCCGGCGCCGGACGGGAGCCGCCGGGCCGGAAAGGTAAGGAGGGGGTGCGTGGAGGGGAGGAGGGGGCGCGTGGAGGGGGGAGGGGGCCCTTACCTGCCCGGCCCGGCGGCTCCCGTCCGGCGCCGGCGCCTACTACTACCAGCAGGCTCCGCGGCCTGCTCCAGGGTGGCACGCCGGGTGATGTCATCACCCGGCGCGCTACTCGAGAGTAGGCCGCGGAGCCCGCTGGTAGTAGCCGCCGGCACCGGACGGGCCGAGAAGGTAAGCAGTGGCGGGGAAGGGGGCTTACCCCCCCCCGGAGCCATCCGCTTCTATCCGCTGGCGCCCGCGGGCGCCAGCGGATGGAAGCGGGCGGCCCCAGGGGGGGTAGGGAGCGCGGGGGAGGGGGTTTACCTGCCGGGGCCGTCCACAGCGGACGGCCCCGGGGGGGGAGGGAGTTAGGCCCCCCCTTACCCACCCGCCGCCATTTTTTCCTCATAGACTTGCATTGCAATGCAAGTCTATGGGGAAAAAAATGGCGGCCGATCCAAAAATGTACGATTTTTGGGTCGGGATCGGACTCGATCCGGTCCGGGGGGCCTCCGATTTTGTCCGAACCGGTCCGGGACAAAATTGGAGGTCCCGATCCGGGTCCCGATCCGATCCGGGGGGTCCGTGCACACCCCTATTAATTTATATTCCCCCGGCTCCTTCTTAGGAACAATACCCAATGGAGAGACCCTCAAATTAGGAATTGGGGGGGTTGAAATGGACCAATGACCCGACCAGCTGCCACCTCCTTCTCTATCTTAGCCTTAACCAATTGTTCCATGTCTCTGACTGACTTTTGATTGTTGGAGAATTGTGCAATACACAGGCTCTGAAATGGGATACAGAAACCCTCCTGAAACCCTGCCTCCAAATACTCAGCATTCTCTCACCATGGGTACCTTCCTAACATATGCCACAGGGTACCAATCCTAACTGGGCTGGGGCCCTTTTGGAGGTGGCTGTTTTCCACCTCCAGGCTTCCAATTGCCTTGTCCATCCCGATTGGGACCCTTCCAGCCTCTGTTTCTGGGGCAATTAGTGCAAGGGTGTTGCCCTCCACAAATAGAGCATTTGTGTTGATACCTACACTGTGCTCTAGAACACGCTCCTTTTGATCTATACTCCCTGTTGAACCACCGGCCCCGCACCTGGCCAGAGTATGTGGCCGCTGTCTGATCTTTCACCCAAACCAGCCCTAGCCAGCATCATAAATTGAAGCCAAAAGTCCTAGTCTTTAATGTCCCATCAAAGTGTAGGGTCAAAGGTGGCTCTCATACGAAAGGCCTCATCATAAGCCGGCCACGCCCCTCCCTCGTATTCTGTGTAAGCACAGTATATTATGTTAAGATCCAGCCTTGTTCTGGAAATTTTTGTTGGAGCACAGCCCTGCTCTGCCTGCTGCTCTGCCTGAGGTGGTGTGAAAGGTCATTTAAAGCATGACAGTAATGGAAGCCCCATGGACCATAGGGGCCCCAGCTTTGTGCAGGGGAAGAGGGGCCCTGACCCAACTCACCTTGCACCATGGTCTCAGTAGTCGTGTTCCCTCATTCCTGGCTGTGTTCTGAAGATGTGTGAGGTTTACTAGGATTTGTGTATGTAGCTGCCTGGTTAGAGGTGGACCTGCCCATGGCCTCTATGACATCCAAGCAAGCTGCAAGAGATGATAGCAAGTCACGTTGTGTCTGCTTTCTAGTGGCTCAAGGGCGACCATGCTCAGTTTGCCTAGGAGGTGGCCTAACAGGAGGGGCAATCCCTTCATATTTTTCCACTGCCTCAAGGCATGCCAGGATTGCAGCTATTTCTGGAGCACTCTCATCCTCAGATGATGAGGCTGGCCATCTGGCCTGTCTTTTTGCAGGGGGGCGAGGGGCTTTACCCTTCCCTTTCTTCCCACTTTGCCCTTTCTTAGGGGGCATAGCTATGCCTGAATTCAACCCTATGTAATATATGACCACAAATGGGAGGGACCAGAACAATCTATATAGGTCCTGGATGAAACCCCTTCTGCCAACTGCTGAATTAAATAGGGTTGAGAGTTAATGGCTGAACCAAACCCCCGTGAACTCCACTGATGTGAAATGGAAACTACCACCCAGGCTGCAGGGATACCATGACTTGTTGTCTTAAATTTATTGGGCCCCCAAGCCCTGATGCCCAGGTACCCAGCCCAAGTGGAAGGAAGGATAGGAGCTTAGGCTCTTGAGGTACCAATCCACTCCCTGTTTAGGGTTAACAAGATGTACTCCAATACTCCTTAGGCTTAGGGCCTCCTAATACTTCAATATCTGGGTAGGTCCTAATGTAATTCATAATGTAAGCCTTTGGGACAGTGATCCCAGATCCTCAGGATTGCAGCCCACCAGGCTTGCAGAATCCTACAATATCCCTGTTTCACCAATGGGTAGGCTAAACCTCCCCACCAAAGCCCCCAGTCTCCAAACCGTTAGCCTAGGTGGGCTAGATCCGTGTCCCTGCTGCCTAGGTGCTGCTCCACCTGCTACCGATGGCCAAACCAAAAAGAAGAAGCTACTCGTGCACCTCCCAAACTGCAGCCGCCGCTGCCTCCACCATGCGAGAGGTTCCCTGCTGAAGCCGGGAACCCCCCGGAACCCCCCCCCCCACATGCCTCTTTTGCTGCTAGCCTGCAACTGCCACTGCCGCCGCCATGGCCGAGGCTCCAGCCGAAGCCAAGCCGCCTCCCGCACACGTCCACCCTTTGTGCCTCTATCCGGCCACCTCCGCGAGGGAGAAGCTCCCGATGAAGTCAGGAAGCCTCTATGCCGCGTGTGCCCAGGCGCTTCTCCCCACAGCCCAGCTGGGCCCCAAAGAGTGCCTGGAACACCGCAGGTGAGACTCTCGGTGCAACAGAAGAGAAGCCGACCTCCACTCATCCTTGTTCCTTCAGCCACTCCCCTGCTCTCTGGTAAGTGCTGCAGGAGACACCACCCAACATGTGGCATCTCTATAGCACCTGGGTCCTCTTCTTCTCTCAGCCGTGAACCAAAGAGGCTGGGGAGTTTGGGTGCAGCCGCCTCACCCCCAGCCAGTGGCACCATACAGCCTTCTCCAATGGTGAGGAGGCATGTCTCTTTCTCCCCCCCCCCGCCTGCAATAGTCTCCCCGCAGCCACGTGAACAGGATGTGGGGGAAGGGCACTTTTGGCCCCACCCACCCCTTTTATGCAGCCTCTAAAACTTTCTCCAGAATTAAAATGGGGCAGGGGAAATGATGTAATATATGGAAAACTACCAAATGATTGATGGTCATGGGGAAGGGGTGGCGGCCATGAAAAGAATGTGCAGCTATCTGGGAAACCCCTGAGGTCCAGATTGGATAGCAAAAGAGAAGAAGATTTTTACAGTGGTTTCACTGTTATTCTTCAAAAACTACATAAGAGGAGATAGCTGGTTACAGGGAAAAGGAAGGACGGAGCAGCCCTGAGATCTCTCCATGGAATAATTATAGAGTGGCAGAAATCGACTCATCCAGACCTGAACTCAACAAAGACTATCCCAAGTTATTTTGGAGCATCGCTACTTGATCCCTCCAGGTATGCACCTTTAATAAAAAGCAATGTGCAGGCTGTCACTGAACCAGCAAGGGAGAGATCCAAAAGAGCCAGTCTCTTGTGCTCCATATGCCCAAGTGCTATTTCTAATTTGCCTTCCGTATGAATGGATTATGCAGTATGTCAGCAATAATGATCCCCTATTAACCTCCAGCTGCCACTTATCAGGTATTGGCACATGGGGCTTAAAGAGGACGGAAATGGAATTTGAAAGGGTAACAAAAAGTGAAGTATTTCTTCAGAGTCTGAGCTTTTAACCTCTCCACAGATGCATAGCAACAGGACAAAAGCCTTGCTGAGAATAATTGCATGGGAAGCATCATTAATTCCAACCCCCTTCGCCTATACCACAACCCATATTGTGTGCAAGCATCTGTATAGCCACACAGTCACCCCTGTGGCTATTCTTGACATGCGCATGCTGCATGCGCATGAGTTAAGAGCCTTTTAAACTGGACCTGCACAGCTTGTGACTCACCTAGCTGAGCAAAGCCCCCTGGCCACAACTGGCAGTCCAATGAGCCTCCCATTTTTGCTGCCTGTCTAGAAATTCCAAACCAGGATGAGGTTGCCAAGCGCACGGCAGACCATCATCCATGGGCGGTGGGCATCCTCTGCTTGGGTAAATCACAAAGTTGTGCAGCCCTCTTTGAAATGTGACACTTCAGCAGGAGACTCAACCATCAAGAGAAAAGAGCTCTTTCATTCCAGAAACCTATCTTGTACTTTAATCTCTCAAAAAGGAAGGCAAACTCTCTCTTTGCTAAAATTCTTTTCTTGTATTTCTCTTAGCCTTATCCTTATCAACAGACACAGGAGAGCCCACAGCTACGTGGCAGAACACATATTTTGCAAGTCAAGGGTCTCAGGATCAACTTCTGGCATCTCCCATGGATAAAGCCTCAATAGGATTGGATTTCCTTCTGAAGAACATGGCTGCCCCAGCTGCTATGGGACAGTTGAAAAGTTGGGTCGTATACTTGCCCTAAAAAAGGATGGGATGAACTTTGGTTGGTTTGCATTTTCAGGCAGAGTTACCTAATTTGCACTTCCTGAACCAATACACTAACCAAAACACAGTTCTGCTTCGACATTCACACTATTTCTGTATTTTGCGATGCAGTTCTCCACACGAAAAAGTATGCATATACTGCAAAATGCATGATATTAAGGAAAATTGATTACAAATGTGTATGTTGAAGCAAAATTGTCTACAAAATGTGTAAATTAGGAGAAACAGGCAAAAAAGTGTGTGTATGTTCCTGTGAACTTATATATATATATATATATATATATATATATATATATATATGTATTGCAGACTACTGTGGGAAAAAGACAAAATTAACTTAGAAGAGCAAACCTATGGCCTCTAGACAATGTCAGATGGGCTACCAGATACTTCAGATTCCCATCCCTTCAATTGGAAATCCATCCGCCCCTCCTCCTTGCAGCCAGCATGGAAAGAACTGCCAGAGCTGCCTCTCTGAGGTCTAGAACTCAACCTTGGAAAAGGGAACATTTTGGTGGGCAGAGTGGGGAAGAGACTGGAAAGGCCAGGAAATGGGCTATCCTGGGGTCTCTCCATCTTCCTTCCTCCCCCCTCAGAAACACAACAGCTAGGTGGGCTGAAAAGCTCATCTAGCAAAATTGGAGGATTGGAGGACAGGGAGTTGAAGATTGCCTCTGCTGCTCCTCCCACCTTGCATAGGATGATTGTAAGTAGGCTGACCATATGAAAAGGAGGACAGGGCTCCTGTAACTTTAACAGTTGTAGAGAAAAGGGAATTTCAGCCAGTGTCATTTGTATGCAATTAGTTCTTGGTGAAATTCCCTCTTCATCACAACAGTTAAAGGTGCATGCACTATACTAGAATGACCATATACAAAAGAAGGCAGGGCCCCTGCAACTTTAACTGTTGTGATGAAGAAGGAATTTCACCAGGAACTAATTGCATACAAATGACACTGGCTGAAATTCCCTTTTCTCTACAAGTGTTAAAGTTCCATGAGCCCTGTCCTCCTTTTCATATGGTCAGCCTAATTGTAAGCCTCTGAGTTCAGGGTTTTATGATCATCTAGGGCACAATCCATAAGACTGCATCCTTAAAGTTGGAAAAATGAAAACCTGAGAGAAACTGAAATGGACAAATTCATCTATTCCTAGCCCGGAGCACCCATACTGCAAGAAGAGAACCCTGTGCGCTGGAAAGCAGCATCCTCAACAACACATTGAGTAAAAATTAGAGGAGAGAATCTAATTATTGCAGCTGCAAGCTTAAATTGGTAGTTCAATCAAGTCAACTGCAGGCAAATTTCAATCAGCTGTAAGTTAAGGACACTGGTTTGTTTTATGGGCTGTTTTGGTTCAGATGTGCTGCTGTAATCAGGAACAAAAAGGAAAGGTATTACAAAGGTAACATTTGCTTCTTAGAATGCATGGTAGTCTTTGTTTATTCAGCTGTCAGCTAACCTGCTCAGACCGAGGAGCGAGGCCTGATCCAGAAACTTTCCTTATTGCTCCCTTGTCTGTAGTATAATCCCCACCTGCTGGGATGGGCAACTTTGTGGTCCTCCAGATGTTTTGACCCATAACTCCCATTAGCCTAGCCAACATAGCCAATGTTGAAGGATCATGGAGGATGTAGGCCAAAACATCTGGAGGACCGTAAGTTGACCAACCCTCTGCTAAAATTTAGCAGAGAACTAGGAAGGGGCCCTGTCCTATACCAAGCTACCACAATGGCACAGAGAATAAGAAATTGGTCCACCTTGATCACTATTGTCTGCATTGCCTGGCCATTGCTCTCCAGGGTTTCAGTCTTTCCCAGCTGTACCTGGAGATAACAAAAATTGAACCTGGGGCCTTCTGCATACAAAGCAGGTGCTCTTCTCGTGAGCTCGTGCCACAGTTCCTGGTTCAAGACTCCAAGTGTCCTGCACAGTCAAGTGTCTGATCTAGCCTACAATGGGCCTGTTCAGATGACATGCTAAGCCTTGTTTTGGCCGCTAAGGCTTTTGCAGCAAATGGTTAGTGAGCATGTTTAAACGATGGTTATGTAGCCACTGTGGGAATGGTTTGCATGACATGCTAAGCCATAATGTTTAGCTCAAAATGCTTAACCTCTGTAGTTTAGCATGTCATCTGAACAGGGTCGGTTTACCTCAAAATCAAGGGGCTTAATCATCTCTGCATTCACTCCAGATCTGTGCAATAAAATTCTTCAACCTGCCTTTTGTTGCTTGAAATCATGTTATATCATGCCAAGGTCCAGTCCAAATGCATTGGTACATATTTTGGTGTCTGTGTGTGTCTTCGGGGACACAACACTGCATTATTGAACAAGATTTGGACATGAAAGCACACAGACATGACTAAACACTCAGCTCGGCAGTGAGACGCCCATTCAAAATGTATGAGTGTCCGCAGCAGTTTCCATTAGCAACAAGTTGGGCCTTTTTCCTTTACCACCTATCCTTCCCGTGGTGAATATTGCAACAAGTACAAATGGAAAAGCAATTTTATAGGGGAAACAGGGGGAGGAATCTTTCATATAATAATATTTTAGCCTCACAGTGGGAACAGAACAGAACAACAGACACAAAAGGCTCCTGCTCTAGATGATATGTTTGCAAGTATCAAATAACATATGTTTTGACTTTATTTTTATTCTGGGTTCTTTTGCAGAAGCATTCTGCTACATTCATGTACTTGTTATTTCTAATAAAAAGTATATGAATGCAGGGGATAGAAAAAAAATACTTATGAAGCACATTCACATTTTCCTCTAGTTTCTGGGGAAAGGGACAGATATGTAGCTCAGTGGTAGAGAACATAGCCTTGGGTGACAAAAGTCTCCAACATCTTCAGAAAGGCTGGGAAAGAGTCCTGTCTTAAGTCCCAATCAGTGTAGACCACACTCAACAAGATGGCCCCATGGTCTGACTTGATATAAGGCACTTTGTAGGGGTATGCATCAGATGCAGCCGAATTCAAATTGTGAGTTTGTTATTCACTCTGAAAATAACAAATTTGTCCACATGAGCTTGGACGACAGTTCTCCTTTAATACAAAATCTCATTCCATATATATGAGTCTTAGCACATGCGCAAGATCAAGGTGTGTCTTGGGAGCTGTAGTTTAGAATTGTATAATGTGACATGCATCATCACATGATGTTCCCCTTCTGATGGGTTGTAATGATGCATAATGATGTCATGTGATGCTTACTCACCATCACCGATCACTGGTATGAAGATGGACCCTGCAGAGTCATCCTCCTCACAGGCCCAGAGCTTCAGTGGCAGTGATGAGGAAAGCAGCTAAAGGGACTGCTCCAAGGATGTTTTGGGGGGCTAGGTGGTAGGATGACTGAAAATTTGCGGGGGGGGGGGGTGAAATCTGTGCACTACTTTACTGTGCGTGCTCCAAAGCTTGCAGTCAATTATGGACTTAATAGCACATTCAGAATACGTCAATCCATTCCTCTTATTTCGAAACATCATCTGTTGCAAGGGCTGTTGTGTCAAAGTCCAGTATAGATATAAAGAACTATAAGAAGTTTTAAAGATAAAGAGCTATAAGATGGGAGAGCAGAGACCTTGAAGATACCCACCAGCAGTTAGCATGTGACCTGAATAGCAGACTTGAGCAAGTATACAGGTCACCTGGTCATGGTCTTCGCTCTTATGGTGAGATGTATTCATTACTATAAATGAAATAGAAATGAAATACAGCTCACCATAGTAGGGAAAACTTTGACCTGGTGACCTGCATGCCTACTCAGAATGCTATTCAGGTCAGATGCTAACTGTTGATGGGCAACTTCAAGCCCACTGCTCTAGCTTCTTCTTATTTCCAAGAGAATAAAAGAGGATACAGATTTTCATAAACTATGCATATGCTAGATATTAATTAGCATGTGCATATTTATGCAAATCTGTGTCTTCTTTTTCTGGTGATGCATTTCCTCTTTTTTGGGCAATACATGACTAGCCACCCTAAGTCCTAGCGTTCAGGCAAGGAGATGTTTACAATGTCCCCAAACTTATCAAAACCAGACAAAAATATGTAAGATAATTCTGCATGTATTAATCTCCTCACACACATGTTGTTGATATTCCATCTCACCTAAAGTTTGCTACCTCTTCCCCGAGACAGACACACAGAACTTTTAATTTCTTATAAAGGGAACACTAGTGATGTAATTAGGCCAAACTTATCTACAAGGAATTCCACATAAGAAATAGGTAAATCTATTCAAGTTCCACAGATTTCTGAATTTAAAATACTGAAGCCTTAATCAAGGGGGGGGGGGAAGTAGTGTGAAGATTACAGGTTCTCTTGAGGTCTTTGAAGATCTCCCATAATGAAACCATCAATGGGTTGAGTCCCAGCAGCTTTCTGTAATTTAAAAATAGAGCTTGCTAAACTTTCAAAAAGCATAATTAATAGGACACAATGAGAGAGAAGCCAAATTGATTGCCAGAGCAGCATATGAAAATGCTCAAAATGTGGGGAATATTTAATATAATATTCAGAGCTTCCATCTCTGCCCAAAAAGTATTTTAGATTCGTTTTAGAGATGAATCCTGTTGAAATTGGTATTTTAGAAGCCAGTCTAGTGATAAGGAAATTATGTACTTCTACAAATATGGCTGGGGAATGAACCAGACATTTAGATGCTGTAAAGGAGCAGAACTGTCCTCTGTTTTGCCATTTCAGTTGGTTGTGGCATAATATAGAGTTAAACCATATTTTTGTGCTTGTCAGTTTCAGCCAAAAGAGTAATAGTTTAGTGGCCAATGTTTAGTTAGAATATAGAGGTCAAGAAATTTAGCAAGAGGTTATAAAGCAAAACAAGAGGACAAATGAAAAAGCTAGCAAGAAAGAAAGAGAATAATAGAAACAGAAGCTTAGTTTGCAGAAATGAACAAGAAAACTACCCTCCTAATTGGCTGGAGTTGGGGAGAGAAAAATATATTTTTATTGTATTGCTCATAGGGGTGGGTGGATGTTCATTTCAATTTTAAATATATTATTCCTACTGGCATTTTTCTACAGTAAACTTTGTTATTTGAAACTTCATTATCTCTTTTTTTTTTGGGGGGGGGGGGGTAGTGACCCACCCAATGTCTGATTGCCAACCTACACTACCTACAATAGATATGCAAGACCTAGAGAGTTTTTGTTTGGTCTAGGCAGCCCTAGAATAAAGACTTCCAGTGGCAGTAAGGAAGGAAACCTGCATTTAATGATGTGTTTTTAAAGGTATTTCTTCCAAACTGCACATCTCTAAATTGATTTTCTCACAAAATATGCAGTTCTGAATTTATGTTCATACATTTTTGAGTCAGAAATAGCATTACAACAGTTGGAAAAAGGTGAACTCTGGTGGATAACGAAGTTCCGAATCACACATTAGTCTAGGTGGTGTGCATTGTGTCAATTTGTATCAGAATTTGTAAAGACTGAAGTCCTCAAACACACCCAGAATACACACAACTCAGAAAACATTCAGCAATTTTTATTACCTGGACAGGTATGATAGCAAGGGAAGTCATTCACTGGCATGCCAAAAGATGCATTTGCCCTTCACTCATGGACTTAAATTTGGCTCAGCAAGGGGGATGAATTCTAGTGCATGTTTGTATGTATAAATAACATTTTAAAAAGGCATCTCTCATATCATCTTTGCCCAAAGGCAAAAAATGGGATAAAAACCATGAAAGTGATTTACAAGGGAAAGGTACCAGAAAATGGGAATTCTGCCAGGTAAATAGGGACAGTGGATGCCTATGAATGATGCAGAGAATGTATAAGTGCAGTATCAAGCATTAATGTACCTTCTATCTAGCATATAGTCAAACGTTTCTTTGTTTTTTGGCTGCTGCTGGAGCCTATATGAATAATCTACAGATATGTTGCATGGAATAAGCACAGTGTACTTTCGCTTGATCTGTGAGATTCTGTTAGTCAAGGAAAAGATCCTCTCTAAAATATGTAGGGTAGGGACCAACGATTTGGGGGCCCAGCCATTTTGAACTACAACTCCCATCATCCCTAGCCATATGCCATGCTGGCTGGGGCAAATGGAAGATGTAGTCCAAGACAACTGGAGAGCTCCAGGTTGGGAAAGGCTGGTAGAGGTCACAGCCAGATTATTATTATTATTATTATTATTATTATTATTATTATTATTATTATTATTATTATTTCTTACCCGCCTCTCCCTCAGGATCGAGGCGGGGAACAACATCAATACCAACAATATAAAATACAATATACAATACATAAACTGATTAAAAGCATATAAAATTAATACATTATTAAAATCAACCAAGCCTTAAAATTCGACTGGGTAGGCCTGCCAGAAGAGATCAGCCTTTATAGCTCTCTTAAATTCTTGAAGACTGGTAAGTTGGCGGATCTCTCCCGGCAGGTCGTTCCACAGTCTGAGAGCAACAGAAGAGAAGGTCCTCTGGGTAAGAGTTGTCAGCCAAGCCTTGGCCGACTGTAGTAGGTTCTTCCCAGAGTACCTGAGCGTGCAGGGCGGATTGTATGGGAGAAGGCGATCCCGCAGGTAGCCTGGACCCAAACCATGTAAAAAAACTCTCTACTCTCCCTGACTAGCTCTAATTGTCCCTCTCCAAATTCAAACTCCCATCTGCATTCTGTTCTCACTCTCCACCCCTGCGGTTCCTTGGTCTCGTGATCCAACCCTGCAGGTAAATTCCGGGGAACAAAACTCCTTCTCATTATATCCGTTAAGGAAATATCAAGCAATCGATCATCCTTGGTAATTAGCAAGCAATTTGGTTAGCAAAGGACAGCTAACCAGCAGCCATAACAAATTGTGCAGAAGCCTTCCCCAGCCAACCATGGACAGAAATAAATGCATAGCTAGAGATCCGCCTTCTTTCCAGTGTGTTGGCAATGATGATCAAAGGAATTCAGTGGGTTTTTTTTTTTTTACTATTATGATGATTCTACTTCAAGCCTTGTATGCACAGTATAATGGGGAAAGATGACAGGGTATTCCACATACATAAATTAAAGCATACATAATATGACATAAGCACCATAATAACTGCTCATGAGTGTACCTCCCAAAGAACAGCAATCTCACACTCTGTACACCCCCAATTTTTATTTATCTCATTTAGGCATGCTCCCCAACATAAATACATCCTTGATGATTCTAGCAGCTTTCCATTCAATCCACTTTTCTCAAGTATCAATGATTAGATAATAAACTGTGCAAAATGTCATTCTCCCAGGCTGAAGATGCTGAATGGAAAGAGCGGACATTTAACCTACAGAGTACAGTCCCCATATATAAGTCTAACTAAGCATGACTGATTCATCCATATTTTACCATGAATCCTGGATCACTGAAGTCTATGACAGTTTGGCAAATGATTTCCAAAACGGTTCCAAATGGCTTTCATTTGGGTTATTACTCGCCATATTGCAAAGCTCTCTGTTCAGTTCTTACAGCACTATGAGAACGATACACAGACTTATGGGTCTGGAGATATAAATCTATATCCATTTACAGTAATATATATCTGGAAACCTGGCTCCTGAAAGGGAGGAATACATGTACAATTTTCCACCCCTATAGCAAATTCATTTCCTAAATGTCATAACGAATATTGCACCTAATGGCTTTTCTGGCTTTGATTAAAAGTGTGGAGTTGAAAAACAAAGTGTTGCACAATAATATGATTTTCCTTATTTGTATAATAATAATAATGATAATAATGCATCAACAGTGTACTTAGCACTTCACAGCAAAAACAAACAAACACAAAGATAGCCTGCCCCAAGGATCTTACAATCTAACAGCAATGGGAGGCAGAGCAAAGATAGTAGAGTCGTAAGAGCAGCCTTCCCCAACTTGGTCATTGGCCATGCTGGCTAGGAATGATGGGTGTTGCAGTCTGACACATCTGGAGGGCACTGGGTTGGAGATGGTTGGGCAAAAGTAATTTAAACAAATACAGGCAGGGTGACCAGACAAAATCCAGGTCAGGGCTCATGTAACTTTAACAGTTGTAGAGAAAAGGGAATTTCAGCCAGTGTCATTTGTATACAATTAGTTCCTGGTGATATTCCATCTTCATCACAACAGTTAAAGTTGCAGGGGCCCTGCCTTCTTTTGTATATGGTCACTCTATTATAGTGCATGCACCTTTAACTATTGTGATGAAGAGGGAATTTCACCAGGAACTAATTGCATACAAATGACTCTGGCTGAAATTCCCTTTTCTCTACAACTGTTAAAGTTACATGAGCCCTGACCTGGATTTCATCTGGTCACCCTAAATACAGGTATCTGTACTCAGCACTACATTGTTGATGAATATTGATGATTAAGGAAGAGTTTTATGGAAAAGGGAGGTTGGGTGGGAGATGCCACCACACTGGTGTTCTGGAAGAGAGTTTCTGACAGAAGGGCAGACATCTGCTCAAGTTGCCCATCCCTGGCTTAGAGGCCTGCTGCCTGTAGCATATAGCCATCATAACTTGCAGCCACTGATAGACTTATCAATGAAAGGAATCTAAGATGGTGACCATCTTGTGGCAGCAAATATTATAAGTTAATTACTATGTGCTATATGAAGACGTGTTTCATTTTGTCTTTCATGAATCACACACCATTCAGCTTCATTGGATGCTCCCAGATTGTAGAGTGAGAAGGTGGGAGAAATGGAAAAAACAGACATTACAGCCAAGGATAGATTAGGAAATAATAAAAGAAAGATAGTGTAGGCCAAGAGGTGGAGAATGTCACTGGTAGGGACAAGGAACTGGATGTGAAAGGGCTTGGAAAGCAAGTGTAGGGATTTGTTATGACCTTGTTTTATCTTTAATCCTATTGTCCAGCTGATTTATCTATGTTTTATTAGCTAGAACTCAGTCTGAAGCCAAGTAAAAGGATAGGCTATTGGTATTTTGAATTAAAGTAAAACAAAACAGCTGAAGTGGCTGGAGAGATCTATATCTAAGGGCTGGAACTTTAAAAGTCACACACCTGAGAACTGACCAATAACCTAAGAGGAAGCAAGCAAGTCGCGGAAGCGAAGATGATGATGATAATAATGATAAGCAATAGCAGCTGGTGACAATGGCAGGGAGAAGGAAGAGAGAGGGAGGTCCCATTGTTGTTATTGTTGTTGCTCTGGTTAACAGCTGGCCCAAACATGTTAACTTACATTTTCCATGTCTGAAGGCTGAATAGGTAAGGAATAGGGGAACAAGACCCGTTGAACCCAACAGCTCTTTATATGCATTTTTCATACCATTTCTATCCTAGAACATTTTAAGCTGCTAAATAATACAATCACACATGTAAATAAGTAATAGCAGAGAATGAGAAATTTTACGAAACTAGCTGGGGAGAGAAGATATATTTCCCAGTGAAATGTGAGTGTTATTTTGCCTCCAAATATTCCTCTAAGTTTCATCTGTTGTTGTTCATTGCTGCAGTATTTGTTTTCTAAGGAAAAAATGGTTCGCTGAAACTATGCCTCCCAGTCTAAAAGCCAAACATGCTTAAAGATTTATGCCTCTGCCCTCAAACCACTTAGCCTGATGTTGTCCCGCTTATTTCTGTGGGACTATTCAAGAGTCAGAATTTTGAAGTTTATAACATACGCTTCAGGAAAAGAAGTTGGAACCAGAAAAGTGTGTAGTGCAGGGGGATGTTGATGTCTAACCTGCTCTGTCCAGTGTTGTTGAGATATATCAAAAGAAACTATCATAGCATCATAGAATAGATGAGCTGGAAGGGGCCTATAAGGCCATCAAGTCCAACTCCCTGCTCAATGCAGGAATCCACCTTAAAGCATACCTGTCAGATGACTGTCCAGCTGCATCTTGAATGCCTCTAGTGTGGGAGAGAGCCCATGACCTCCCTAGGTAATTGGTTCCATTGTTGTGCTGTTCTAACAGTCAGGAAGTTTTTCTTGATGTCCAGCTGGAATCTGGCTTCCTGTAACTTGAGCCCATTATTTCGTGTCCTGCACTCTGGGATGATCGAGAAGAGATCCTGGCCCTCCTAGATGTGACAACCTTTCAAGTACTTCAATAGCTATGGAATACCAGCCCTGCGTTCTGGCAATCCTCGGGGGAAAGGGAGCTGTATAACTTTGGCTAGGCTACCAAGCTCATATTTCTTTTGTATGGAAATCCCAGCAAAGTTTGTCTCCATCCACGCATAACACAATGAAGACTGGCTATACAACAAATCATTCCTCTGCAAAGTGACTCAACAATTTCATCTCAAGTCATTCCTTGCTCTACGAATGTCTTGTAATTATAGGACATGCCCACAAAGTACCACTTTCTTAATAGCATTTACCCTATACAAGGGCTCTAACTTGTAGCCTACACCTGGGATTTTCAACGCAGCTGCCACAGGCACTTCTAATGGAGCTTGTGAACGGGTCTCTAACAAGCACCCGGGTGTTAATATATTTTTATTATTTTTTCCCACTTTTTATATACATACATTGATTTGTATGAAATATATACAACTTTCTAGCAATTATACCTGGGCTTTAATAAATACCGTAGCTTGGGGGTTCTCCTAGAACCATCTCTGTCACTTGAGGCTCAAGTGGCCTCAGTGGCACGAAGTGCCTTCTACCAGCTTTGGTTGGTGGCCCAGCTACACCTCTATCTGGACACGGATAACCTGGCTTCAGATGTCTATGCTCTGGTAACCTCCAAGTTGGATTACTGCAATGCACTCTATGTGAGGCGGCCTTTGAAGATGGTTCAGAAGCTGCAGCTTGTGCAAAATGCAGCAGCCAGATCAATAACCCGGACCAAGAGGTTCAAGCATATACAATCGACTCTGGCCCACTTGTATTGGCTGCCTGTATGTTTCAAAGACCAATTCAAGGTGCTGGTTTTAACCTATAAAGCCTTACACAGTTTAGGGCCACAATACCTGACGGCGCACCTCTTCCGACATGAACCTACCCATACACTACACTCAACATCTAAGGCCCTCTTCCAGGTGCCTACTCCAAGGGAAGCTCAGAGGATGCCAACAAGGGAGAGGGCCTTCTCAGTGGTGGCCCCCAAATTATGGAATGATCTCCCTGATGCGGCTTGCCTGGCGCCAACATTGTTATATTTTCAGCACCAGGTCAAGACTTTCCTCTTCTCCCAGGTATTTAACACTTAACAGCATGTACTGAGTTTTTAATTGACCCCAGAACTATATTTAGGCCTGGCTGAGAGTTCACAGTTGTTTTAAATATATATGGTTTAAAAATTTTAATGTCCAAAGTTTTTAATTTTTGAAAACTGCCCAGACAGCTTTGGCTATGGGGCGGTATATAAATGTAATAAATAAATAAATGCAGACCAAATATCTAAATAAATATCCATTCAAAGACAGAATCTATATGCCACCTGTTCAAATGTTGGAAACATTTAATTGATTGCAGCATTGGAGGTGACTGTTTATCCTTCCAATATTGAAATATCTGTCTTTTAGCTGTCAAAACAGCCCAGAAACTCCATTTATGCTGACCATTTATTAATTTCCATGAAGCAGGTAAATAATTTTAAAGAGCCTGTACATCAGTGAATATTAAAGACTGTTCCAGTACAAAATTTATCTGTGTCATAACCTCCCACCCCCCCAAAAAAACTGACAATCCTTTCTTCAAGAGACATTGTAGTATCCAATAGATAGGAAACAAAAGTTTTTGCTGAAAAAAGCACAGCCTACGATCTATAGACACAACAGGTAGATACCAAAGCAGTGATCCGATCATTAAGCATTTTGTGGTGTGAGCCACTGATCAAGCACATTGTGAGAAACAGCAGCTCCTCACATTCCCAAATGTGCCCACAGTTCCCCAAAGTTTAGTGACCCTAACCTACACTGTCTCTGTGAAATCATTAAAAAAACGCCCAATAGGCTGCTGATAATACATCAGGTTTAGAGACGGACGAATTTGCAAAACCATTTCATCAGTTGTCTGAATTCCACCTCAAAGCTCATTACGACTCGTGTCCATGTCAGATTGTCAGGTTTGTTCATTTTGTTTTGGCACGAAGATTTATGCATATTTTTTCCGCATATTTTCCTAAATGTACAGATCAATTGGGGGGAGGGGGGAGAAGTTTGGTTTGGTTTGGTTTGGTTTGGTTTTAACAAAATTCACAAAGTTCTCCATATTCAAAAGAAAAAAAAGAACTACAGATTTTAAAAATATTGAATGTCATTGAATGTCAGAGACACCGAAACGGACAGATTCCTGTATACAGGCCGAAAGCTTTCTTAGAAGTATGGATTTGGATCTCTTTACATTCAACTACATTAGTACTAAATAAGGGTTACCATGTCTTTTTCTTTTTTTCTTTCTGGCAGGCTCCTCATCTTTAACAGCAGCTCTATAGCAGGCAAGTAGATTATCATCTTTTCCATGCTGGGAATAGCTGGATCTCTTGAATTTGGCTACTGCAGCTGGCAGGAATTTTAGCTCAGTTCATTTGTGATACGATGTTACCAAAATTCACAAATTTCTTCATGTAGGATAGCAAAAGAAATTCACATTTAAACAATGTGAATGTGGGACAAAAAAGGAGCTGACAGATTCATTCATCCCTGCACATCAATAGTGTGCATTTTTCATGTCTGCATTTTTCTCCCATTGATTAAAGCATCATTGTGTGCATTTTTCAAAGGTACACTTTTTTTTATATGCACAGCTTTAAAATGCACGTATTTTTGAATATTTTTTGTTGTTTGTTTTTCTTCTATGAATTGTGATTTCAGCCAGAAGTTTAAAGGAGCTATCCAAGGTGCTTAACCCATTTTTCAGCTAGGGTTCAGCACCTTGGATAATTGTTATTTTTAGAGTTCTCACTGGTTCTGACTGAAACCCACGATGGATTCACAGCCCTGCTGAAATATAGAGCCACCAGCTCCCACTGATACACCATACACGTGGTAGTCCCTCCAGTTGCAAGTCCCAACATCAGCATGCACAGCAGAAGGTTGGGAAGGGATGTCTACATGTATGCATAGGATCACCCATCCATCATTCCACTGAAAATAGAGACACTGGGAGTGGGACTGGCGAGCTCAGTCCCACAATCTCCTGCATGCATAGGGGGATGGATCCAGGCTTAGTTAGTCCACTTAGTTCCCATTCAGGTCAATGGGACTTACATTGGTCATGAGTAACTTTTCACATTGATTTCAATGTGACCTAAGTGCCACTAACATAGTTTGGAACCAGCCCACTGAATATGCATGGAAAGCTAACACTCGAATAGCCCTCAAAAATCACACCGCCTATACACTAACAATTGACATAAACTTCAGAAACTGCAGCTCACTTGCATTAGGTACAGAGGGTTCAAGCCCCATGCCAGCACCAGGTTTGGGAAGGTATATGGGCAAGACTTTTTCAATGCTGTCCCTCGATCAGTGGATCTAGCTTCTCACTGCCATTGTTACCAGCTACGCTTGCTCCTCATCTTCTTTCTCATGATTGCTACCACTTACTTACTCGACTGGCAGAAAGCCGTGGCAGTTACTACTCCTTCTCACCACCACTGTTGCCTAAGCCAGAGTAAGAAGTAGGTTGCAATGGTGAAATTATAAGACCTGGGAGTGGGATCCCCACAGAGCTTAGCTCTGACATTAACCATGATTCGATCTCACAACATTTTGGTAGAAATGGGATGTAGTTGATGATTTTATGGAACAGGATTAATGACAGTTGACCCTTTGAGGTAAATACCACTATTATGGGGTTCAAACGTCTGTCCAAAACCTAAAAGAGAGAACAAAATGAATGTCTGCTGCATTAATTTTCTTCCAGTGAACCCAGTTCACATTTTCGGGAATATGGAGGAAGCAAACAAAGGGGTGGTTTTCCTAAGTAATTAGTCATGAGCAAATGCACATTTGCATTAGCAATTCAATGCTGCTGTTAATTGATTAGGTTACTTTTCAATATTGACTGACTACCGTCTTGTACAGCAAGAAGCACAAAGTTCTAATGGACTCACCCCTCCACTCCGTCAATAGATCTGGGACCATCAGTCATTATAATCTCTTTAATGGGTGACGTGCTTTGCTTATTACAGCATGAGAACCTGCCACAGAATCTGTTGGATTGTGTTGTCCAATGTAGTTTTCAATATATTGCTTGCTGGGGCAACAATTAGGCCTCATTATTACATGATGATAAATCACTTATATAGCATTTTCAAAGTATTTCATATACATAATATCAGTAAACCTGACAAGATGTTAAGGATGGCCAGGATTATTATCTGCATATTGCAGATAGAGGGCAGAAGCTACTTGATATTCCTGAGTGGATATTTCTGGAGGAACCTGTCATGCACCCACAGATAATCTTGCAAATAGGAACAGCAGCATGTTTTCCCTACTTCCACATGTATAGAGATTGTTCTGCAATGACAGCCAGCAACATCCCATGAGAATGGCCTTTCCCCAGATCTTCAATCATTCCCATTAGTGCTGTGCCAAAAAAATATCCTACAGAAATTTCAACCATTCACATTCAATTTGATAGAAGGCAAATTGCTTTTGAAAAGAAATTCAAAGGAGAAGAAATTTCATTGAAATTCTCATGGGTTTGGTTCAGGGTTCCTGTGTTTACATTACTTATGAAATGACTGAGGAGTGTGTGAGAGTGTCCTGTCTTTCATTGTACCACCATCTCTCTGACAGCCTGTAGACTCTTTGGCTTCCTTCACTTCCCGCCCAGGGGAAGACATCATGGATGTTATTCCTCCCATAGGGCCTTTTCAAATCAGGAAGTTCAGGCAGCCTGGGAGACTGTAAAGCAATGGTGACACATGTAATAGAAAGAAAAATATGGACAATACCCTCAGCCACCTCACGGTGATTAGATAAGGTCAAAAACACCATCAACACACATTCAAAATAAATGATAAACTGCCCTGAGAATGAGGCAGAAAAAAAATAGAAGCCTCTTTCATAGGGAAGTAAAACGTTCAAGAAATTCATGAGATTTTTTTCTTTTCTTATCTTCTAGAAATAAAAGGACACGTTTCGGAGTTTTCTCCACATTTTCTTCACCATTATTTTTTGTGGTGGCTCCATGGGGCATTGTGGAGGATGCAAAACAGTTGATGCTGTTGCCACTTGCAGTAACAGTGCAAAGAAACCAAAAACCATTCTGGGTGGGGGAAGAAAAGCTGTTATATTACCTTTGCCGATGGTGATGCTTACCTGTGAGAAATTGTTGGAGAGTTTCTCCCCCCCCCCTCCGGGGAAATTTGCTGAAATTGCCCCCCTCCATTTCTCTACCCACAAATAGGATGGAGAAATTTGAGAGGCCCCTTGCGCACAGCTCTAGCTATCACGGGGCAGCAGGGGTGATATATCTTACACTAAGTTATGTTCCTTTTGCAAAAAGGCTTACTTGGTGTGGAACTACAAATGGCAAAGAAAACAGAACTCTCTTTTAAAAATGTTAGCTCTGTGTTGAACTTCTTCCACTTCCTCTGTAACATCTACAAGGGCCTTCACCAACCTCCAGATATTTTGGATTACAACCCTCATCAGCCCCTGCCAGTATGGTCAATGGTCAGGAATGCTCTAGAAAACATCTAGCAGGAAGCAGGTGGGAGAAGGCTGATCTAGGACAACCTTCTCCAGGTCCTGATGTCAATATGATGTGTTATTTTGTCCTTCCTGCCAACAGCAGCTAGAGATACAGAGCAGGTTGGAGGAAATCCGACCATGACATCTGGACACAGCGCAAGCCATTGAACTAGACATTATGTTGGGTAGCAGCCCCATATTTTTTGCCACACACATTTGTGCCCTTCTCTCACATTACTCACAAAATTCCTGGGTGCTCCCCACCCCTAGGGGTCCATTTCAGTGTGGAGAAGGAGATTCTTAGCAAGTTTTAAAGGCAAGCACTTAGATGTATTCCAGATGTATTTTTAAGAGCATTAAAGTACAATATTGTGTACCTCACTGGGCAACAGCTCTCTTGGGCCTCAAGCATCACCTGCTTCTACAGATATTGCTTCTACAATATTTCCAACACTACATTCATTCCATCCTGTTTCTGCATCCATTTGTGTGTGTTTTACGTCCATATGGAAATCTGTGTTTTGCTTTCATGCACATTATGCTGAAATAAGCAAAACACATCCTAATATATACCCATTTTCTATGTAATTTTGCCTAATATACGCATTATTTGCCAGCAATTTTCCTTCATAGAGTGTATTTCTGTTTGTTCTTTTCACAAATGTAAAAATAATAATAATTGGTGTCCACTTTTCCTTAACGCATGCATTTTTGTAGGCACTTTTTGATCAGAGAATGCACTGCAAAATTAAGAGAAGTGCATATCCTGAAGGATGCCTGTGTTTCAGTTTGTGTATTGGTTTAAGGAATGCAAGTTATACAGGATCACATTAAAATGCAAACCAAATGAATCCCTGCTCTATTGATGATGTCATCTAATTGAATGGCCCTCTAATCGAAGTTTGATTTAAAGCAGGTATGTATGATTTTTTTTGTGTCAGTTCCATCTTTGTGTGATCCACCATCCACTCATTGACAGAATTAATTGGGGGGGGGGGTTTGTTTAGGACTGTATGAGAATTCCATTCCTTTTCTGCAACTGTGCAAAGTGTACCTGCACAAGTATGCATTAGCATTAGCACTAATGACAAAATCCCCCCCCAAAAAAGTTAAATAGTAGTTTGCAAGTCCACAGAATCCGCACAATTCAGATAAAGCAGGTCTGATGTCAAATCCGCAGCTTGAATTCACAGGCATCCAAACTCATTTGAATCCATTGTAGATTCCTCTGATATTCCTAGCTTAAAGCTAAAGAAACATAAGGAGAGAGAACACCAGGGGGGGTTATGTTGTCCATCAATAGTTAGCACCTAGACAATAGTAGATCAAGAAGGCATCCAGGTCACCTGTGAAATTATGGTGAGATTATTGGATTTGTATTTTTGTTGAAATTATAGTTAAGATTTCTAAATGTTACCTATGCATATAACTTAGCACATGTACATTTTATGCAAACATGCATCCTTTTTTGTGTCATTTTTGGGTGATGTTTAAATGGCCACCATAACATGGGAACCTCGGCAAGTGGGCTTTGGTTCCTTCTCTGAACTCTTCCTCTCCTCTGAAATGGTGCAGCTTTCCATTTGAAAGATGAATTAGACCAATGCTAGGGATATTTGAGCAATAAGAGCCAGCTTCGGTTTGGAGGACCTGGGCAAAGTGCCACCTAATTGGCTCCATCCTCCATCAGTTGGCCCTGATGGGCTTTCTAACTGTAGCCCACTGCAGCAGCAATGGGAGCCGGGTATAGTCTCACACTATCTCTGAGGTCCGACTGCTCTCAGGAATTGTGGGAAATTTAAATGGTGGGGGAGAGACCCAGCTACTGACAGACGCTGCTCAAAATGCCAAGCTAGAAAACAAAAATGAAGGTGGAAGAGGGGGTGCTGGGGTGCTGCAAGTTTCCAGTGCATGCCTTGTTAGCTGCTTCTTTTCTCAAACTCCCCAATCACACACAAGTTTCAATATCTTGCCTGTCACTGATAAAGAAAAAAATGTAAATCAACTTTTAATGAATGTGTGAAAGGAAATCACAGGGCAGAATTATATGTGACAGGGTGTCTCATTTGCCTGCTGCCAAAGCCAAGCTCTCACCTGCTATCAGATGGAATGCCTGCCTTCCAGTCCCATTAGTTTTTGAATGTGTCAAAACATGATGAATAGTATCATTGTTTCTTTCCTCATACTCTCAATCGCCCAATTTCTAATTTGCCTAAACTGACTTACAAACCTTGCAAGAGCATTTTTGTGGTTCCTTCTTCTTCTTTATTTCTTGTAGTCTACTTTTCTACTCCTCATGTATCTTTTGAACAAGATGGGGGATACTTGGCTCAGCAATAGTACAATCGAGAAGGATCTTGGAATTGTTGTAGATCACAAGCTGAATATGAACCAACAGTGTGATGTGGCTGCAAAAAAAGCAAATGCCATTTTGGGCTGCGTTAATAGAAGTATAGCTTCCAAATCACGCAAGGTACTGGTTCCCCTCTAACTGGCACTGGTTAGGTCTCATCTTAAGTACTGCATCCAGTTCTGGACACCACACTTCAAGAAGGATGCAGACAAGCTGGAGGGAGTTCGCAGGAGGACAACGAGGATGATCAGGGGTCTGGAAACAAAGTCCTATGAGGAGAGACTGAAAGAACTGGGCATGTTTAGCCTTGAGAAGAGAAGACTGAGGGGAAACATGACAGCACAATTCAAATACTTGAAAGGTTGTCACACAGAGGAGGGCCAGGAACTCTTCTCGATCAACCCAGAGTGCTGGACACGGAATAATGGGCTCAAGTTACAGGAAGCCAGATTCTGCCTGCACATCAGGAAAAACTTCCTGACTGTTAGAGCAGTACAACAATGGAACCAATGACCTAGGGAGGTTGTGGGCTCTCCCACACTAGAGGCATTCAAGAGGCAGCTGGACAGCCATCTGTCAGGGATGCTTTAAGGTGGATTCCTGCATTGAACAAGGGGTTGGACTCAATGGCCTTATAGGCCCCTTCCAACTCTACTATTCTATGGTTCTATAACTCAATCAGTGTTTACGTTTGCCCCCTTGTGAATTCTGTTGTCCCATCTTTTAAAACATCTTGCTAAAGTCTGACCAATTCTGCCAAAAATAACTGCACTAGAATGCAAACTGCCCCATTTTGTATCATTAAGTTTGGTCTTATAATATACATTCTCTAGTGGCGAGGGGGGAGAGAAAAGGGGGGGTAGAAATTATTCCTAGGCATCCTACAGAGCTTTGACTGGGACAGGATAGTTTTCGTCAGCAATAAATTCCAAGTTAGCAGATGAAAAGGAGAGAGGAGAAGAGTAATATGATTTTTCTGACAGGTAGTTTAACTTAAATTTAACTAACTACAGGCAATAAAAGTATATTGAATTAATCAAAGTCAGGTTCATGAATCTTTTAGCTCTGGTTCCACATCTGAAATGAAATTTCAGATTGAAAATCACCTTTATTGTATTTTTAATAACAAAATCCTTGCACTCTTATAAATGCCATGGTAGTAACTGATGCCAAGCTCCAATTTCAATACTTGGGTTAAGAAAGACTACTTTAAACAAAAATCCTCTCTCTCATTGCTAGTGGATAATATTCTTCTAAAGCTGACAGACAGTCTGGTAATGTCAAAGAAATCCAATATAAAAGTAATTATCCACCTCCCCCCTTTTGTGTATACGTTTTTTAAAAAAAAAAAAAATCCAGGTGGGATTAATTTACCACATCCACATAAATTATCATATTTCTGCAACACCAAGTTGATCTTTAGTTGAAATCTTAATTTAGCAGCTGGATTCATTTTTGCTTCATGGAGCGTAGGGCAATGATCAGAAGGGGTTTCTGCAAGTTATTCCAGAATTTAAATGGATGGGAAGGAGTGAATTAGTTGTTTTGCAGATCACTGCTGAATAGGGATGAGGTATGGTCCTGGGTCAAAAATGTCAGAGGAATAAAACTGGAGGGGGTGGGGTTTATAGCAAACAAATATTTATTTCTTCATGATAGTTAGGTGTCTTTCTATACTGCTTTTTATAGAAACCCCAACGTGGGTAGCAACCATATTAAATAGTGCCTTGCCAAAAATTTCTCCAATGAGAATTTCAAGCATTTTCGTTCAATTTGATAGAAAAGAAATTGCTTTTGAAAATAATTTCAAAGGAGAATACATTTTGGAGAAATTTTCATGAGTTTGGTTCAGGGTTCTTGTGCTTACCTTACTTATGAGAGGACTGAGGAGTGTGTGTGAGTGTCCTGTCTTTCATTGTACAATCATCTCTCTGCCATTCTGTAGCCTCTTTGGCATCCCGCAGTTCCCACCCAGGGGAAGACATCATGAATTTATTCTTCACCATAGGGCCTTTTCAGATCAGGAAGTGCAGGCAGCCTGGAAGACTGTAGAGCAATGGTGACACATGTAATAGAAAGAAAAATAAAGACAGTACCCTCAGCCACCACACAGTGATTAGGAAAGGTCAATAACACCACCAACACACATTCAATATAAATTATAAAATCCCATAAGAATGAAGCAGAAAAATGGAAGCCCCTTCCATGGGGAAACAAAACTTTCAAGAAATTCTTGTGATTTTTCTTTTCTTGCCTCCTAGAAATAAAAGTTCATAGTTCAAAACTTTCTCCACATTTTCTACACCATTATTTTTTTGTGGTGGCTAGGCTGACCAGATAAAATCCAGGTCAGGGCTCATGTAACTTTAACAGTTGTAGAGGAAAGGGAATATCAGCCAGAGTCATTTGTATGCAATTAGTTCCTGGTGAAATTCCCTCTTCATCACAACAGTTAAAGTTGCAGGCACTATACTAGAGTGACCATATACAAAAGAAGGTAGGGCCCCTGCAACTTTAACTGTTGTGATGAAGAGGGAATTTCACCAGGAACTAGTTGCATACAAATGACACTGGCTGAAATTCCCTTTTCTCTACAACTGTTAAAGTTACATGAGCCCTGACCTGGATTTTATCTGGTCATCCTAGTGGTGGCTCCATTCTCTCCCCTCAATGCCCTGGAGTGATGCTAGGTATATAAGACATTGTGGAGAATTCAAAATGGAGTCCAGGCTGCCAACACACCCTTGCATTGGCAGTGCAAAATACAAATAAACAAACAAACAAAAACATTTGTCTGAGAAGTCAACAAGATGCACTGTCTCACCCTCATTTCAATCTTGCACTTTGTGTTGCAAGCCTGGAACTTTCAGAAGTCATAATTTACACCTTTTTCAACAAGAATATGTATTGAGGCATCATTTGTGGGGGTGGGGAGTTAGTGAGAATAACACAAAAATTCCATAAGAGGCTGATTTATTCTTTCTGGACCAGACTTTCAGATCATTATAGAAATCTGTTTACTGCATAGCAGATGTATTAAATTATCTTGTAACATGTAATATATATATATATATATATATATATATATATTAACCATTTTTGTTTCTTAAAATAACAGAGCTTAAAAACTTTTGTTTTTAGTGAATTTAATTTTTATCATTTTGTCTCAACCACATTCTCCATCATACTTGTACCAAACAAATATAGCAACAAATGAAACCACAAGATTGATAAACTGCATGAATTTACTTATTGTCAAATAAAAGTTATCTTATTTCAATAACTCCCCACCCCCCAATTGAAGCCTCAGTTCATACTCTTGTTAAAAACAGTGCGCTGTCGGAGGTGGGGGTGGCAGCACAGCAGCCAGAGGACTGTTCTCACTGTGTCTGGATCACCCTCTGGATCCCTACTCAATTCAGCACTTATTAGCTGAGACATTAGGGTGTGCCTGGGCACACCTGGCACACCCCTTGTGCACACCTATGCATCCAACAACCAAGCATAGAACAACCAAGAGTTGTACATGCATGTATGAACCAGGCACAGAAAGTGTCACACTTGCATGTCTACAGAGTTCCTCGAACCAAATTGAGGGGGATGATTACTGTTTTACACGTGTTTTCTTCGTAACGGGACATCATCTTTCACCAGCTTTAGCCAACACTATATTTAAAGGCAATTGTCAACGTTAATCCTTCCTTGCTGTCCAAGGGCATGATAAACATTTAACTAAGGCTTTTCTGGTGCAAAGTGCAATTAGTCAAGTCCTGTCACATTGTCACTTGCATTTAGGAACTAAAAATCTGAGCCATGATGTACAATCTCACACAGTGCTACTGCTGAGCTTCAGAGGATTTGATCTCCATGATCCCTCTCAGCATGACCACACTTTAAAAAAATCGGCATCATCATCTGAACTTAAGAACCCATCCTGTTAGCACCCCATGATGCTGAGAAAGAAGAGAGACAGCTCCTATCGTGTCATTAAGAGGCTGAGGCCGGTGCGCCAACAAATAATTAGTTAGGTATGGAACTGGCTACCAATTACTGAAGTCCTACAGGGCCATGACATAAATTAGTGCTGTGCCAAAACAAAAAAATCTATTTTTTTTTACCAGTCTCATCCAATTTGATAGAAAAGAAATTGCCTTTTAAAGGAAACCCAAAGGAGAAGAACATTTCGGAGAAATTCTCATGGGTTCAGGATTCTTCACAGAATCATAGATACATAGAATTGTGGAGTTGGAATGGAACTACAAGGATCATCTAGTCCAACCCTCTGCAATGTGCAGGAAAACCACTGTCCAGCCTCTTCTTAAAAACCTCCAGAGATAGAGAACCCACAACCTCCGTAGGTAGACTGTTCCACTGTTGTACAGATCTTTTTGTCAGGTTTTTCTTTATATTTAATCAAAATCTTGGTAGCTGTCACTTATATCCAGTATTTCAGGCCCTACGTTATGAGACAATGGAAAATAGTTCTTGAGCATCTTCCTTGTGGCGCCCTTTTATGTACCCGAACACTGCTAACTTCTCTCCCCTCAGTCTTCTTTCCTCCAGACTGAACATCCCAAGTTCCTTCAGCCTATTTCCTTACTTAGGAGGTGGCCAAGAAGTGTGTGAGAATGTCCCATCTTTCACTGTACATCCCATCTTTATTTCTCCAGCAGCCTGTAGCCTCTTTAGCTTCCTGAACTTAAATTAAAGCTCAGGGGAAGACATAGGGCTTTTTCAGATCAGGAAGTGCAGGCAGCCTGGGAGGCTGCAGCGCAATAGAGAAGTGTTGAAGAGAAAGATAAAACACCTGCAAGAGCAACTGGGCCACCTCACCTTGATAAGCTGTGCTCAAAAACACCACCCAAATAAATTAAAAGTAAATTATAAAATCTCCTGAGAATGAGGCAGAAAAACTGAAGCCTCTTTCTTGGGGGTAGTAAACTATCAGGAAATTGGAAGGCAGATTTTGAAACAGCAGTAGTTCCACCTGTTACCTGGAGCACTGCCCCCTCACACCTGCAGAGGAGGATGCAAAATGAGAGCCAGGCTGCCAACACAGTTGTTGTTCTTGCCACTTGCCACTTGCAGTGGCAGGGCAAAAAACACAGACCCTTATGAAAGAAAAAAGAAGCTGTGCTACAACCCTTGCCAATGGTGAGCCCTTCCAGTGAGAAATTATGGGGGAATTTCTCCTCCCCCTGGTGAAATTCAGTGAAATTGCTCACCCAATTTCTCTGCCCAAAAATACAGTGGAGAATTTTGAGAGGCCATTTTGCCCAGCTCTAACATAAATGCAGTGTACTGATGTTTCAGTGAGGTCAGGACTGGGGGTTAGGCTGTTTGACCAAGTTTGAACAAGGCCAAGGAATTCCATGTGTTTGACCAAGGCCATGGAATTCCATGAGAAGTTCCCTGATCATTTATAAAAAAAAAATAGCTCCCTGCCCTGGCATACAACATCAGATGTTATGAATACAGGTATCCTGAGTAACTGCAAAGTGTAGCTCATAATAGCAAGATCCTTTCATCTATTACATACAAAAACACATAGGTTGAGCAAGGCCCTACTTGAAGACTGCTATGAGTAGACCATGAGTAGGGGCTCACTTGACTGACATCTTGAATGGACACCCTCCTCTGCTGCTGCCACCTTCACTTCTCCTGCCTCCTCCCCCAGACCCTCTCAACTTACCTGGAACAGGAAAGGGGGAGGAGACATAATGATTGTGGATGAGTACATAGCAGTGGCAGGCTCAGTTGTTTGATAAATGTTCCTTTCTTGCTGAGGATGGTCCTTGGCCAGCATGTCCCAGTGACCCTGGAAGGAAAGGGATGGTGTTTGTATCCATTTCTTCTGATGGTCACCGGAAATTGACATGAATAGATTCACATTTTTACCAGGGATGTGGGGACAGTCTACTCCTTGTTAGGATTACAGATTCTGGAGGCAGCCACCGCCTCATCCTTGACAGAGCACTTTGAGAATTCCCTATTCTAAGGGGCAACTGAGGGCAGTGGGGAGGCATTGGTGAATGCCACACAGCCACCAGCAGGGTATGTGTGTGGGGGGGGAATGTTCCACCTAAAGGCATCTCAGAATTACACTATGGGCAATCTAAAATTATGGCCACCAGCCCAATGTCAAACTAAAGAGCTTTTTGTAAGTAGTGGCATGCTTCCACCCCACCTCAATCACCAAACCCCAGTGAATCGGACCATGAAATGGGAAAGACGGCTCCTGCCTGATCCTTTCATAGTTTTGTTAAAAGTGAAGGTTCAAACAAATGCAGGTTTTTGAGCCCTACACGAGAAGCAAAACGAAAAGCCAAAAAAACCAAAAACCACCCTAATTTATTTTACACAACTATTAAAGCGGCATGTCCTCCACTGGGTCTGGCTATCCTAGGTTCTGCATCACCACTGCCAAGTTTCTGAGATGTCACCAGTCATCAAGAGAGATTTTGCAGCTAGAAGTGCTACAAACCAGAGGGGAAGCCTCTCTTCCCACCCACCCCACACACTAGGACTGCATAACTCTGGGAAGAAGGTTTCTGGGAAATGATGGGAGGGGACAGAGCCATCACCCACCCACCCACCCACACACACACACACACACACACATCACTTTCTAAGATCAACTTCACTTCCCCCCTCTCTCTCCCATACACACACACACACACACACACACAGCCATCCTGAAGAAAATGTCCCTTCCCCATTTGGTAATCAGGCTTCTTGGAAAAGCCCCCATTACCACCAATAGATACTTCTTTCTGCACTGGGGTGGGCAGGGCCAAGGTAGAGAGGCCTTGGGTCCGTTCAAAAGCTTCCGTGGGCCAGATCCCCCATTCTTGCTCTACACCTACACTTGTTTTTAAGATGAAAGTGGAGATTCTCAGGAGGCCGGATTCTGATCCCAGCCTCAGATTCGTGACCCTGCGCATAATTTGGACCATTTAATATCTCGCCAAATAGAATGGGATATAAATCTTCAAAGGACGGGGCTTCTGAAATGTACCATTAATTTCATAGATGAGCAGAGACACTTTCATCAAATGCCTGCAAAATGCTTTCAGCTCAAATATTGTTCATAACTGGATTTCATTTGAAAGTGAATGTTCCAAAAAGCTCTTCCCAGTGCACAAATGTTTGTATTTATAGATTTAAAAAAAGAACTGTATTACAACATAGAGCAGGTCTGTCAGCTGAGTAAAAAGGTTTTCTAGTTGATGAACAGTCTTCCTTTTCCTTTTGTTTTTTTTTTGTTAACTGATCAAGCAACCAGCTGATCGATATACTTATTACAGAGGCTCAATATACAGGGGCTATTTTGGGGATAAAGATAATGTTTTCTCTCACCTAATGCACAATTGTTGTGCGTGGAAATAATCCTCAGCACAAACTGATTGCCAAATTGCTACCAGCCACCACCAGTTTCTCAAAGGGAAGCTCTGATTTGAGTTTAAAATTCTGCTGGCCTTGGGGAGAGGCTGCTCATTTAGCTGCTTGGAAAATGTCCATTCTGAACTTAAGACCCCATCTTGGAGTCGTAAATATTGTATTTATGACTCAGTGGTAGAATGCATGCTTTGTACGCAAAAGGCCCGAGCTTTGATCCCTGGCCTCTTCACATAGGGCTGGAAAGGACTTCTGCCAGAAATCCTGGAGAACAACTATAAGTTAGGGCATCACCCTATACAGATGCCCATCAGGCTCCAAACATGGGGGCTGATGCACATCCTATGCAGAACAGGATCTTTGCCTCCATGCCCCCCCCTCTACATTTTCGCTAGATGGGCATTTTTGCTTGCCTTGCTGAGGTATCGCAGATGGGGAGGGACAGAGGTTGGGGAGTCCAGAGGATTCTTCATAAGCTGGCCTCCCCAGTCTCTTCCACTCCCCACCCATTGGTACATCCCCTTTCTGTCCTTTCCAAGGTCTCCTTTGTAAGCTTGGAGAGGCACCAGTACAGTTCTTTCCATGCCGACTGCGAGGGGGAGGAGGCAGGATACTTGGATTCCTGGGTCTGAAGTCGGTGCACTGTCTCTGACTTTGGATCCAGAAATCCAAACTATCCTATGTCTGGTGTATTTAATGTCTGGTAATATCTGGTCTATTTAACAATAACTATGACAGTTACATCTATGAAATCTCAGCATATCTCCATTTTGACTGCTTGGAGACTGGTCTGCAGAGTATCCACACATTCTGTGAAGAGTGAAATGCATAATTCAGAAATTACCACACCTTCAACCAATTTATATAAAAAAGGTTATTTTGCCTTATCAGGATTGGTATACCAGTGTTAGAAATTGCCCATTCAGGAAGTGCAATTTTTTTTTTTTTGCCAAATCATCAGTTCAATTATCATTGAACTTGTGAGAGTTATAAGAATACCTGGCGAAGACCTCATAGAGTCAAAACGGAGATACATCTGGGTTCTGTACACATTACTGTCATAGTTGCTGTTAAATAGGCCAGCATAACTGATATAGTTGTTTTGAAACTCTGATTCATTGTATACAACTGCAAACCATTTGGCCCAATTGCACTTGTGACTATTTTTATTATAAATTTGGCAATTAACAGGATCAGTGCTGTCTTGTTGGTCTCTTACACCAGGAGTGTACATATCCATATTGCTATTGGAGACCTTGTCTTTCTTGTTTTGTCTACAAAAATTCCCACCTGAAATCCTGGAGGGCACTGCCAATCACTGTTATCAATACTGGATTAGAGAGACCAATGGTCTGACCTTCCTATGTTCCTACCTCCCAAACATTCAGTGTACACATTTGCCCTAGTTAGACATTGGGTGAATGCTTGTTAGGTTACAGTGGGCAGAGGAATTCATAATATGCCTCACCCCCTCCTTATTTCTGCCTATGCCGGCTCTCTGGCCTTCATGCATTCAGTGACAAGGAGCTCTGTCAGATGAGTGTTCTATTGCACACTCGTTACTGGGCACTCTCATGATGTTGCCTGCCTCCCGCGTGCCTCCTGCCCCTTCTAGACTTCTTCGCTCGACAAAAAAAAAATCCCAGTAAGTCCGACTTATTTTTAAAGACGGAAGTTGCCGCCATCTCCTGCTGTTTGCAGGAGAAGAAGCGACATCAAAACAGCCACCGAATGGCCCATGTGCATGTTGTTTATTTCCTCTTTCAAAAGAGGAAGTAATGAGGGATGAACACGCAGGCGCAGACGCAACGGTAAGCAAACACAATTTCCCCCTGTGTGATGATGCTCAAGATCTCAAGAGGGATTCCTAGTATGTTCAGCTAAAATGGACAATTCTGTCCTGTTCGCTTTCATTCTGCTCCTTGGATTTCCACCTTGCCATTCATTCTGCCCCATTCCTGCTGCAATTGGTAAACGTTGACTTTAAAGGTCCACACAAAAATATGTGCATATTTTCACATCTCCTAATTCACATATTAATAGGCCTATGACAGAGGAGAGGGGCATCTTCACACCCCTAGAATGTTGGAGGGGTGTGATTGACTTTTGGATGTGGCAGGTACATCTATTTCAAATTTCTGTGTTGTCAAAGTAAACTTTTGCAGCATTCTAGTTTTACTGACAAACTAGATTTTTCTATTCATTTACAATATTCTGTTATTTTCCATCTATAATCAGTATGTGCAGACATGGAGCTCATGGTATTATACTGACTCGGACCTATTAAGGTGCGCCCTTGAATTAATTTTTCACATGAGCCAAGATGGCAGCATTTCAGCAATGGGCAGAATGCAAATGCATTGAATCATGCTGCAAGCGTATAACTGATCTATGCAAATATGGTTGGCTAAGATTTAAGCATAGCTTAATTACACAATGAATGCTCCAGATGATTCACAGAGGGCAGAACAATTTGCACAAGCCTATTACATACCATAGGTCTGGCTTCATCTAGCTTAGGCTTGGATATAAGACGTGCCATTCATTTCCCTGGGTCGCTTCATCAACAGCCCATTCTAAGGCTTGTCGGATAACATGGAAACCCAATGAAATTATGACTACCACATAAAAATCATAGTCTAATGAAGCTCATTGGTAATCATTTCAAAACTTAACACTCTGGCCAGTCTCCCAGATAGAAACAAGAGGTATCTGCAACTGGCAACATTGAAAAGTTAAAAAGGATTTAAACAGCCAAGACTTGGCAAATAGAAATGGCAAATAGAAATGGGATTCCAGGTGTTGTTTTTGTTGATGATGATGATTATGCTTCCAAGAAAGGAAAAGAAGAGAAGAGAATGCAAGAATATTGGAATCCTCTGGTTAACGGATTAATTTGTGTTTGCTACAAACTTTATTCTTCACTTTTAAAGTGGACTTTAAAATGCCAACTTAAATCAATGCAAGAGTTCAGGCTACACACCCTTACTGGGGAGCTAGCCCCACAGAACACACTGAGGCTTACTTCCAAGTAAACATGGATAGAATTGCGCTACCACAAAGGATTTAGCCGGACAATGCAGCACTTCTGTCTCCTACAAGGCAATGAATGAATACAGGAAGGGCCTATATTTTCAAGCAACAAAGTCCCAAATGCACCAGTGGCAGAGGGGTAAAACCTTGACAATTTCTGTGCCCTCCGTCTTTTACTATATGCATTCTCTGATACTCCCACCTTTCATCCTGCACTCTTCTCAGTCCATTCTAGAAGCACTGCCGATTTCTCCTATATGAAGCCAAACTAGAAGGAAATGCTAGGTATTGGCATTTTACATTTAATTTATCAACATTTCTACTTGAAGTTTGGGGATGGATGAATCTATGAAGTTCAACTCCCTGCCGATCTCATTTTTCCTACATTAAGTTCATTCCATCCTGCTTCCATAAGTTCTGATTAGTTTTAAGCCCACATGAAAATGCATGCATATTTTTCTGTGCATTTATCTAAACGTATGCATTTTTGCACACACTTTTCCAAATATATGCAATTTTGTATACAGTTCTCCATCATGGCATTGGTTTTGTGAGCATTTGTCCCTAAATATTAGGGGTGTGCACGGGAGGAAAAATCATATCAGAATCGGAATCGGGACCTCAGATTTTGCCCTGAATTGTATTGGACAAAATTGGACGTCCCGCATCTCGTATCAGATCCGATTCCGATACGAAAATCGGCCGACATTTTAGGTGTTTTTGCCATAGGCTTGCATTGGGGGAAAGAAAGCTTCCCCCAATGCAAGTCTATGGGGAACACGTGGTGGTTGGTAAGTGGGGACCTAACTCCCCCTCCCTCCCCCCCCACTCATGCTCCTTACCTGCCAGGACCGTCCGCTGCCGCCCACTGGTTCATTA
The DNA here is from genome assembly GCA_029215795.1 of Anniella stebbinsi. Taxonomy (NCBI): domain Eukaryota; kingdom Metazoa; phylum Chordata; class Lepidosauria; order Squamata; family Anniellidae; genus Anniella; species Anniella stebbinsi. The sequence continues at coordinate 106,471,121 of JARDYH010000002.1, read as the reverse complement.
CTACTGAGAAACAGGCTTTGCAGCCTGTTCCATGGTACAGCGCCATTACACTGGGTGATGCCATCACCCAGCGTGCCGGCACTCTACTGAGAAGCAGGCCGCAAAGCCTGTTTCTCGGTAGTAAGGAACCAGCAGGTGGCAGCAGATGGCAGCAGATGGGCCTGGCACGTAAAACAGACCTAACTCCCCCTCCCTCCCTCCCTCCCCCTCCCTCCCCCCCCCACTCGCACTCTTTACCTGCTGGGGCTGTCTGCTGATGCCCACTGGTTCCTTACTACTGAAAAACAGGCTTTGCAACCTGTTCCCCAGTAGAGCGCTGGGGAGGAAGGGGGAGTTAGGTCCCCACTCACCCACCGCCATGTTTTCCCCATAGACTTGCATTGGGGGAAAGCTTTCTTTCCTCCAAAGCAAGCCTATGGGGAAAATCATTCAAAATGGCATCCGGTTTTTCAAATTTTTCCTATTCGAATCGAACTGGAAAAAATCAGATCGAAAAAAATTGGATGTTCATGGGAGTGCATTGGAATCAAACATTGGATGTCCGATTCCTCAGATTTTAATCGGAATCAGACATTGGATCCAATGCGATGCACATCCCTACTAAATATGCATTTTTGTGCACATATTCCCCATGATTTGCCTTTTTTGTGCAATTTGATTTGTGAACTGCATCACAAAATTCACAAAAGTGTGAATATTGCCAGCTTGCTGCATTCTGGTTTGTGCACAGGTTCAGGAAGGGCAGAATTGGTAAGTTCACACTAAAATGCAAACCCAACAAATTTATCACCCAACCCTCATAATACAATCCTACCCACACTTACCTAGGAGTAAGCTCCATTGAACACAGTGGCTGAATTCGGACGACATATTAGGCAACAGAGGGGTAAATACCATACTGACTGTGCATTAGGCAGGCGGTGCTCCACACACGACATGTTGCAACACCGGTGCTTGTGCAGCTCGAAGTTTCAGTGGCCATCTTGGTTGCTACAGCTGCTCCCTCCTCCTCCCTCAGTTCCCCAGCCATATCCCGGCATGCACCATGAGTTCTGCCGGCTGTATAGAGCGGCCGGGGTTTTTTGGCTGCTCTGGCTAGCAGAACTCTATGCCCAAATGGAATAGTCCACGGAGAGAGGGGGAGCTGAATTCTGACGACACTTTAAACAATGGGGTTTCGGGCTAAACAATGTCCAAGCCCGTTGTTTCTCTCCATTGCTCAATTGGGCAAAATAGCGTACCATCAGTTGTGTGTGCATTGTGTGTTACTCTCCACATGACACAATAAGCAACACAACTGACTATTGTTTCCCTCCTCCCTCCATTGCCTAATATGTCGTCCGAATTCAGCCAGTGTGACTTTCTGGTGAATCAGCATGGGGGGAAAACTGTGCTCTTAGGGCTGAAAAGTAAAATATAGAATTTGTTTTTAGAATGTGTAACAGATGTGGGGATCCTGCCCCCTGATGTTGTTCAACTCCAATTCCCATAATCTCTGACTGCTGGTCATGCTTGCTGGGAGCTATGGGAGTTGGAGTCCAACAACATCTGGACAGCCACCAATTCCCTACCTTTATCTATGGTAATAACAGACCAATGCAGTGCAATAACAACAATCCAACATAGGGCTCCATCACACCAACATTTTTCCTTAGTTTGTGTCTGCAGTATCCCCTCCATTTCCTTAGTGAATTGAGCACAGGGCATTTTCACATCTGTGCATTGTTCCACTAATATATCTTTTCACATGTATGCCAGCAAAATCACCTGCCCCACCCCCTCCTCCCCCTGGAAGATTATATATATATATATATATATATATATATATATATATATTTCTATGCAGATATAATAGTACGGCAGTCTGAAACTGTGCAATTGCAGTAAAACAACACACTATACCTTCCCCTACAACCATATCAAACAAGATAAGCGAAGAGAAAGTATTGCAATTAGTTTTTGGAGAAGTTTGTAGTCAATGTTGGCATGGCAAGCCGACATTGTTCTGGTCAGGAAACCTAATCATGCCTACACAGGAGTAAGAATCATAGAGTTGAATGGGACCGAGTCCTGCGCACAGGCAGTGGCACCCTCGCTCACCTTCTCCACGGGGTGTTTGGGCACCCTCTCTCCCTCCCCCTTCACAGTTGAGCAGTTCAGCAGAGATTAGCCCCACCCTCCTCTTTTGTCAGCGAGACCACCCGTCGACACACACACCCCCAACAAAAAATGGGATGGTCTGATATAGCACAAGGACAGCAATACACGGGAGGGAGGAGCAGCTTTATAGCTCATGGATGAAGCATCCACAAAAAAATTAGTCATAGTCCAGGGCCAGATCTACACCAAGTAGGATAAAACATTTTGAAAATATTTTGAAAACTGTATATGGAGTGTGTCCTGGGCCCCAACAGCTGTCAAAACTGTTATAAACCATTTTGAAGCAGTAGTGTAGATCCTGCCCAGATCAACTTATTTACAGTGGAATTCATCTTGCACTGGGGAAGGCAAAAAAAAAAAATCCTACACAGTCTTTGCCAGTTGGTGTGCAGGTAAAATTCCTTCCCAGCCGCATTACCTAGCGACTACTTCTGCCACTGCAAGACATCTTACTACCAGGACCAGTTGGGAGGGAAGTCAGGAACTGCAATCCTGGAACCGCATGGGAAGACTGCCTTTGGGAGCCTCAGGTCGAACTGCCGGCAGAACATAGGAGCGATCTCCCTCTGCTGGGTCCGCCTCTTTGGCCCCACCCCATCATTGCCCTGATTGGCTCAGCAGTCCCCTCCTGGGAAGAGGATATTGCTGCTGGGACTGTGCTGCTGCTGGGACTGTGCAGCCACTCTTCACCAGCCTTTCTCATGTGCCCCCCCCAAAAAAATTGCTCCTTGTTAAGGATGGGAACTTAGCTTGTTTATATATGAATCACTTAGGAATTTTATTATATTTAGAGGTACATAAATATCACAAATAAATATAACAGAATTATGGGCAAAGGGTTGCAAAAAGTGAACAGCAATAGACAGATCTGCTTATCCCTGCTCTCATCTCGGTAGCCCAAAAGGTCAGACAATAATAAATAGGACAGAGTTTGCTCATTGGTAGTATTTGGGATATTGACACCTTCGGATTGAGAGCTTGGACATCTGTGTAAAGTCACCAGCTTGCTAATGCATGGTTGGCTACATTCCAAAACAGAAATAAGCACCTGACTCAGCTAAACTGAGATGGTCTCTAGTTGATCACCACCCAATGATCTTTTTATTTATGGTCAGCAATGACCAAATGAATGCCCCTCTGTTTGTTTTGGAATTGAATCCACTTGACAAGCATATTTGGAAATCTCATGTGCAAAATGTATGTACATGCATGTGCAGGACCTTGTTTTACATTCTAAGCCACTGAACGCCTTTCAGAATAATAATAATAATAATATAATAATAATAATAATTTATTTCTTACCCGCCTCTCCGTCTGGATCGAGGTGGGGAACAACAACATGATAAAATACATAAAACCGATTAAAACATGACACATATTATTAAAACTGCATAAAAATCCTAAAACATCCTAAAAACATCCTTAAAACATTCTAAAATTCCACTGGATATGCCTGCCGGAAGAGAACAGTCTTTATGGCTTTCTTAAATTCTAAAAGACTGTTAAGTTGACGAGTCTCCTCTGGCAGGTCATTCCACAGTCTGGGAGCGGCAGAAGAGAAGGAATGCATCAGAGTATAATGAGCCAGGCAAATCCGTGTGTCCAAAACAGACAATTGGAGTATTTGATGACATCGATATTGTTTATTTCACTTTTTTTTTCTATCACACCCTTCTGACTAATAAAAGGTGATCCAGGCAGCTAATGGTTCATAAAATCATTTAAAAAATGCTATAATGAATTAATTCCATAGTAAAAAAACCTGATGAAAAAATTAAAACCATCAGCAGCTGGGAATGGGGACTCAGCAATATAAAATATTGGTACTTAGCTCTGGAACAGGAACATTTTAACCCATTTCCTGAAGAAGTGGAGGAGGAAACCAGGGAAAGTCTCCTGTTTTGCTTTTGTTCACAAGAAAAGGCTATATGAAAAAGCGGTTTGGTGTTGTGTTTTCATCATCTTCGATATTTCCCAACATGAAAATAGCATTGGTGGTTCTTAATCTTTCTAAGATGTGCTATGACATACTTCACTGTTGATCCATTGCCTACGAGCCCATTCCACAGAACACTGGGACAGAAACGAAATACGTTTTCTAATTTAAGGTATTAGAAATATCAGACTAGGGTTTAAAAGCTCCAATTTTCAACTGGGTGTGAGGATTAAAAATCTGAAAGCAATGAGCCTCACATACAAGATTTGAAATGCTTCCTTAATACATGAATCAATTATTATTTTTTATTGATAGTTCTATAGTGAAAATAATAAATACTTTCTCAAATACCGGTACTATGGCCATATATACGTTCTTCAAACATTGCCCATAGGCTTTTTATTTTATTATCATCATCTTCTTCTTCATTAAACGTATTATGTTCTGATTGTGATTTCTCACTGGCGCACATTCACTTCAACGGGGAAAGGACTGAGATTAGATCCCATTGTGTTGTTGTTTTTCTTTAAAAACAAAACAAAAAACAGAACCCATATGCAATACATTCTATATTTCAAGCCTTTTCATCTTCTCCATTCAAGTCGAACACTACACTAACTATGTAAAAACTAGGGATAAGAAGAAGTCCATTGGATTATCAACATTTGCAAATAAATAAATAAATAAATATCTTCATAAACAGGGTGGAAAAAACTTGAGAGGATGTTGTAGTTTTAGTTTTTAATGAAGGGGGGATGTTATCAGTGCAAAGTTTTAAAAGAGAGTAACAGGTTTACTTAGAGATAGGAGGGGATTCAGACAAAGACCTTGTGCATTAAAAATGCACATGAGGTGGTCATGGTGCTGCATGGGTTATCTCTACTGCACCCCAAAATATGCATGCATGGAGCACCTAAACCTAGTAGTGGATCCTGAATTGGCAGAGAGTAGGGCTAGAAGGTTGGCCACTGTGTGAACAGAGTGCTGGACTAGATGGACCCTTGGTTTGATCTAGAATAGCTCTTCTTATGTTCTTACATGATGGTGGCAAAAGTTGGACAAGTCTACTCAATGCATATTGGATGTTTGGTTGATCAACTGTAGTGACACAAGAGAGAGAGAGAGAGAGAGACTTAACTGGATGCCAAAAGACTTGCTGGGTAATAAGTTTTTAGGACCAGGGCCGTGCAGAGGAGGGGCCAGTGGGGCCTGTTGACCTGGGGCCCACGATTCTGAGGGGGCACTCCAACGAGGAGGTCCCCTCCTAGCTTACGCTACTGCTTCTGTAGCGTAAGTGTCCCATCAAGAAGCAAGGAGCCCGCCTTGTGGAAACAGCGCAGAAGCCGTCCGTCATGAATGCCACGGTCAAACTACAAGCTCCAGAGGGCCATTCCGCATGCGGAGCGGGGATATATGTGCCTAAGTTGTGATGGTTGTCCTTACTGAGTCTCTTTCCTCAATCTTCTCCACGGCATATAATCTCTGGAGCGGAGGGTGACGTAATGATGATGATAGTTATTAATGACAATAATGATGATGATACCATGTGGGTGATGATAATGTTTGATAATGATGAAGGACTATTCTGTTGTTGTTGCTTCTATTTGTACAGCAACTAAAAATCAGTGTTAATTTCTGATTCAACATTGAGGTGTTGTAGAACAGGTTTAATATGAAGGTGTTATGTAGAACGGACATGTTGGTGGGCATTAAAAAAACATTAGAAAATAATTAGTAGTTTTAAATGGGGGGCACACACTTTCCATCTGGCCTGGGCATATTACCAGCTCTGCACGGCCCTGTTTACGACTGCCTGCAGGCTGGGCTCCACCCCGTCCACTTCTATTTAGGTCAGGGGTGTATAACCTCTTTCAGCCATAGGGCTGAATTCCATTTCAGAGAAGCTCTCAGGGGTTTCATTCCAGTGGTGGGTGTGGCCGAGGGCAAAAGTGGGTGGTGCCAAAAAACCAGCATAGTTTAGCTTAAAGCTCTTATTGCCAATAACTAAGCCTTAAGTAGGGATGTGCGAATCATGTGTCTTGGTTGTCTAAGTTCCATCTCGAAGCTCTTTCTGACTCAAGTCCATATCAGATTGCAAGCTTTCCTGTTTCTTTGGTTTTTTGCATGAAAATCCCTGTATATTTATGTACATATTTGTTCACATGTACACACCCATGTACACCTCTTTGAAATGTACACATTCTTCCCCATTGTTTAAAGCGTGCTTGTGCACATTTTTCAAATGTATGCATGCTGTCGAGTGCATGGGGGGCGGGGGATCCTTAAATCACATTGAAAGCTCAGAGATGTACAGACTTCAACGGCAGATTGTGTCCAGGTCCCAAGTTCATTGCAGAAAGTGTGAACTGGGTAAATCCCAATCAAATACAAACTGAAATGAATTTCTCATACATCCCTAGTCTGAGAATAAGGGGGGCTGTACAAAAGGCAGGACACCACCCTATGGCTGGTGGTGGGGCACTGGAAAAGCCCATGGCTCAGGAGGACTAGATTTGGCGCCTGGACTTGAAGTTCTGTATCCCGTATTTAGGTGTTGATTGTAGCATCTAGTATTGCTAAAGCATAAACATCCATTCAAGCTGAAAGGCAAAACTTCACTAGCTAGCATTAGCAGCAGGCTGTTAGCTTTTTTGAAGTACAAGGGGGCACAGAACATTGCAACACATTTCTCACTAATTTAATACAGCCATCACACTGTGTCTGCAAAATTATTTTGTGCACATCTCCATGAAAGGAGGAAGTTAGTTACCTCATTTTCTACTTCTCAGTAGAATTGTGCCATTTGGTTGCCAGCCTTGGAAGATCTGGCACTCTAGCAACTCGAGGTTTGCAATAGCATTTATTAATGAAATCTAAATCAAAATGTCTCTCCCACTACCGCGGTGAATGGGTCTATTGACTTTCATTTTACACTGGGTTTTATAGCTGTTGGTTTTTTTATATGTGCTGTTAAAAATGAATATTCCTGACTGTATCATTATGTTTTTGAACACGCCCAAGCTTATGCATTGTGACCAACTATTATTTACTTTTCTTTCCCAGGGATGTGCTAAATCTTTGCCAGGACAGAAGCTTTATTCTTACAGAACACAAATGACACTGTGTCAACTGTTCACCTGCACTGGCCATAGCTCAGAGCTGAGGATTGTTGTTTTATTTGGATACTTTACTAGGGTGACCATATTAAAAGGAGGACAGGGCTCCTGTATCTTTAAAAGTTGTATAGAAAAGGGAATTTCAGCAGGTGTCATTTGTATGCATGCAGAACCTGGTGAAATTCCCTCTTCATCACAACAGTTAAAGCTGCAGGAGCCCTGCCTAGTGTGACTAGATACAAAAGAGGGCAGGGCTCCTGCAGCTTAAGTGTAGTGACGAAGAGGGAATTGCATCAGGTGCTGCATGCATACAAATGGCACCTGCTGAAATTCCCCTTTCAATACAACTGTTAAAGATACAGGAGCCCTATCCTCCTTTTCATATGGTCACCTTAACTTTACATGTGTTTTAAATTGTTTGGAGGCCCTCTTGAGCCTAAACAAGCAGGGAGTGGCTGCCCCAGAAAAAAAGGAAAAGAATCTATCACATTATCTTTCTCCTCCTCCTCTTTCAATACAAATTTATCATCATTTGCAAAGTTCTCCGTATTTGGGACAAAAAGAACTTGTAATTTTATTTTTTAAACAAAAATGAATCTGGGAGAAACTAAAACTGATAGATGTATCCATTGAGTGCCATGGGGTTGAGTGCTTTGCTCTTAAAAGTATGGGTTTTAATCCTGGTGCATTCAACAGTTTCTGATGCGTTGATACCTCTATTTTCTGACCAGCTCCTCATCTTTAGCAGCTGTATGGCAGGCAAGCAGGCACATCATGGTTCAGATGGGTGAGAACTTGGCTCATGCAATAAGGCGAGTGGTTCTTTTCAGTTTACTTTTGCTCAAAATTTACCAAAATTCAAGAAGTTTATCAGAGATGGGTGAGAAAGAACTTGAGATATTAAAAATGTAATTGCAGGAGGGGAAATGAATAGATTCGTAGGCTGACCATATGAAAAGGAGAACAGGGCTCATGTAACTTTAACAGTTGTAGAGAAAAGGCAATTTCAGCCGGCATCATTTGTGTGCAATTCGCACCTGGTGAAATTCTCTCTTCATTACAACAGTTAAAGCTGCAGGGGCCCTGCCCTCTTTTGTATCTGGTCACTCTAGTATAGTGCCTGCAACTTTAATTGTTGTGATGAAGAGGCAATTTCACCAGGAACTAATTGCATACAAATGACACTGTCTGAAATTCCCTTTTCTCTGCAACTGTTAAAGTTACATGAGCCCTGTCCTCCTTTTCATATGGTCAGCCTATAGAGTCGCCCATCTCTACTTTCCCTCCCAGGATATAGGACAGGCATCCAGAGAATCAGTGAGATTTTGCTATATGCAGAACATCCCAGAGAGCAAAGGAATCTTTTAATGGAGAAATATGAAGTGCTGACTTTGATGGAGGTAAAATCTCCCCCCTCCACCTCCCCAAACAGTGGTTGCAGATAGAAAACAGCAGAGGGCTCCGCAACACACATTTCCCTGCATACCTCCCACTAATCATCTTGATGAGCAGTTCACGACTACCCATCAATTCATATTCCTGCGGCACATCTTATTTTATCCTGTATTCTGTTTCTGGCAGTGAAGCCTCACAACAAACAGTGCATGTCCCACCCTGGGAGGAGAGACCCAGGGACAGGCGACAGGTGAGATTCAGAGACGGAAGCACCTTCCTGTGCTGCGTGGTGACAAAGCTAGCCCCTTTCACACTGCACAGCAGGGAAAGGCAGCAAACTGCCCTAATAGAAATGTATATCCCCACGTCCAGCTCGCTTTGGCGGGAGAGGATAGCTGCGGGTGGGGGCGGAGGGGACGAGAGGTGGGGGCCAACCATTGGCTGCCTCCTGGTGGTGCCACGAGGCTGGGTGAAACTGGGAGGCTATATATTGCCCGGCCCAGTCCCTCCCCAGCTCTTTCGCTTTGTGTGTGGCTCCCTCCCTCCCTCCCTGCCCTGTAGGCAGTGTGGGTTTACCTGTTGTCATTGGGAGGCCAAGTAGGAATTTTTTGCTCTTCGCCTAATTTGGCTAGGAGTTTTTTCACCTACTTCACACTGCAAGACAGATGGGGAGTATTAAATAGGTTAATTGGCGATTAATTGGTCACATAAATTGGTGGTAGGGGCAGGTATCTAGAGAGGGTGGGTGTTATTGGTGTGCATTCACAGGCACCGTTAAGGTGATAGGTAGTGCCTGAAGCCCACACTTGGGAGTCCTGCGGCCCCAGGAGCTGAGATAAGGTCTACCTTTGAGGCCAGCCCTCCTCATTCTCTCGGAGCCCTGCGGCACGGGACGGATGACACCGGAAGGCCTCCCTACCCCAAGGGGGAAGATCACAGGGTGGCAAAGAGCCAGGCTCCACCTTGCGGTCGGTGAATGCTTTGCCCATTCCCGAGAATGGCCTGTGGGGGGGCCAATGAAGGGATGCCTGCATAGGCCTCCTTACCCCTTTTGCAGATCATTAATAAATGTGGCCCTTATTTTAATTCCATACAGTTGTCTCGTCTCATTATTTCCACCTTCCACTCCGCAACTGCCTTTTACTGATGACAGTGGGACTCACTTGAGAGTAAGCATGAACCTGGGTCAGGATTCATGTTCAGATCAACAAGAGAGAGAGAGAAAGAGAGAGAGATGTTCAAACAACAGCATTTATCTAAATTAGAGCATAGAAAGCTGGCTTATGCTGAGTCTGGTAATCGGTCCATCTAGCCCAGCATTGTCAACACTGACTGGCAGTGGTTCTCCAGGGTTTCAGGCAGGAATTGTTCCTGCCTTACCTGGGAACGTTTGCATGCAAAGCAGGTGTTCTACCAGGGAGCTATGCAGCCCTTCCCCTTAACAACCAATTAACAAGCAATAGCATAAACAGCAAGAAAAGGAACAGACCAACCCACAAGGATAGCCCCAGGTTCAACACCAAAGTCTGTATCATTTGTCCTTACTCACAGTTAACCCACAGAATGGGTTGGGGGTCCTAGTTTCCTATACTGACATGCAGAAATTGTGAACATAGTAATATAGAAAGACCTGAGAGCACTGAAATAGGGAAACCTGTAATATATACTTTTCCACCAAATGGCAGCATTAGACTCCAATAATTTCGCCCAGGGGGTGTCTTCACGGCATCACTTCAGCCCTGCATTCCCTTCAAACCCTGTGGCATCGCCATTGCGGGATGGGGATAGTTAATCCCCATGGCAGGAGGGAGTGCAGGCTTTCTGGCAGCCACTCAGTTTATTGGGCTCTCCCCCTGCTCTCTGCCCAGACTTCCTGCACCTCCAGCAACCTACAGTGGTCGTGATCCCCGGCCCAAAGCCAGAGCAAGGTCACCATCAACAGACAATGGCATATAGACAGCCTTCAAATAGTTCAGGATACCAGGCTGTTTGCCTGGGATCGCCTTCCATCCCTCCCTGTGCACCGATGGTGTGTATTAAGTACTTCCGGGATCACCCTCCTCCCCTTCTGCTACATCCCTATGGTGTAGAAACACACTGGGAGGTTCAATGCAAGTTCTTTTACCTTAAGCCTCACCTAAAATTCTTCAGCTGCTTGTTTCTGCTCATTCCTTATGGCCTGCTCTTTCTCAGGTTCTCTTCTCGCTATTTTATGCCTTCTTCCCCCTAAACAGAAAGTACTGTTCCAACTTTGAAGAAATGAAACATAACCGGAGAAATAAAACTTAACCATGGAACGAATCTTAACTGGAGAAATGAAATTACTCCTTTCAGGGATACCCCCTCCCAACAGAAAAACTCCAGGCCTCTAAGGTCTGACCATTTTACTTTGCCTCAAACCTTCACCCAGAATATACAGGAGAGAAGGTAACAGAAAGAGGTAACAGAAAGAGCATGTTTTACGAACCTGGGCGGAGATACAGGAGAGAAAGAGACAAGTCTTCCAAAATTTTCTGATTTCGTAGGTGTGGGGTGTGTGAAGTGTGTGTGTGTGTAATATGTTGGAATTTACTAGCCCAAATATTGGCTGCAGGTTTCTAGTATTTTTTTTAATGTCCTGTTGCTTGTTAAAAAGCTTTTACACACTGACCAAGTGTGTAATCTTGCCATAAATTACAACTCTCGTGGATGAACTCTGGGGAAGACATTTTTTATCTCTATAATGGAAACAGGAAAATTATGCACTCTGCAGAAAATGTGTTACAGACTCTGCTTCTCAGCCAGAAACATTTGAGGTATTAAATGATTCATTAAGTTATACAAGACAACATGGCCAGAAGCATTTCAGGCGCCTTCTTGTGAGTTTATAAACCTTAGGAGGAAGAGGAAATTAACCCTGTTCTGATTACTTTCATCATTTGACTTTTTCAATTTTCTGAACCATTTTGGTATCGGATCGGTACATGTGAATCACATGAAATGTGAAGAATGCTTTCTTCAAAAATTGTGACTAACATCAATTTAGTCAGGTCTATATTGTGGCTTGCTATGTACTTGAGAAGTCACCACCATCACCACCAGAACCACCATTTTTGAAGGCACAGGCTGGCTGCAAAAGAAGAGTTCTATTGACTGGGCCAATAGGTATGGCTACTGGGCTGCATTCATATTGGTAGGTCCTACATTTCCAGATCTGCCTTAAAATAGCCAAGGAATTGGGCTCTTCTCATACATATAAATCAAAGTTGCCAGATAGTAGCCTTGATGTAAAATACTGCCACTACAGGCATGGCCTTTTGTAAATATTTGCTTTGCTCATGAAATGAAATTTGGGTTGTTATCATCATAGCTTGTTGGGCCAGCATTCTATTAGAGACATACACTGAATTAACAGTATTTAATATGGTAAAGATTGATTAGCTTCCCCTGCCCCTGGATTAAGCAGGTTGATAGACTTTTAACTTCTTTTGAAATTTTGGAATTTAGATATACTGGTATCCTAGGGTAAATTAACATGTCCCCACATTTGCATCAAACATGTCCTCTGCTAGGCTGACCATCTGAAAAGGAGGACAGGGCTCATGTAACTTTAACAGTTGTAGAGAAAAGGGAATTTCAGCCAGTGTCATTTGTATGCAATTAGTTCCTGGTGAAATTCCCTCTTCATCACAACAGTTAAAGTTGCAGGGGCCCTGCCTTCTTTTGTATCTGGTCACTCTAGTATAGTGCCTGCAACTTTAACTGTTGTGATGAAGAAGGAATTTCACCAGGAACTAATTGCATACAAATGACACTGGCTGAAATTCCCTTTTCTCTACAACTGTTAAAGTTACATGAGTCCTGTCCTCCTTTTCATATGGTCAGCCTACCCTCTGCTGATGACCTGAAGTCAGTTTCAGGGCCTTTTAGGCTACAGACAATTGGTGGGGTCCACTTAACCAGTGAGGGCTAGTGAAATACATGGGCAGAGAACAACGTAGAGTCCTCTCCCCAGATAACTCAGGTAAGTAAGCCAAGCCATGTCACAAATTCTTTAAAATCATCAACAACCTTCACCTTTCAAATGTCAAATATCAGGTCCTACTTGTGGGTTTCCCAAAGGCAGCTGGTTGACCACTGTGTGAACCGATGGACCTTGGTCTGATCCAGTATGGATGTTCAAATGTCTGTTGCATAACTGAAGGGAAATTCTGAGAAAAGCAAAATTAACAGATTCATCCATCCTTACTGTGTACAATGGCCCTGATAAACAATGCACACATAGCAACTAGAACTACACATGGAAACCTTTGTAAAGTTACCCAGAATTCTGGTCAGTGCAATTCCAGCTTCTTTCACAGAGCTACTCAGCAGCCATTTCAATATACAAATCTGATCCAACTAGACCAGTAGTGATCAAGGCAAATGCATTTTCACTATTTTGGCTCAGCATTATAATTTGAATTTAATGGCAATTTTCGTAATTTCTCACAAGCAACCTATTAATGTGGTTGTTGAAAACTATTCTTTCTGGAGATGTGGCTTGAAGCAGTTTCAGCAGAGGTGGAGCTCCCCAAATTTGGATTATATTTTCTTTTAGAGAAATGGTTGGTGATATAAATGTTGGCAACTAATTTCTGGTGTAGATTTCATGTCCCATATAAGTCTACTTTGTGCACTACATTCATTTGATAGGACCTTGCTCTGAGTGTTGCTATCGTCTGATGCCAGTCTGGCCAGCGCAAAAGGACTGTCAGTTACGGGTGTCGGAGGACCATTTATGCCAGCAATTTTGCATAAATCGTGTTATTTAAATCTGCCATTTTGCACAAAATTGTAACTTCTGTAAATGGCTTCCCTGTAATTTTGCACAAAATGGTAGCTTGCAGAACAGAGGAATGACATGAGGTGTCATGATTGGGCACCCATGGACCATCTGACAGTACAGTATGCCCTCTGTATATTGGAACTACCTCCTCAGAGAGATTCAACAAGCCATCATGTATTAATTTTTAGGATAACAGTCAAGATCATTATTTTCCAGTGACTGAGCTTTTTGGAGAGTCTAATTTGCTTTTTCCATATTGCATATAGATTTGTTTCTTGATTTTGTTAGACTGGGTTTTGTTTTGTTTTTTGGTCTTGGTTTGGTTTGGTTTTTAACAAGCTTCATTTTATCAGTTGTCTTATTTATTGTTTTATATGATGCTAGGCATTTGGAGGGATGCTTTGGAGTATCTGACAATGGATTATAAATTTCAAAAATAAATAAATGTCTAGAAGTGGGATAGATGAATATTCTGAATTCACAAAGAAATTCATGTTTATATGTACATAATGTTACAGAGTCGCATTCTCTGGATATTTAGCAACCACATTTAATTACAGATAGACCTAGCTGGCTTTATCCTGTTTCATAAGTCTTTCTTTGATGGGTAGAGCCTGGTTTTTCATTCCACCTGCCTTGCAATTGTGTATGGAGAATTTCCAGTGTAGTTTTGTAATTGGCATTTGCTCTTGTTGTAGCTTGCCATCATTTTGCATGAACCCAGTGACACCACCACTGCCTGGCAAATTGAGTTTCCCCATCTGCCTAGCAATGCTTACCAGGTCCTTTTAAAAAGGGGAATCTTGATTTCAGCTTACACATACACACACACACACCATTTAAGGAATAAGAGAGGTAAACTAAACATCCTAAAACCATGATAGGGATTGTTTTGCATCTTCACCAGTGCTGGAATGACAAGGCACATACATGCCCTTTATATGAACCCACTAGCCTGAAACTGACTAGGAAGTCTAGAAAGAAACTGACTAGGGTTGCAATCCTAGTACACATTAACTTGAAAGAAATTCCTTTGAATTGCAAATGGTTTCCAGCAATAAAATAGCTTGGGGAAAACTGGCTGGGGGTTCCCTCAAGGCTTCCTTCTTGTCTGTCTGAAAGTGGAAAGGAAACCATCAGTCAACTAAGCCACTTGTTCGATCTCATCTGGTCAATTTCAAGTGTTTGTAGCTGTTGTTCTAAAGGGCAGGTATGCTCATTAGTGCTGGCCTGGATAGTAATTTTGTTTTTGCAAACAAACTGGCGGCAGTTGGCTCATTGCTGGAACTAACTAAGCAGAGGGAAGCCTTGGTCAGTTTTACTGTGGTCAGTTTCTTTACAAAAATAAAATTACTAGCCAGCAAGCAGCTGACCACCTCTGGCTCCTAGCCAGCCAGATTAAGGCATTTTCCTGTCGAACAACAATGTTAACAACAAACAAAGAAACACAACAACAGCAACATTTTAAGGGCGTGTTTATGCGCCAGAACTGGTATAGTAATCATGTCTAAAATACTTACATATCGAGTCTCTGCAGCAAGATTTCGGAAATGGCCATCGTCACAAAGAGCTTCACATGGGATTTCACATGATCGCTTTAAAAGGCTCCTTCAAATATCAAACCAGTCATGTGTGGCGCTATTGCAACCATACCTCCAAATTCTGGAAATGTACACCAGAAGAATGGCAAAAAGCCAATATGCTGGTTCTGCTCTGTGATCAAGACAAGGTAAGCCAAAACCTTTAAATCACAGAAGGAAAATTTGGAAACATCCAGAATTGTAGGCAAATTTGCTTGTGTTTCACCCCATACTTCCACAATTTATGAAAGTGTTACTTAATATCTTTCCAAAACTAACTGACTCTTTACAATGCCTCAGCCCTTTTCTAAATTAAAACGCCGTTTCATTGAGTGTATCACCATTACTGGCCAAGATGTTCATCTTCTGTACTTCATTACAACACATTTATGCTAATTCTCCTTCCCGTCTTACTAAAAGCATCTGGGCACTGAAAGCCAAATCTGTCTTGAAGATAAAACTCCACCTAGCATTAACACTGAAAAAGATGCAAAGTCTATTTTTTTCTGTTACCACAATAAACCTCTTGAAAGCAGAAGCATATTTATAATAATGAATTTCCAGGCACTTGAGTTCAGAGCACTATGGAGTCATATGAGCAAAAAAGAACAATTCTTAGGAAGAAAGAAATATCCCAGGACTAAATTTAGAGCATTTTCTCCTCTAAACCTTTAAATCTTTCTTTAGCAAAATACTTAAAATGTCAACAATAATAAATTTGGCTAAAGCATATATAAGAACAAACTTTCCACTCTAGATGACTTATTAGCTTCGTATGCAGTTTGCTCAACATCTAAAGGTAGCAGTAATAGTACATAGTGATGCTGGACAAATCCAAGATAGACTAAAATGACTGGATTTTTAAGAATCCGACCTGCAGAATTCAGTCCTGACTGACCTCCTCCAGCCATGTGTAGTTCATGGACTTTTGGATCTTTTTTTAAAAAACTTTCCTGAAATTTACACAAATTTATTGGTAGAAAAATAAACATGTTTCTACTAAAACATATGCCATTCTGGAAAAAAAGATACACAGGGAGAAGTTGAATAGAATGTTACCTATTAATATAAATTACATAAATAGGTGTGAACCCTGTTACAGAATTATTTGCTTATTTTCCCCTATACTGCCAGGGTGGGGGGGATTCAAATCTGTCTGTGGCCAGAATGAACGACGCTGCACAGTTCACAAAACACACAGGACGGATTTCATAAAATCTGGACACCCCTACACTATAAACTTCCCATACTGTCAGGATGTTTGAATTGCTCCTGAGAGTTGCTTAATCTTCCCTTGGATTTGTGAGTCCTCGACCAACTCAGTTAATTACTTCTAGGGAGCAGGTAGGACTTCACCGAGATGTAAAAATTCTTCACCAGTGAGGGAATTGAGGAGTATGGTTGTGCTAAAGTTCCCCACCCTTTGGGGAGGACATTTGGCCACCTGGTAACACACAGCAATCACAAACATGTTTGTATGATTTCTCTTTCCCAGTATGTCCATTTAGAGCTTCAGTTACAGGGTGCTTCCAGGCAAGGGTTTTTATTGTACAATCACCCTGCCTCATTCATTTTAATGGGGGTGGGGGTTGTGTCCAAACTTCACCATCTTGCACATGTAAGTCTCTTGTGTTTTTCCAAGACACACACACACACATTGCCTCTTGATTGGTAGACCAGGAGCCCTCCATTTGGAAGCATCTAAGTGGGCAGGATAGGCTGACCAGATAAAATCCAGGTCAGGGCTCATGGAACTTTAACAGTTGTAGAGAAAAGGGAATTTCAGCCAGTGTCATTTGTATGCAATTAGTCCCTGGTGAAATTCCCTCTTCATCACAACAGTTAAAGGTGCAGGCACTATACTAGAGTGACCATATACAAAAGAAGGCAGGGCCCCTGCAACTTTAACAGTTGTGATGAAGTGGGAATTTCATCAGGAACTAATTGCATACAAATGACACTGGCTGAAATTCCCTTTTCTCTACAACTGTTAAAGTTACATGAGCTCTGACCTGGATTTTATCTGGTCACCCTAGGGCAGGAGGAGTGAAGTGGTGAATGATCCACCACTTCTAAAGCCCTGCCATCTTGCGCCGACCAGAGCAGAAGGGGTTTGTTGTTGTCATTGTCATCATCATCATTGAAAACATGCCTGCTGGATACTTGGGTTTCTAGCAATTATCCATATTCAGACACACAAAGACACGGATGCCAATGGGGAGGGATTAACTCTGCCAGCTCTAGGCTAGTGTAGTTACAGGGAGATCCTCTGGCTCTTTGACGGAGTGAGGGGGCTTTGAATCTGATGGATCCAAGTCTGCCATGATCCATCATGTCCCCAGAAATACCCCTTTATAGGGCCTACCACCACCCATAGAAGATGTTTTAATATTGTATTAGTTTGATTTGTTTTTAATGTTTTATCGATTTTATGGTCTTTGTATTTATATTTATTGTTGTTCCCCACCTCAATCCAGAGGGAGAGGCGTGTTGGAAATAAATAAATAATAATAATTATTATTATTATTATTATTATTATCATCACCAGCAGTAGATCTACACCCACGGAAAGCTCTGGGGCCCTCCGGAGGCAGATATACTGCCCTGCTGGCAGAGAGACACATCCACCCCATCCTAAGCCCCTTGAGGCACTGGGTCAGCACAGCTGGTAAGGATTGCTCTCTTAGCCCCCACTCCTAGAAAGTCACAACCTGCCAGAAACTAATGGGCTTAGGCTCAAAGAAATGCTGTAGCCCACCAGGTAGAATGCAATTTTCCCTGACACCTGTTGCTTATTTCAAGAAACATTTCCATATATATCTATATATAGATATATAGATATATATGCATTCATTTTTAGTACTACTAAATAAGGAACAATTCCTTGAAATAAAGAGTAGGTGGCAAGCCTACCTGTCAAGTAATTGACAAATCACACACATACCCTTTCCATTCCTTGTTTTTGAATTACCGAGCAGGCAGCAAACACAGAAATCAAGCCTCTGGTGGCTTATCATATCTGGTTAGTGAAGGCTCTGTGGGCTGCAGGGTGTGCAGGCTTGAGGTCAGCTCTGTATATGAACAACTAAGGATCCTTGTCAAGTAGGTACGGACAAAGGCATTGCTGTATATATGCCAAAAGAAAAGTGCTCCTGCTGGTTATCTTTACAGGTTCCTGAGTTGTTGGGTTTGCCTGAAGTTGTGATTGCAACCGCTAGAGGCCACTGTGGTGCCTGCCAGATTCA
This sequence comes from Anniella stebbinsi, assembly GCA_029215795.1. NCBI lineage: Eukaryota > Metazoa > Chordata > Lepidosauria > Squamata > Anniellidae > Anniella > Anniella stebbinsi. The sequence continues at coordinate 106,452,882 of JARDYH010000002.1, read as the reverse complement.
ATAGGTAACTTGTACCAATCTCATCCCCCACACTTCTCTTTCAGAATCCACCTGAAATAAAGCAACAGTTTTTAGAGTTCTGGTACCCAAGTAGGCTCTGAAGATAAAACCCAGAATTCTGAAGGGCAGAGCCTGGGAGTTTGGGTTGGGTCCAGGGGGCAGAATCTGACATTCTTTTGGGGGACCTTGAATATGTCTATTCACTTTTAAGATGTAGAATGGTTTTAAAATGGATGAGGAAGTGAGAAGGCAATTACTTTGTCCCTTGTTTTCCCAACAACAACAGCCACCACTAGGCTGTGTTCTGGATTTAGTTGGCCTGTCCTTCAAGAGGCATCACTCCCTGAAACTAGATGTTCCCGTTCAGTCATTGGCAATTCACTCACACGAATCAGATGACACACTTTAACCTGAGGGCTTGCAAGGTGAAAGGAATGTATTCACAATCCATTGCCTTGACAAAGGACGCAGGCTTTATTTGCTCAAGAACAAGAACACGGTAGGGGATAGATCTGTCCAGTTAGTGGAAGAATGGTATACGGTGAAAGGAAGGGAAGTTACATTTCCTTGTGATATTACTGCATATATTGTACATTAATTGAGCATAGCCATGATTCTTAGAGCATCTTTAAATGAGTGTTTTATAGCACACTAGTTACTGGCTGCTCACTGCATTCTGATGACAACATCCACCTCCTGTGCATCTCCTGCTCCATTTTCCAGTTTTAGCATTAAAAATAAAACCTCAGAAAACCAAACTTTCTGGAATATATCAATATTTGTTTTCCTGCCATGTGTGGGCAACGTTGTACTATAAAATGCCCACTAGAGAGTGCTGTCCCATTCAACTGCATTAAGGCTGTACAAGCCATATGGTTGCTGCTTTCTTCCTGCTCTCTTCCTTGTGTAATTACAGCTCATTGCAGAAGCAGAAGAGAAGCAGGAAGCAAAGCTACGGTAAGGGAATGTGACTTTCCCCCATCTGAAAGAGCTCTTAATCATGGCTATGCTTAAGCCATGACTGGAATCAATACACTTATGGGTCAGTTCACAGTTGACAGAACTACACATTCAAGAGAGCACACAATTTCAATCAAGCATGTGCAAAACAGCGGAAGGAGGGAGCAATTTGAAGTGGAAAAGTAGTGGGTGGGAGGCATGGTTATCCTGCCCTCCCGACCACCACCACTTTTATTATTTATTACATTTATATCCCACCCTTTTTCTTCCAGGGAACCCAATGTGGTGTACATAAACCTCCTCCTCTCCATTTTATCCTCACAACAACAACCCTGTGAGGTAGGTTGGGCTGAGAGTCTGTGACTGGCCCAACATCACCCACTGAGCTTCGTGGCCAAGGGCGGACTAGAACCCATATCTCCTGACTCCCAGTCTAACACTCTAGCCACTACACCACACATTTCCACCACAGGCCTTTACTCCAGCCTTTTTGCCCAAGCTGGAATTCTTTGTGCATTGTTTGTCATATCTTTGGAGAAACTGGCTGCAGGCTTGGGGAGGTTGCAGTAGAAAAACAGAACGGCTAAGCATCCTTTGCATTGCTCATTCACGCTGTAGGTGGCCTCCGGAATGAACAGCAAATGTCCTGTGAAACAGGGCTGCCATGAACTGAGCCATGAACTGTTCCATTTGTAAAGTCTGTTCATGGAATCAAGCCGTTATGATGAATAGACACTAGATAGAGTGCAAAGCAAGAGAAGAGACTGACGATTTTTGCCTCATCCATCGTTGCAACACATAAACAAGTCTTTGTGGTTCCTGGAGAAGGAGGGAGGCCATCGAACAGACCCCGGTAGCACTACAATAGTTAAGAGGCTTCATCACTGTTCTTGGAAGCAAAATAGATCTCCTTGAGGAAGACTTTAACAAAGTAACAGCCAAGGCCCAGGGGCTGGAGGAAGGGAGAAGAATGGAGGTTAGCCTGATCCATTCCCCAATCCCAACCAGTCATCTTCACTCCAAGGGACTAGTGCGGGGGTGTTGAACCTCTTTCATCCCAAAGGCCAACTCTCATTTCAGAGCAACTCTTGGGGGGCACATTCCAATGGTGATGTCATGACTCTGTAAGTTCTAACGAAAAGGGTGAGGACAACAAACAGACCTCTTGAAGGGAAAATACAAATTCTTTATTATACACAAAAAACGATCGTTCGCCCTCCTCCAGCAAGACAAAGGAAAACAAGGTTATCAAAAGGTTCTTTAGCCCCTAGGCATTCAGTTGAGCTAACTTAGAGAGAAAAGAGAACAGAGTCATATAATTAAGACAAATTAGCCTGTAGTGCTTTGTTTGCTAGCCTCTCTGAACGGCGGGCGGTCCTGAGTTTGAAGTCTCTTCTCTTTGCTCTACGCCTCGCCACCGCATTCCTCAACCCCTTTGTCCCAGAAGAGAAAGTACTCTCTCTCTGGTTAAGGTCGTCCCCTTGGGGATTAACTTCCTCTCCTGCCGTGGGAAAGGGCTCTTCTTGTTGTTGTTGCAGCAACTCCCCCGGCTCTAGCATTCCAACCTCAGGATCCGAATCGCTATCTGAGATTTCATCCCTTTGAAGCAGGGAGTTGGACGTAGACACAACAGGTGAGTGGTGCCATAGGCAACAGAGACAGGGCCAAAAATACCAGCCTATTTTAGCAAAAAGCTGCTACTGCAGGCAACTGAGCCTTGCGAGAGACTCATCAACTTTTTAGAATTGGGCGGAAACTGCAGAAAAGCCAGTAAACCACCAATGAATTGGTGGTATGTGGAAAGGGGTTGGAGCTAGGGGAAGGGGACATGACCATCTGGCCATCTTGGGACCCCAGGTGGGCTCGAGTCACTAGTCACCTGGACACGTGGCTGAATGAAAGATGGAGGTAAGCCTGGCTCTGCCCACCTGCTACTGTGGATCGAATGTGCAAGACAGCAATGAGTCTTTCTAAGGGGAGAGCCAAAACCCCACCGAAATTAGTGGGAATTAGAGCAGTGTTGGAAGTTGCAACTTGCTGGAGATGGGAGAATACAGGACGGAGAAATGATTAGCATGTTGTGTTCCTTTTGCTGTTTTGTAAAGTCCAAAATAGAACTCATACATTTCTGTCCCTTCCATCCTCACTGTGAACTGTGTGATGTGTCAATCCTTGGGCATCATCAGATGAACATTTTATTGCACGCTCATTACTGCCCACTGCAGTATCTTTAACAGTTGTATTGAAAAGGGAATTACAGCAGGTGTCATTTGTATGCATGCAGTACCTGTTGAAATCCTCTTTTCAATACAACTGTTAAAGATACAGGAGACCTGTTCTCCTTTTCATCTGGTCACCCAATGGTTCCACCATGTAAATTCTGCTGTTCTATCATGTAGAGTGTCCATTGACTTCCCACAGTGTCCCTGTCAGGACTGGAACATGTCCCAAGTAGTCAGCAACTCTGTCATCTTAATTATCAAGGCTGGATGAAGGGAGGAAATCAGACTGGCTCTGCCAAAGCCTTCTACAGGTGCCTTGACTTTCCAGCTCTTCCATCCAAGGCAGCAAAACTGCCAAATTATTAGGGGAACACCATGCTATCTTTGAGCTCATTTGATAAGGATGGCATTTTGGATGGCCCAAACACTCTGCTCATAAGCACAAATAAAGGGAAAGAGGATCAAGCATGATTTCTAAGAAGCAATTCATTCAACATTAACCCAATATCTTATTAGCTCCCCCCCCCAAAAAAAAAAATGAAAACACAAAAACAAATAATGTCACAAATACAGGGTTGGAGGGATTGATCTGAAATTTGCTAGACATGTGTGCTAAATTTCAGATCAATCCCTCCAACCCTGTATTTTATATAATTTTTTTAATGATCGTGGTACTTTGAAAGCAATTGGGAGGCCTGGTCAACCAGCGGTCAACTAGAACGATCTTTTAAAAATTCATATAATTGCTTTGAATTTTTTTCACACATGACTAGGAAAAGACAAGCTGCACTGGGGGAAATTTTCAAGTTTCAAACTTTTAAAATAATGAAGTTACAGGGGGGGCTTTTGTGGGACCCCTATAACTTTTTATTTTAAAAAATAGAGACATGCAACTTGGGGAGCCAGGACTAGCAACATCCCATCTGCAAAGACCAACAAGTTTCATGTCTCTATCTTTTCAAATAAAAAAGTTACACCCATTTAAGTTCTTTAAGGAAAGAGCACGTGTCTGTTGTCTAATACCTTTTTTTATAACGTTTCTATTTTTAAAGTTAGAAACGTGAAAGTGGTCCATAGTGCACGTGGCTTTAGCTGTCATTCAGAGCTGTCAAAACTTGCATGATCTTTCAAAAATCCATATAAAATACAGGGGTGGAAGGATTGTTCTTAGGCATATTTCTTAGGCATACTTAGGCATACTTAGGCATACTTAGGCATAGTTCTTAGGCATACTTAGGCATATTCCATAAGTACTGTGACCAAGTTTCAAGTCTCTAACTTTTAAAATACAGAAGTTATAGGTTTATTTATATGGCTGTCCAATAATCCAAAAGAATCCGATATAATCGGACTGAAAATGTTCGGATCTGATAATTATCAGAAGTATTTCTATTGTACCATTATCGTTAATCGGATGTTTGATAACATCATTATCAGATCGTTATTGGACATCGGAACATAACGATACACATCCCTACTCTATACCCAGATAACTGGGCTCCTACTGATTATTGATTCCCTGTGACTATATAAAGGTATTCTGACGAATCCTTATCAAACACACTCTGTTAGTGGGCTTGGATAATATTTTCACTGGGGCTTGACTCCCTGTTCTCTCCCCAACATGCCAATTGGTCTCAAGCTTCTCCTAGCTGCGTAAAGGAAACTGAAATGGAGTAATAGCCATAGCCTGACTCTGGATTAAGTGCAAAACAGCTTGCAGTTCAGTGTTGCGAGATGGTTCTTACCAGAGTAGAGTTTAGACAGCTAGGTCTAATTCCAGTGACAGATGATGTTGCGTCCTATGTCAAAGCTCAAAATCAACCTAAGATTACTGATGTCTTCTCTGCTAAAAATGAAGCTGACCAGCAAGAGGCCCCAGACAGTGAAACTCTTGACTGGTCTAAGAGTCCTCATTGTCTAATGAAGTATTTGGATATGGGGGAGGCTGGTGGTAGTTTAGCCTTGGAAATAGCTTCTGTGGAGGGTACAATAAGAGCAGAAGGTCAAACTCATTTCCTTAGCCCTTTACCAGATTCTCCACATAGCAAAACTAGCAAATCACTGAGCCCCACAAACAAAATCTCAGTGAAGTTTATGAATAATAATCCAGTCCCAGCATCTCCTTCACATAACATGCAGACCTTTTCAACCAAAGATAATGATGATATCCATTGCTCTTCCTTCCCAATAAACCTTCTTAGTAGCCAGCATGAGCTGATAAGACGACTGTATTCTCTCTGTTCGGAGGATATAGTCTTGATAAGGAACTTTCTGGCAGAGAGAGAACCACTTCTATGTCTCATTCTCTGGCATCATCGCAGCATCCAAGTTATGTTTTTGATGGTCCGGGTTTTTTTTAACTCACTTGTTAAAACAAAAAAGCACTTAGCTATTAGCAAATGGTAATGTGATGGGAAACAATTGTTCAAAACAATGCATTGGGGGGGGAAACAACTTTTACCCAAAAGAGCATCATTGAAAGATGCAAAATGAATTTGAACAGATGGAATCTCTCTCCTGCCTTTCTCTCTCCCTCCTGTATTAAGGAAAGCTGTAAATCTTTAGCTCTCTCGCATTGTACCACTTCCTTGGTGCCCGGGGAGGCAAAGTGATAAAAGTATACAATGCAAGTGTAAGCAGGTTGTTCCCTCCAACTAGCTCCTTAAGAGGAACTTATTTATTGATAAAGCATCTGGAAAATATTAAAAGGCTACGATGCCGATAAAGTACATATGCAGGAAAAAGCTGGGGAGCAGCAAGAATGAGAGGGATTGTGATTGTTCAGCGAGGAAAGTACTGCTACTTATCATGGCCATCTTTTGGCAGCATATTTTTCTACTTTTCAGAGGGAGATGTTTGAGAGCAAGAGAGGGAGAGAGGGAGAGCGCACTTTCATCACAGAAAGAGCAGCATTTAGCATTTAAAGGAACACCTACTTTTCGTATCAACCCAACTAGCATCCAATATCATTTTTTGCTGACTATTTTCCAGGTTTCCCTCCCTCCCCTTGGAGGCTAGGGCCATGTCTACACCATGCAGTTATCCCGGGCTCATCTTTAGATCATCCCTGTGAGTCCAAATGGTGCACAGGGGATCCCGTGGTCAACCGGGGATGACCAGAGACTTCCCCCAGGATAACTACAGCCGCGGATGTCCTGCTTTTTCTGTGGTCCTTGGGGTTGTCCCATGTAGCCAGTGTGGTGCAGGCTCCCAGGTCCTCAAATGGGCATGGAGCTGCATCTGGGTTGGTTCCATGCCCATGGGGGTGGGGTGGGGGCAGCATTTTCACCATCCCTTGGATGGCGGTGCTGAGTTCCTCATTTTTCCCCCTTCCTTATCTTAAGGCTCCCCTTTAAAAAAAAAAAAAACCATGCCGCACTGGAACGTCCCCGTTGGCTTCTGGAACAACGCAGCTGCATATGGATGCTGGGGGAGGATTGCGGAAGCCAAAATGCCCGAGATTCTCTCCCCTCCTGTCCCGGAAAGCTCATAGGTCTAGATGAGCCCTAGGTTTTTGGGGCCTTTTTCTGTGACAGACTCTCATCTTGGAGATGGCCACCTGGTATCAACTTTGTTGAGCTTTAGGCACCAGGGGAAAGGGTTTCTATTTGCACAACCTTTTAAATGATTAATGATTACTTCTTTATTGTTTCTTTTGAGTTTTGTTTGAGTTGTATTTATATTATTATTATTATTAATAATAATATTATTATTAATATTATTATTAATATTATTATTATTTGGTATTCTGTTTTCATGGATGTTGTTTTGGGGGCAGTTTAAATCTTTGTGAGGTTTTACATTGATTTTGTTGTTGTTGTTGTTTGGATCTTTTATTCTTAACCAAACAATTCCCATTTCCCTCTACTTCTGTTCCCTATCCATTTACTTTGACTTCTCCCCACCACCACCTATCTATCTGTTGTGTCCAGGGGCCTGGGAAATAGTAAGATTTTTTCAATCCACTTCCCATGGTTCAGTAAGGACTGACACTTCCAGGTCCTGGGGGCCACATGCTTAGCACCTAAAATGCCCTCATTTGCCCTTGCCTTTTGCTTATGTGTGTGGTTCCAGTCGGCTGAGGTCTACCCAAATGCGGCTTATGTTCCCTGAAATTGATAGGAGGAATTGGGAGTCATGTTTACCCTTGGTGCAAACTCTGGCCACTGTTGGACAGGCCAACATCAGGTTAGTTATATTCAGAACCACTCTGATATCTTAATCTGAAAAATGAGCTAAATATATCATAATTAACTTGGGACCAGGATACCTGAGAGAGCGCCTTCTCCCTTACCAACCTGCCCTGGTGGTTCCACATGGACCTATGGCCCAATTGGAATCCACCAGGAGAAGAGCCTTGAGTGTGGTGGCCCCCTTCTCTTTGGAACTCCCTGTCCTAGAGGTCAGGCAGGCACCAACACTAGGCTGCTTCCAGCGCCTCCTGAAAACAACTCTATTTTAAGAAGCCTTCCTCAACAGACTAGCCACTGTTTTTACTGGTCCTTTGTTTTAAATTGAACAATTATTATTTTGCTTTTTTAATCGTTTTTCTTTTTACTGTTTCTCTGTATGTGCACTGCTCCTGAATCTATTGCAGACATGGAGTGGTAAATAAATATTGTAAATAAATAAATAAATAAATATAAAAAACATACTGCATTCTGAAAGCTGCTATTAGAAGAAGGGGGAAAGATAGCCACTGATTGTATCTAACTGAATGTTTTCCCTTCCGCAGCTAATTGCAGCTCTTGGGAGGAACATGTCATGGAGTGAGGTTCACATTTCTGCCTGACCTTCTACTGCAGTGCTTGGTCTTCAGCTCAGGAGAATAAAGGCAGAACCAGTTCAAGGAGCAGAGGGCTGCACACTTAGCCGCCTCCCCCAATTACAACCACTTCATTTTGTACTATCAACACTATCTGTGTGTGTGTGTGTGTGTGTGTGTGTGTGTTTGTCTGTCTGTCTGTCTGTCTGTCTGTCTATGTCAGAGATGGGAAACCTGTGGTCCTACAGATATTGTCAGACTACAACTCCCATGTTTGCCAGCCAGCATGGTCAATTATCAGAAATTATGGGAGATTAGTTCAACAACATCTCCCATAGGTTCACCACCCCTGATATATATAGCAGTGGTGGGGAGAAGGTAGATCTTCTGATGTTTTAAATGTCCGCTCGCAGCATTCCTGACCGTTGGCTATGCTTCTGGGAGTTGATGTCCAAAACATCTAGAGATCTACCTTTTGCCTACCACTGATACATATATAGTATTAAGATGGGGGGGGGGGGAGGAAGTGCATTCATAGCAGGGATGAGATTCCCTACTTCATCATCCATAGTTCAGCCTCTACATCTGGTCTCAGACTCAGTCACTATTATTGCTCCAAATTTTAATTGTATGGCAACAGCCAAGGCAGCTATGGGGCAGAAAGAGACAATTCTGTGAGTAAAACTGCATGTTAAGCCCTCAGTGTGTCACTTGAAGTTGTGTTGTTATTGTTGCTCTTTCATTCCAAACAACAGGCATGGGGGAAGCAATCACAATTGGGACAACCATATGTAAGAAAAGGTGAATTAACCCTTTCCTCCCCTGCTATGGTCTTGATCAAAACTGTCCCATACACCACTCCAAAGCTGTTGTTAGCCAGAGCTAATAGCAGCTGGTGGGGGCAGAGGGTGTTGTCAGGACAATGGTGGGGGGAGAAAGGGTTAGCCCCCTCCACCCACCCACCCCCACACACCATATAGCCTATGGCTTTGGTCCTCCTTAGCCCACCTTTGCCAGCCATGTCCTGAATATGTGAGATTTTCCTCGGAATAGTTCTCCAGATTCCTTACTGCAAAGACCAGCAGGGTAAACCGCAATACAATTCGGAATGCATGGCTGTAGCTAAATGAGCAAAGCTCAAAGAATCTCTGATCGAAGTAGACAATTGCCTCTTTTATTCCGACACACAGATGCCATTTAGAAGGAAGCATTTGCAGCTTCAGGTCACGCCGGGTAACTGAGGAGTAAATGATTATTTAAAGAAAGTTTGTTTCCATCGTTCTACAATAATCTCACCCCCAGCACTTTCCCCCCTGACTGAATGGTTATTTAACCACAGAAAATGCAAGATAATAAATATTCTGGCAGTGGGGTTTAGAAATAAGCAAGGCAGTAATTTTGAGAAACTGAGGTTTCAGGATGTTGGCCCTCGCCTTTTTATTCCCATTAATGAATCTTAATGCACTGTGAACCTCATTAGCAAAAACAGGTTTAAAAGCGCTTCTGTCTTGGGCTTACTCATCATTCATTCTGCATGCCTCCCTCAAGAGCTTCTTGCTTTAGGTGGTATTTTATTTTATTTTTTATTTTTTTTAAAAAAAAATGTAGCAGCTTTTCTTCATGAAAATCAGTGCATTTTATGCATTTCTTCTAGGATGCTTTTATATCAGGCATTAATGGGACTATATCATCTCCACAACAGTTCTATTTCTATAGGTATTACTCCGATATGTGTGCGTATCGCTCCCCATTCAAAAATTTCAAAATGGTGAACAATAGAATAACAGAATAAAAAAAGAATAAATACATTAAAATACATTTTTAAAAGAAACGAGGTGTAAAATGAAACTGGGGCTGGTCACTGAGGGAACAGCAATGTTTTCAGGAGGTGCTGGAAGGGATACAAGGTTGGCACCTGCCTGGCCTCCAAAGGCAGGGAATTCCATAAGAATGCTTCCTTACTGTTTGAAACAAATCATGGGCTTCATCACACCAGCGATTTAGTGCACTCTCGCCATGCCTGGTGTGCAGATTTGCAGCATGGTACTCACATGACACCATGCCTGTCCTGCTGACACCCTGCCTCTTTCCCCAACATTTTCCGTCTTTTCCTAGAATGCCTAAAGTCTGGATTATTTTCCCTAAGCATGTTTAATGTGCCCTTAAGCCTCCGCATAGTGCTGGTGTCTCACGTTTTCCTTTGTTGGGTGTGAGCGCTGTGACGGGACTCTTGCTGTTGGCTTGAATGGATTGCATCAGGTCCTGGCAAGGAAAAGCAATCTCTCCCAGCAGCCAGCCCCAAGCTCGAAAGCATTTTTTAAAACTGTACAACGCACAAAACTCTGCAGAGACAGGTTGTACTCCCTTGATGCCCCCAAAGAGCCAGACTAAAGGGTTGTTCCATTTTTGCCTGGCAGAAAGATGATCTGGTTGAAGTGCTCATCTGACAGGGCCTGCATGTATATGTCTTGTTTGAAGGGGGGAAAGGAGAAACCAATGACCTGGAGGGAGAAAGAGAAGGGGCGGGTGGAGTGGAGTGGAGTAGAAGAGGAAACAAGCGAAAGAGCAGCATATTCAGGTGAAAGGGGCCATAAGGTTGATACACTTATGCATCAGAGGTAAAAAATGTGGAGGCAAACCAGGGGAAAAAATTAGGTGTGATAGAGCTCCATGTATCCTCAGCTGATGTAATGCCTTTAAGTCAGGAACTGTCCCTTCTTTTTTTTCCTGAGCTCACATCAGGAAATAATCAAATAATCAATAACCCCCTGCAGAATGAAGTGGCATAGTGCAGGAAAGAGTACCGAAACATAGGATTCAGCTGAATGTGTGCATTAGTTCTAACTTATACGTACTAACCATGATACTGAAGAAGGCCACTGTTTTCAGCTATTAAAGCCTGATGCCAAAAGATGAGGCCAAATATGCAGGCTTTTGGCCACTTAGCTTTGCTGGACATGTTGTTCTAGGGCAGCCTTCTCTGACCTGGTGCTCTCCAGAGGTGTTGGACTACCACTGGCTGGGGATGATGGGAGTGGTAGTCCAACACATCTGAAAGGGAACCAGGTTGAGGAAGCCTGTTCTGGGACAGGGATAGAGTACCTTTTCCTTCCAAAACATTTCTCCAGGGCAAATCTGTTGGGAGCCAGTGTAGTATAGTGGCTAGAGTGTTGGATTGGGAGTTGGAAGATTCAGGTTCTAGTCCCCACTCGGCCAGGATGCCCACAGGCTCTCAGCCCAACCTACCTCACAAGGTTGTTGTTGTGAGGATAAAATGAAGAGAAGGATTATGTACGTTGCCTTGAGTTCCTTGGAGGAAAGAAGGTGATATATAAATGTAATAAATAAATAAATAAATAAATCCTGCAGTAAGCTGCAGCGGATGCAAAAAGACGTCAGGGCCAGCCCCCCCCCCCTCTTTCTGTCCCTCTCTCTCTCTCTCTCTCTCTCTCTCTCTCTCTCTCTCTCTCTCCTGCTTCTTCCTTGCCCAGTGGGCTGCTAGGGAAGAGACAGATCACTCTTCCCAGATGTCTAGATTAAACGCAGAGGCCTTTAGCAGGTCATTCACCCTTGATCAAGTGTCTAATAATCACTTAGGGATGGAGAGGTCCCAGGTTCACATACCAATCAATAAAACAATTGGGATAGGTAAACTAGAAAAGTGAAGTTTGTGTGTGTGTGTGTGTGTGTGTGTGTGTGTATGATAATATGGTAAACTCAATCCTCAATAATAACTCATATATAACCCTTCTAATATTATAGGTAAAGAAACCTTGATAGAAATATTGTGCATTATCTGTAACCTAATATAATGCTTGCTTCTCTAGCAGTTGACACATACACTGCAATCACCACCAAAGTTCCCTTTTCCTTCTTCCCCTAAAAGGGGTCTGCCAATAGTTTTGTGTGTGCACATATAAGCCTCTTTCTCTTCTTATATACCTTTTTTCCGTGGTAGGATTTTTTTATGGACTGACAAATTACTGACAAAGAGGCTGAATTCAGACAACACAATAAGCAACTGGGGGAGGGGGACAATCGTCAGTTGTATTGACTATCGTGTCGTCCAAATGCTGCCATAGTCAACTCAGCGCTGATCCTAATCCACACCACAGTTGATTATTTATTACCATGTTGTGTGGGGAGTACCCCCTAGATGAACAACTGTAAAGTTGATTATTACCCCACCATTGACTATCGTGTCATCCAAATTCAGCCAGACTTTAGGTCAAAATGCTTTTGGTTTTGCTTGGTACTGGTTACTCCTGATATCGTCAGACATCACAGCACAACAGTATTGTATTTATAGTCTTTTAATGTATATTTTTGCCTGCAAGGATAAAAAACATCAAATATTTCTGTATGTTTTTATCTTCACCAGTTTGCCTAACCTAGTTCCTTTTATCACTATTTAGTTCAGGGTTGGGTAGCTGAATATGATGTGTTGTGTTAGGTTGTGGTGTCAGTGAGTGGATGCATCATTGCCTGGCTAACTGTCCTCACTGAGCCACTGAGAAAGCTGGTTTCTGGCTTTTCATCTACCATTCCTTATTTCATACTAAATGGAAAGTATGGCCAAATTTAATTTAAATGCCAGCATATTACTTGATCTTTGATGCCTGTTTCCATCCTGCCCAATCAGGTTGCACCCAGCTCCCAGTTACACAGTTGCGTGTTTTCATTGTACTCTTGACTGCTTGGGTATGCAATGCACCTTTTTTTCTTATGCCAGCAGCCATTTATACAAGCAGTATTTTAACACAGCCTTGGAGAGAGAAAGCAGAATTGGATCCTTCATCAATCTAAGAGAATGAGCCTTTCTAGAATCTAAAGCGCGTGGCTCAAGCTGCCAATCCAAGCTTTTATTATTTCTGACCCAAGTTAAAAATGAAATTCAAGGCTGGAACTTTTTTCTTTCTTTCCGCATTTTGGGTTGTTAGTGGCCTCATCTCATAAATGAGAGTTTGCTTTAATGACAACCTCCCCAACCTCTCTTGTGGGAAAAGGCCATTTCATGGACTATAACTATTCCAATGACAACTGTATCCAATGCAAAATCTTACTGGATAGTTTATGGGGTGGGTTCTCTTTAATATCTCCATATAATTTAGTTCAGCTGAACAGTTTAATGTCAATGCTATGGAATACCTTGAGATTAATCTTCTCCAGCATTCTGGGGGCTTACATTACAAAACATGCTATGCCTTTTGCAAATTAACCTTCCCTGTATGAGATGCTTTCTAGCAGTCTAATGATTTTATTTCCGTTTGGCTCTCCACTGTCATTTTATTCCATGAATAGACATAGTAGTGTATATTCCCTGATGAGAAAAGTCTGCATGAATTTGTGGTCTGTGCGTATGTGAATGTATAATATTGTGTATTATGGGTAGCATCCAACCATGTCTCAGCACTAGTACTAATGACACTATGCTAGTTTAAACCATGTGCAATGGGAAAAAGCAGTGATTTGCTACTGAAATTCAGCACTGTGGCAACAAAAAGATGTACGTTTTCTGCCACGTTGCAACTCCAAATTTTGGCAGTAAATCACTGCTTTTCGCCATTGTGTTAGTTGCATTGTGCAAGCATTGGTTTACACCTGTACAACATCATTCATGCTAACTCTGGGTCACTGTTGGATACAATCTTATATGCACAATTAAAATTGTGATCGGTTCTGCTTTTTGGCACTGACCTAGACAACCTGAATCTCACTTAGGAATGTTGGAGAAATCCACAACAGATTCAAATAAGTTCTGATTTCTATGAATCCTGGCTACGGATTCTGCAGCAGATCAGCTTTTTCCAAGCCACTCACATTGTACAGATGTGCAGATCGGTTTTTCACTTGGGGGTGGGATTTGCATTAATCTGTATTAACCAATGCACATCAGCACTTTGTGCAAGTGCTTATTCGCACGAATGTGAATTACTGCAAGTAGAATGAACTTCTGATAAAAACAATGCCAATGCTGATGGGCGGGCAAGAGAATGAAAGACGCCTGACAATCCTCAAAACACAGATGGAATGGATTGAACAAAATCTGTGCATCCCTATCCTCACTTAAAGGATTCTTTGCAATTTCACTAGGCTGAACACCTTTCCCCATAGATCAAACCTGGTTGGTTCCAATAGACATATGCAATTGCATGGCTTAAGTCAAATGAGTTAAAAAAGAAGAAGAAGAAAAGTCCATGGTTGTTTTGTGTCCTTTGATAGCATTCATATAAATAGTGAGGCTTAGAATGATGAATACTTCCCGCTAATGAGGAAACATTAAATATATTGCAGTTGAGAACAGAGATCCCTGTTCTCAAGGAACTTTTAAGTGCTTTGGCAAGTTGTTTTATCACCATCGAGCCAATCTCCTTCCTTATAGTATCATCAAATGAGGGATGCATCCTACTGTCAGAATATCTTTCATGTATTGGGCCACCATACATGGCTGTAGAACCACTCTGCATGCAAAATCAGTCACACAGAATCTAAGGGTATAACCAAGAGCTGATAAATATCAATAGAAACTTTGTGAGTGACTTCAGTAGGAAACAGAATGCATTCTAAGGGTCCTTTTCACACATTACCAGGCAACAAACCTGAGACTGAACTCGGAGGTACACTGAACAGGTGGTCACAAACTATCCTGCCTGCTGTGAGTACCTGTATCAACCTTCCCCAAAGTGGTCCCCTCCAAATGTTTGGGACTTTCAATACCCAAGAGCCCCAGGTAACATGGCCAATGGTCAGGAATGCTGGGAGTTGTAATACAAAACCCTTGGAGGATGCCCATTCGGGGATCTATATGTATATGACCTATATGTATATGATCCCTAAATTTATGACATGCTTAGCTTTACATTTTTAGGTGTATACTTTAAAAATATCAGCTGTACACTTAATGTAAGGTAACATATGGAATAGTCCTAAGGCTGCTTGGAGCCATTTCTGGGATGAACAACATTGGCAGAAAACAGGAAGGACAACAGGAAATGATTCACTGAACAAGTACCTCCACCACACAGGGTTATAGCCATGGTCACTGTTTGGCTGTGATGTTAACTCACTCTCCCATGCCAATCCTGCCAACTCATCTGGACTAGCATCATTTGGAACAGAGATTACCCTCCTTCCCTGTGCACTGGCAAAGCCATGCGAGTGCAAGCATCTTTTCGACTCTGTAGGTGACCAAAATAATCCACTGTGACCGCCACACAACATGATAACCCATAATGCAGACAATGGGTTATCAGAGTAGGTTATTTTGGCCAAATGAGCCATCATGGGTTAAAAAAACCCTCCCAACAGATGACACAATAAATAACCCATGGCTTATTTGACCCATCATGGGTTATTGTGTCATCTGAACCTATTCATAAGAGTGATTTACAGTAATATACAGTAATGTGGTTACCAGCGCATCAGCCACAGTGGCTGGCCTATACCTATCCATGAATAGGCATAGTTGTTGCACCAACTATTTGAAGAAATCAACCAGTCCAAGTTTGGTTTGAGAATCATAAGAAGGGAAAGCAGGAGCCTTGAACTTTCCCATCCACAGTTAACACCTGGAGAACAGACTGAGCGGGCGCACTGGTCTTCCACACGAAGGGAAGATGTGTGTCATTCCTACTTCAATTACAGTAATTATTTTCATTTTCCATTTATACTATAAACTAGTATATGTAAGCATGTGTCCTCTTTTTTTAATGAAACATATCCTCTTTTTTGACAGGGTGCAAGTGACCATCTACAGGCCAGGCAGCAATTGTATTTGGAGCCACTGAATAAATTCCCTCCTGCTTTTTGAAGCAACAACATACACTGCTAGACCACCATCTCGTTTAAGAACTGCCTGGCCCTTGCTTAATCAACCTGTTTGTCCCATTCGATCGTGAGGCTGTTCCTAAAGCTCACGAACCCCATCCAGCAACCATGGCTATTCTTTGCGTAGCCCTGGTCTGATCGTCCACAAGAGCTTCTGTGGAATTTTAATACACTCTGCTCATAGATGCTCTGTACCCTGTTGAGAACTGGCCTTAAAGAAACAATGCCAACTTTCTACGGTTTTTTTTGTGTTTTACCTTAATCATAACGGCGAACAGTTTCACACTCCACGTTCAGGTCCATGCAATATATTTTTCTTTATAACATTAGGTTGCATAAGAAGATATGACACAGGTGCCGCTTAATTCGTGGCTTTTAAATCATTTACCACCTGTATTAAATCACTGTTGGAAAGCATTACTGGGGAGGGTGGAATCTACAGCTGATGTAAAACTAGTGCCAATGCAGGTGCTTGTCATAAAGATAAGAGCCCAGATGCTTGGAGGCTTTAAAGAGGTGTAGTTCCATTGATTTGTATATGCTGGGTTTATATCAGAAGAACAGCTGGCCTGTGGCAAATGATCCAGGAACAACAGTGAAGGTGAAGCTGAGACCTTCGTTGATTTGATTGTGTTATTCAAATGTTGCCCTCTAACAAAAGGTTCTTTGGGCGGCTTACAAGATAAAAACAACACATTTAAAAACACACAGTACAATAAGAAGACCGTAAAATGAAAACTGGCATTAAACCGCATCAGATAAATTGAAAACAGATGGGGGGGGGGGGGGGGAAGTAGAGAATTAAGGAAATCAGCAGAGCTAAAACAATGCAAAAAGCTGCAGCATGCTTCAAAAGTTTGGAAATTATATCCCCCCACCCCCAGACTGCTCCATCTAATGCCCTACTCTAATGCATTTCAGAGCCAGTCTAGGGGGGTATTTCACAACTGGGGGTATAATAGAAAATGGACCTCATCTGAAGATTTTCAGATCCAGATAGTATATGCGTGAAGACATGAGCTTCGTTACTGACTGTGGATTTGAACGCAGGTCTCCACAGGTTTGTTCATATCAAATACAAACATCCATCAAGAATACATCTATCCTGTGTTGATTGCCACCATCACCAAACAGGTGGGGAAATGAAGCAGTATTACAATGCACTTCATCCTGGCAGTAGATAAGGAGCAAGGACATGAGAAGCAATTTACCGAACAAACCAGCTGCCCCCGTCCAATCCATCTTTACGTTTCTTACAAATCCAGGAGTCCTCTTGAGGTCTGGTCTTTGAAACCCCACAGAAAAATTAAGGCCCTGTAGTAGTAGTAGTAGTAAGAAGAGGTGAACTGCACAAACTGAATTGAATCAATGGGCCAAATCTATTGTGAAGTAAGGATGGGTGAATCCTCTTCCGGGGCTGAGTCCAGGTTTGAGGGGCTTCTAGGCAAAGTACCCCTTAATCAACTTCTGAACTTGCACTAATAGCAGCTACTAGCTTTAGATGTCTACTTTGAGGAATACCAACCATTGGAGGCACAAATTCTTTATGCATGCTCGGAATATATCTCAATGTTCATTACAAATGGAGCAAGACAGCTCAATTCAACAAACGAGTATTACGAGCTAGGGAAATGCATATTTCAAGCCCATGAGTTGTGAACTCTGATAGCTTCACTCTTCTAGAGGGAGAGCAGTGTCAGCAGCTGCTGGATCTGTGCACAGCTGCCCCATGTGGTGAATCTCTGAAATGCAAATGCCAATCACTCAGGAAAGAAATTTCAGGCCCTGGATGGACTCCACCCACCTAGACTGGCCTTTGGGTCCTCCTGGCTTGGAGTGTCTATATGGAAAGGAGGACAGGGCTCCTGTATCTTTAACAATTGTATTGTAAAGGGAATTTTAGCAAGTGTCATTTGTACACATGCAGCACCTGGTGAAATTCGCTCTTCATCACAACAGCTATACTAGGATGACCGGATACAAAAGAGGGCAGGGCTCCTGGAGCTTTAACTGTTGTGATGAAGAGGGAATTTCACCAGGTGCTGCATGCATACAAATGACACCTGCTAAAATTCCCTTTCCTAGACATCTGTAAAAGATACAGGAGCCCTGTCCTCCTTTTCATATGATCAACCTATCCTGGCTAGGAAGAAGTATAAGAAGCCTTCCTGTTCTAGCTGAGCCTTTCTTAAGTAACAAGGGCCAGATCTACACCAAGCAGGATATGACACTTTGAAAACAATTTGAAAACTGTATATGGAGTGTGTCCTGGTCCCCCACAGTTGTCAATACCATTATAAAAAGTTTTAAAGCATAGTGTAGATCCTGCCAAAGTCTTCCTGAGCTCTGGCATGTTTCTTTGTCCTTGGTCATTCTTTGGTCACAACTTCTATATTGCTTCTCGACCGAGTGATCCTGGCTCCTGAGTTTGTGCTCTGGTTCTGACTTACTGGCCTGGTTCAGATGACACAATAATCTACAGGGTGGGGAGAAGAGGCAACCATCCGTTGTGTTGATTATTGTGTCAGGGGAGGATACACAATAGACACACAACTCACAGTACGTTATTTTGTCAATTTAAACAATAGAGAAAAACAACAGGCTTCTCTGTTGCTTATCTCGACACCCGCTGATTAAAATGTTGTGTGGCAGGCCCCATTGTGTAATCTCCCCCCATCGAGTGTACTATTCCAGCAGGCCATAGAGTTCTCCGGAAGGAGTGGCCAAAAGCACCTTGTTTGCTCTTGCACAACCGGAAGAACTTTCAGTACATGATGGGATATGGCTGGGAGGACTGAGAGAGGGAGCAGGGAGGAGGACCAGCAGACCAGAAGGACACAGGGACTTTCAACCGTGTGACGGGGGAGGGGCAACATGTCATGTGAGGAGTACCAGAAAAGTAATGAACGGTCAGTTGCCTCTCCCCCCCCCCCCAGTTGCCTAATATGTCGTCCGAATGCAGCCACTCTCTTTGGTCCTGACTCATGGCTCCAGTCCTGGCTCACTTCAGAATGCAGCCCATAGCTAAGCCCTGACAGAAAATTTTGTTAGACCAGAATCTCCAACCTGGTGCCTGTGGACATTTCACACCTCCCTGACCATCTGATTTTTATTTTATTTAAGTTTTTCCCATATAGATAGAGAGAGAGGCTGGCATGTTTCAAAGAAAAATGCTGCCATTCACCGCCATCTTTGTTTGGGTTCAAAAGAGTGTTTTTTGTGTGTGTGTGTTTTGGGGCTCAGAATCCCTCTCTATATTGCACTTAGATTCTAGGGGAAGTTAATTTCTTTTTAGGATTTGTTCAGATGACACACTAACCCATCATGGATCACTCAAAAACGCAATCCATGGTGATATAGTGTGTCATATGATGAGTCTTTTCCCTGCCCCCATTATGGGTCAAGTACCCACAGCAGCTACTCACCTGCTGTTGCAGGGTTAGCAGGCATCTACCGTGGTTCCAGTGTCATCTGATGGGAATTCCATGGGTTTTTGGCCTCATTCTGGTGGTGTGGTGGTGGGGGAATGGCAGCAACCATAGAATCCACTGACAAGAATGACTGCCACCTCCTGCTCCACTCTTGCCAGTGTGGACTTTTTCTATGGTTGCATGGTTCATTGGAAGGCTGGGACAGGTGCCACTGTCTGATTCATGCCATGGTAGGAGGCTGTGAACCTATCCACAGAGCAGGAAGGATAAATAAACACAACAGTTCATGGGGGTAACAGTCATGTGACGGGCACACCCATGGATACTTTACCCTTCCTCTCCCCATGATCATGAATGGGGCTTTAGTCTTACCAGTTTAACTTCTGGGAAATTAGCGTTTTGTGAATGGTCATACACATGGTAGCCATTTTATGAATGGGCAACCCGCCCTCCCACCTGAGCAGCCATTTTGTTAGAGCACGACTGGTGCTCTCTTGAAATCACAATGGCATCCACTGTTGCAGAGCAAGTTTTATTTGACCCCACTTGAGACAGAAGATCGTCGCAAACTTTAAACAGGACCTTTCCTTAATATTACAACTAATAACAGGCAAAGTAAATAGGCAAAAGTGAAACTAAAACCAGTAACCCCCACTCTTTACATGCATTAACCATTTAGTGCTGTGGTGGGCAACTTCAGGAGTTCTGGGGGTTGGACCTCCCCTCATGGGTGCCAAAAAGAAGGGAGAAAATATAAAAAAATTAAAAATGGCATCCGTATCTGCTCCAGATTGCACAAAGGGTCAAAATCACCTTGTTTTATGGGGGAAGGGGGTTGTCCCTCCAAATTTCAGTGGTGGCAAGAGCTGCACTGGGAAGCTGAGAAAGCTGCATGCGGCCCATGGGTTGCATGTTTCCCACCCCTGATTTACTGGCTGTTCAGCCAGTAATTTTCTCCCCCTGCAGCGGGTTTTAAGCAATGGGTATTGCTTATTCCAACACCCATCAACTCAAAAAAGGACTCTTGCGGTAAGCCATGATTCAGGCCATGCTCTGGTCAGACTCTCTCAATGGTAGGGTGACCAGATAAAATCCAGGTCAGGGCTCATGTAACTTTAACAGTTGTAGAGAAAAGGGAATTTCAGCCAGTGTTATTTGTATGCAATTAGTTCCTGGTGAAATTCCCTCTTCATCACAACAGTTAAAGTTGCAGGGGCCCTGCCTTCTTTTGTACATGGTCACTCTAGTATAGTGCCTGCACCTTTAACTGTTGTGATGAAGAGGGAATTTCACCAGGAACTAATTGCATACAAATGACTTTGGATGAAATTCCCTTTTCTCTACAACTGTAAAAGTTACGTGAGCCCTGACCTGGATTTTATCTGGTCACCCTACAATGGAGAATGGTGGACAATAGCACACTTCCATTGCCACAGACAAAAGGAAATTTTGCCTCCCTTTGTCTGTGGCAATGGTTCCACTCCCAAGGACTTCTTACCACTGCTGAGATGGAACCTTTGCCTAGCCCAGGCCTCACCTTTCCTCACTCCCTTCCTTTTTCTGAAGTACAGCCTGCAGGCTTCTAGTATTTTCCTGCCATGTCTTGCCACAGATTTCGCTGCTACCAAAAAAGCTTATTCACACAGAACAGCCTTCCCTAACCTGATGCTCCCCAGATGTTTTGGGCATTGATTTCCATCAGCCCTAGCCAGCATGGCCAATTGCCAGGAATGCTGAGAATTATAGTCCAAAACATCTGGAGGGCACCAGGTTGGGGAAGGCTGGGCTAGAGAATAATAGGCAGCTCAAGCCAACAGGTGTCAGTGACATGCACCCAATTTGATGTGATGTTATACAGGGATACCAGCCCATTTGAAAGCTCAAATAGCCATCAGTCCCAATTTTTATCAAATGCATGAAAGGAAAGGGATTAGGTTGAAAGAATTAGGTATAGATGAGGGGACTGAATGAACAAGTAAGAACTTTTCTCTCTCTTCGATGGCCATGAACAAGCAGCAAACTTCCCATTGACTGACAGGTGTTACACATCTGGCTAAATTGAAATAGCTAAATGGAAGGAGGTTTTTAAAAGAATAGTTCTCAACACAGAGCAATGAACATAGAGAACAATCCATCCATTTCTTGTTAAGCGTTTGTCTGATTCAGACATTTATTTAATGCCCTAATTGACTGCAGTAACTGAGGGTGCATTTCACCACTGGTAAAAATGTAATGCTATTTTGTTAATCCCAAGAAAAGCTGATTAAAACTGACACCCCATCATCAGCTTTTGCTCATTTTCTACTCAGTTTTAGCAGATTATCCACAGCACTCCTGACCTCCCTGCATTTAAGCAGTGTGTTATCTAAATCTGTTTCCAAATGAGTTAATGGTTAGTTATGCTTTGGCTGGACTGAAATTAAGCATACAAAATGACACACTGGGGGAAAAAACTCTGTTATTTTAATTTAAATTAGTATTCATTATTTTTATAGCAGACAAAGTACTTGCCTTCCTCATTCATCCTCAGGAAAAGAAAACCAAGGTGAACCACCAATGCTCTTGCCACACAGCTGAACAACTTGTATGGAGCGAGCTCACATGGGACCAGTGGAGGCTGATGCCTCTGGTTTTGGTGGGGCTGTAAATCCATTCTGGGTTTCAGTCAGAACCAGCCAGAACTTTAAAGAAGCTATCCAAGGTCGGAACCCGTTTTGGGGATAGGGCTTAGCATCATGGACAGCTCCTTTAGAATTTTGGCGAAAACCCAGAATGGATTTACAGCAAAATCGGAGTCACCAGCCTCCACTGCATGGAACTGCTCTTCTCAATGTGTATTTGGACATTTCTCCACAGTTCCATAAGCCACAGTTCACAAGCCTTCCCCAATTTGGTGTGCTCTGTATATGTTGGACTACAACTCCAATAACCCCCACACTGATGGAGATTATGGGAGTTGTAGTCCAACACATCTGTCGGATGGTACCATCTGGGTGGGAGGCTGGTTTATGAAGCTGTGGATCATGGGTGTGGAACTGAACCCAAAGGGTGGCTGAATTGTGCTCCATCAGACCTCTATGGCCTAGATAATGAAATTGTGTGTGGACATGCTCACTGATGTCATTCTACGCACACACATGCTTTCACTTTCTCTGTGCTGTGGAGAGACACTCAAATCTGCCTCTCCTCAGAACAGAGAAAGGTATTCGGCCAACGCTGAGAAGAGCTGTTCCTCCCAGCACCAGCCAAGTTAGGCAATTCCTCCACACACTGTTTGCCATCCCCACTGAGGGCAGTGAGAGGCGCATGAGGGAAAACTTCGCTTGCATTCAGAAGAACCATTACTCTTCCCAGTGCTGACTGGGTCCCCTGCCAGCCCCACCTCCATCGTTATCTCAGATTTCAGAATGGAGATGAACACACAGACTCCCTGCAGGGGGATTCCCCCAGGGGGTGGGACTTGGAGGTTAAGGTGCATTTCCTGGAGGAGCCACAGGAGGCTCCACAGGCCAGCTTGGGAGTCCAGTGGGTGGGATTAGACCATGCACGCCAGGACTTCTGCACCCTTGCTATGGACGAATGTCTGAATGGAGCCATGGAACTCAGGGGCCCACATCTCCATTCACTCTAGCAAGTGTCGAAGCAACTTACTGTTGCTCAGCAACTCAGCTATTTCTGGATAAAGCCACATTTTTTTAAAAAAAACTGGTTTATTCTTTTGTAGTCAATATTTTTTTGCCACAATACTTGCCTGTTGACTGAGATTGTTACCAAGCCTGACTATTTGCAGATAGGGAAAGTTATTATTGTACATATGAACAAGATCAAAAACAGTCCATTAGAAATCAGACAGAATCTTTTTTTCTTATGCCACATAGGCACATTGGGGGTGAGGAGGGGGGGACAATTATTGTTAAAATTGGGGCAGGGAGGAGGATTAAACCTTCCCACACCTTAAAAAGAAAAAGACTGATGTAGCTGCTAGCTAAGTATTTTAGATGGAATGCAGTTTGACTGTGAGTCAAATTAACAAAGAAAATATAGAAATAGAAAGGTGGTCTGGGGTTTGAACCATGGACAAGGAATCTCAAGACGTGTGTTGGGACCAAAGCTAATGAGGGACCTGGTACCTCAGAATCCTTTTTCAGGTGCAGAAGGAAACAAAGATCTGCAACAGGGTTCCCAGTCTTGCATTTGGTAACAGTGTGAAAGTGCTTACTTGACCAGGCCTGAAATGAATAACAGGAGCCTGACCTTACCTTTTGCCCTTACCTGGGTAATAGAGCAGAACTTTCTAGAAACATGGAATCACCCTTAGGCCAGGGACATAGTAAGCTTCAGCTTACTTACATAGTAAGTGTCAGCTTCAGAACAAACAAAACTGGTAGAAGGGAGATTTGCGCTTGAAGGGATCGGGTGAGCTAGAATACACACCCTCAAATCACTCTTTGCTTTCAGTAGCTGCTTTGTTTCCTTGAAAAATCATATTTTTAGCAGTGGATTACAGGAAAAATACTGCATAGATATATCTGAAATTTGGCACACATGAGCACCTGTAGGGCATCTGTAAGGTATCCAACGTTCATGTTTCTATCTTGAAAAATAAAAACTTTATAGGCATTTATTTTTTCCAATGCAACTCTATGGGAAAACGAAAAATCCAAATTATTATTATTATTATTATTATTATTTACACTTATATACCGCCCCATAGCCGAAGTGAAAAATTAAAAATCCAAATGATTCGGACATCCAAATCTCAATTTGGATTCGGATCCGAGGCAAGGTGGACCAGGTCTAAATTGATCTGAAATGAATCGGTCTGGATTCGGAAGGTCCAAATCAAGATCCAAAGTGAATAAGGGGGTCCGTGCACAGCCCTAAACACCAGTGAATATTAAAGACTGTTCAAGTACAATTTTTTTAATGTGTAATAATAACCTCCCTGCAAAGAGAAGGAATGACTGGACATTGCCAAAACATATGTTTAAGAGAAGCATTAGCTGTTATTGCACTGGCAGCAACTAGCTGAATTAGACAATCCCTTACTAAGGTAACATTGCAGTGATGATCTACTGAATAGAAGTTTTGTGATGGTGCCCACAATGGTTTCTCAAATTCCCAAATGTGCCCATTAGTCCAAAAAGGTTGGGAACCCCTGGAATACATATTCTAGGTCTGGCTTTGGCCTTGGCCCCTGAGAGAGTCTGTGCTACTACAGCACTGACTGAAGGGTTGAACATGTATAGTAACAGCTCTGGGAGAAGATATAATTGAGACACGGCAGAGTAACATGCCGTAATATTTATGGGAGAAGATGATAGTGTCCAAATTGAATTTATGTGCCCCATCGAGCTCTGAAACGGCCCTGTCAAGTCTGGTAATTTTGATAGGTGACCAGACTGAGGCTCTTAATAGCTGTGAGTTAGAAGACTGAGTGATAAATATCGAACTCAGAGTTAGAAAGCATCTTGTCTGAGGCCGTTTCAGGTGGCTGTCGTGGAGGATTTTTAAACTGCATTACCAGAGAATACAAAACCAAGAATATACATCAAGCTAAACACACACATGTACACACACAAATATAGGCTGGGAAATTGGAGGATTGTAGTGTTCCTTGTAATGATACAGAAGAATCTGACAGCATGATAGTAGTGACGCCCTCGGATGCTGCCCAAAAATGCAACCCTAAATCTAGGCTGCCATTTGGCTGCATATTTATTACAGTTCAACAGACGGCCAGCCTTGCTTTGAGATTCAATCATTCTTTAATGGTGCGATAAATGATACAAGTGTGGACAAATCGTAAGTGTATATTTGGTGAGTGATGGCGGGAAGATGCCAGATGCTAGAGGGGAGGGAATCACATCCTACCTGGGATAAGGTCCTGCACTCTGCCTGTGCTTTCATTGTCATGAGTCCTGTTTCCATCACTGTCCATTCCCAACCGATATTGTGATACATTCCCTGACATCATTCTCATTTCCGCCAAGGTCAGGCACAACTTCTCTTCATCATTGTTTTGATGAGGCGTTTTTGATAGCCTTTGAAAACGGAGGGAAATGGTTTTGTCACATTTTCCTTGTCATGCTCTGTTGCCTTTGTGACACCGGCTGATAAAAATATGATATTTCCCAGAGCCTGGCATTCACAGCAGCGCTAGAAACCAGACTGACAAACATGGCCAGGCCAAGGTTCAGTTATTTGAAGAGATGGGTTGTGGCCGAGAGGGAAAAAATGGAGTCAGAAAGGCAACACAGCTGACTAATGAGAACACAAGAGAAGCCAGATATTAGATCACGAGAACTCAGATGAGATGTTGCGCGTGGAATCATTTCTGGGAATCATGAAATTTCCAAGAAATTAGATTTCTATGAATCTAAAGCAGGGAACGAGGAACTTCTTTCAGCCCAAAGGCCAAATTAAATTTTGGAGAAGCTCTCGAGGACCGCATTCTAGTGGTGGGCAGAGCCAAAGGGGTGGAGCCAAAAGAAAAAGGGTGGAGCCAAAATACAAAAAAAAAAGCATATTGTAGCTTAAAGTTTTCACTGACAGTAAGCCTTCAGAGAGGCATTTCAACCCTAAGAATGGGGTGGGGGAGCTACAAAAAAGCCAGAAAAACATCAAAAGATTAGTAGTGGGGGAAAGGAAGTGAGACCAGGGATGGGGAATTGGCCATCTAGGGAAACCCAGATGGCCTGATTGGGACCCCGGGGTGGGCAGATCTGATCCCCAGGAATGACATTCCCCATCCATGACTGATCTAAAACAACAAAGAACCTTGTGGCACCTTAAAGAGTCACAAAAAGGTGCTTTGCTCCTTTTGTTGCAACAGACTAATACGGCTCCCCCTCGGAAATTGTATGAATGCAATTTATTTCATTTATTGTTTATTTGAATTAAATGTATATCCCACCTTCCTTCCAATGAGCTCAAGGCAGCATACAAGTTTCTATCCCTCTATTTTATCCTCACAATAACTCTGTGAGGTGGCCATCAGGGTGGGCGTGGATTTTGTTGGATTCATTTTTTGATAAGAACATGCCAACGTTTACAAATGTCTTCATAAATGGGACAGAAAGAACTTGAGAGTTTAATCATTTGAATGCGGCAGAAAGCAAAACTGAGAGACTCACACATCTCTAGATGCGGGTCAGGCTGAGAGATAATGACTGCCTTGTGGTCAGCTATAGATGAGTGAGGATTTGAACCTGGGACTCCTCAGTTCTAGACCAAACCACTACACCAGGGGAAAAGGGCATAGCTTAGTGATAGACACATACTTTGCATCTCAGGTTCAAAGATCCTCCAGGAGGTGGAGCTTGGAGGCCAGGATCTGCCCCAGAAGAAATCCAAGGATGTTCCATATGCCAGTTGGGGTTCCCCAACTCTGGTGTAGATAATACTGTACTGGATGAACCAATGGCCTGACTCAGTATAAGGCAGCTTTCTACACTCCAGCTACAGACTACCAACGTAAGTTTTAGTAGTAGTATGAGACAAACGTTTCAGTGCTGGGTGGCTAAAACTTACTCAGGCTAAATAGAATAGAGTTGGGTATGAATGTAGGACAAGTCCAGCTCCAGAATACTTCTGCTCTCCACCCGACCTCCCCCATCAACTCACTGCAATTCCCACATTGACTTATTAGGCAGTTGTGCTGAATCGCAGAGTGATTTCTCTATCGTTTGTGCAAAACATGAGACCTTTTCTCTCTGATTCGGAGTTCAAACTACAATAATATACCAAGGCGGTTTCAAATTGAGGCATTCACTGACTTTTATGGAGCATTGTCTTCCATTTGGAACTTTCCCATGTTGTCCTACTGCTTCTTTAGTCTTTTGTTTATGTTTACCACCAAAAAAAAAGCAACATTGAGAAGGGAAAGACAGAATATGACAGCAATTCCTTTTGACTGATAGTGCTAAGAGCCACCCATGTGGAAGCACTTGAAATTTGCATTCCTGTTTGTTGTTGTGGCTCATCCCCAGCACTGCACTGGACCTTATAACTTATAGTCAGAATTTGATCAGAAGTGGTCTGGGCCTATTCAGTCTATGGAATGTGTGTGGATCTGTGTGAGCTTATCTCTGTCAGTGTTCCCAGAGGAAAGCAGGCAGGAGTTGTTCCGCCAGTCCAGCTGCTAGCTTTGACCTTGTCAGAGAGGGAAGTTGGCAACTATGAAAACTTAACAGAAGAGGTGGAGGGTTTCAGAGGTGTCGCACAGGTTGAAGAGTCACTCCTGAAGGGCAGAATGGAGATGCTCTGTCTGGGCAGAGGCCTCATTGATGGGTCTCTGTGCAAATCCCTTGTTAGTTCATTAGCAGTTGACTCAATCCCTTGTTATTTAATTGTTCAGGAGGAGGGTTATCACAGCCACACCTTTTCTTTTAAGCAGGTGCCCAGGCTGGAATCTTTGTGAGGAACGCTCTAGTCTTCATTGGCCAAAATCCTACCTATTTGGACTTACTACCATCTGAACCTCCAGAGGCATTTTTCACTTGGACTCTCCATCTAATTTGGACTTTTGTGTCTTGTCTATTGTTAAGAACCTGCCATGAAAAGTACTGCTATACTTTTCATAGACTTTGAATTCTTGTTTGGAATAGATTATGCATCTTCAGCTTCGATGAGTTCAAAGTCCAATTGGCTTTGACCAATCCTGAATCTTAGACTTTTAAATTCCTGGATCCAAGGAGCATGGGGATACTAAAGTTTGCATGTGTGGGATTACTCTGGATTTACTCCCAAATCTGTTTTGACTCCAGGATTTCAAAGACCTTGACCCATGTGGCATGGAGGTTCCAACGAAGATGTCAAGATTGGACTAAACCTCTGCATATGTGGATTTATTTAGATTCCTTTTCTAGAACCCTTGTCTTGGATTGCCTAAGATGAGGAACTTCAAGAAGGGTGCAGACAAGCTGCAGTGTGTTCAGAGGAGGGCAACGAGGATGATCAGAGGTCTGGAAACAAAGTCCTATGAGGAGAGACTGAAAGAACTGGCATGTTTAGCCTTGAGAAGAGAAGACTAAGGGGAGACATGATAGCACTCTTCAAATGCTTGAAAGGTTACCACACAGAGGAGGGCCAGGATCTCTTCCCAATCACCCCAGATTGCAGGACACAGAACAATGGGCTCAAGTTACAGGAAGCCAGATTCCAGCTGGACATCAGGAAAATCTTCCTGACTGTTAGAGCAATATGACAATGGAAACAATTACTTAGGGAGGTCGTGGGCTCTCCTACACAAAGGCATTAAAGATGCAGCTGGACAGCCATCTGTCAGGTATGCTTTAAGGTGGATTCCTGCATTCAGGAGGGCTTGGACTCAATGGCATTATAGACCCCTTCTAACTCTACTATTGTATGATTCTATGAATTATGCCAGAAATCTTCTGAGCCCCTTCTGTATTTATAAACCCTTGTCTCAGCTTGCACTAGTATGAATTATGCCAGAAATCTTCTGAGTCTCTTGTCCTTTATTTGGAAACCCTTGGCTTATGTTAGATGAATTACGCCAGGAATATTTTGAGCTCCTTGCCCTGTGTTCTCTGCTGAGGCCATGGTGAGATATACTGTATTTTTATTTAAATCATAGGGTGGTTTTTTTTTCTCAAATTTGTACCTATCCATATCATTTTTCATATGCAGATGTTATGCAAATTGGTATCCTCTTTTGTCCTCAGTTTTGGCAATCCTTAAGTGACTAGCCCATTCTGGGCTCCTTCCCAGCTGAGGCTCAATTGGCCACAGAGTTTTCTTTGTGAGGTTTGTCTAAGCATCCTTTTGGGGGGATGGGGGTGGAAAGTGCCTCCAGCAAGCTACAAAAACTGGTCTTCTGCCACCAGCCAGCCATGCTGATGATGCCCTGGCAATCTGTCATTTTCCAACATGCCTTTAACATCTTGTTAACAGCTTTGTCTCCAGGCTCTTCTTTCCTCCTGTGAGCTTTCTTGGCCCTTTCAATATGATGCAGGGAAAACAAGGCTTCCTCCAGCACTGCCTTGTCCCCTTCAGCATCCCTTTTCATTGAACCACCTGCCCCGGGCTCTTTTCCAGCATCCATTTTGACACTGACATTCATACCAAGAATTCCAAGAGAGAATCAAAGCTTCAAACTGCATCAGCCGTTTCCCCACCACACACACACACACACACACACCCATTCTCCTTTTGAAACAAATATAGACTTCCTTTGAGTCATAATATTTGAATGAGAGCTGCCACCACAATCCACATCTAAGTCCTGTGGAAATCAGTAAGACTTTATATTCAGCGCAACTGACTCATGCCATTGATTTCCACCACAAATAGTCTGATCCTATGTCTGTTTAGTCTAAAGTGCCAGTTGAGTTCATATGACTTATTATTCTTATTCTTATTGTTATTGTTATCTTTATTTATATCCTGCCTTTGTCTAATATTCCATGACTATAAATGAATTTGATCTGTCCCTTTCTTCTCACATGTAGAACTGCTTATAGAATCTTCTAGGCCCAGTACACTATCCATATTCAGGGCATGCTTTGGGGGTGCAGTCCCATACCATGGGACAGTCCCTTTGAGCTCCCCCTGCCCCACCAGAATAGGTTGACTTGTACCTAAGGTGGCCATGTGTCCCACCTCAGTCCTCTGCCCAGTTCAAAACTAGTTTAAACATAAAGAGTGATTAGAAGGGGGAGCAACAGGGGCCTTGAAGTTACCCATTGGCAGTTAGCACCCAGACAGTGGCATATTGAGGAGACACACAAGTATCCATGTCATGGCTTCTCCCACTGTAGTGAGATGAATAGCATTTCTATTTCAATGATATTCATTATTTCTAAATGTGATTCTCTACATATCCATTAGCACACAGAGGCTAAGGCTATCAATAGCTGCTAATCATGATGGCTACACTAAGCTGACCATATGAAAAGGAGGACAGGGCTCATGTAACTTTAACAGTTATAGAGAAAAGGGACAGTGTCATTTGTATGCATAAAGCACCTGGTGAAATTCCCTCTTCATCACAACAGTTAAAGGTGCAGGGGCCATGCCCTCTTTTGTATATGGTTACTCTAGTATAGTGTCTGCAACTTTAACTGTTGTGATGAAGAGGGAATATCACCAGGAACTAATTGCATACAAATGACACTGGCTGAAATTCCCTTTTCTCTACAACTGTTAAAGTTACAGAAGCCGTGTCCTCCTTTTCATATGGTCAGCCTAGGCTACACGGTCAGAGACAGTATGCCATTGCTGAGTGCCAACAGCAGCAGCAGGATGTTATCACCCTCATGTCCTGCTTGTGGGTTTCCCATGGACCTCTGGTTGGCTACTGTAGGTAATAGGATGCCTGCCTAGAGAAGCCTTTGGTCTCATCCAGTAGGGCTCCTCTTGTGATGCTCTTGCTCAGGTTTCAGAAAACCACTAATGGGAAGAAAGTTCTATAATCCCGGGACGCCTACTAACCCAGGCTTCCTTTCATTTCATAGCTATCCAAGGCCACTATGGGAGGATTATTAAGCACAAAGGAACCTGGTGGAGGAAGTAGTATAATAGATATGTTGGGATAAAGCCATTTTATTAAACATTTAATGACCAATCATCGGAAACTGACAAAGATTGAAGCTGGGTGCATATAAAAAATAATTAGATTTCCTTCGGCCTCTGCTCATGTTCAGCTTTCTAATTTTCTCTGCTTAAAGAGAGGGACCAATTTGATGGCAGATAACATTACTTTCTGTACCCAAATATTTGATTGTATTTATATTGCTTTGTTTTTAGATAAAGAGATAAATGGAAATTAGCTTGATTTCATTACTATACAAGCTGACCAAGCACTTATCTGTCAGTAACAAACACAGTGTGGAATCTATAAATAAACTCCCTCGTTCCCCCACCACAACCACAACCCAGATGCTGCAAAGTGATAATGTAATGCAATGTAATGCCATGATTCAGTATAATAAAGCCAGGCACAACTGCACCACAGAGTCTAACCTGAGAGTTTTGGAATATAATGGATTGCAAAAGAGAAACGCAGCATTCCAAGGAGGAATGGCAGTAGCAAAAAACATCTGCATTGCGTAGTACCTGGGGGAGGCTTCCTCCACACGCAAAAGGAATGAACTGCATTCTCCACTAACTGGCAAGGGCTGCACAAACATGGCCCAGCAGTGTCAAAGAAGGTGGAGGATTTTGTATACCGCCCTGGGATTTGATAATGAAGAGTGGCATATCTGTATTTTAAACAAAGAAATGTCAATCACAAACAGGGGTGGCTGGTGGGGCATATGGTGGGGCTGCCAATGGCAGGGGGAGCTACGGGAATGGGCAGAGCCAGGGTAAAAGATGGATGGGCATGCATTCACATGCATAGCAGAGGAATGCCTGAGACCAGCTGAATGGTTTTTAAAGTTTAAAAAAATGCATGCATATATTTCACATTTTTTTACATTTCATATTCTTACATTGTATTTCTACGCTGAGAAACTCTAGGTAATTTTTTATATTTTTGTTTCATAAACAAATGCTCATTTCCTCCCCTAAAACTGCTCATTTGCTATCATTAGATTTCTCACATGAGGATCACCATCTGAGAGAAACCCAGATGGGTCAGGAGCTCTCCAAGGGTGGAGAGAAGCTCCACCAGCATGGGAGCATTTTGAATACAAAGGCACCTCCCCTTACACCTGCAGAAAGCTCTGCAGGCCCCAACCTACAGGCAACACGACGCAAAATGGGGCATTCCAGGGGTCGGACAGGGGGACTTCAGATTCACTGGATTCAAAGCCCCTCTTTCCCCTGTGGGGTCCTGGATCAGGCCCTTAAGTACACCCACCTCAGGAAACTAGTGGAAGGAGATATAGATAGATAGATAGATAGATAGATAGATAGATAGATAGATAGATAGATGATAGATAGATGATAGATAGATAGATAGATAGATAGATAGATAGATAGATAGATAGATAGATAGAGATATTCTACATACTGTGGAAAGGGGGAGGGTAAGTTCCTTCCACCACTACCTACCCTGGCCAATGTGAGTGAGCAGGGCTTTCACTCCACCTATCCACCCTACTTGAGAATGCTCCCACAGCTACTTTTGTGCTCCCTGTAGTTTTTCTTGAAGGCCAAATCAAAACATTGCTTCCACCCACCTTTCCGTTCCATGACAGCTAAAATATTTCCTTTGTTCTCATCTCTCTTTCATTATTCATTTCTTGTGACTACTGACCCTTGGTGGTTGTGCCATACAGACTCAAATCTCAGGAAATTGCATCGTGTTCCTTTCTCCATAGGAGCCGTGAGGCATGCAAATAAAATTCAAGTTCACTTTTCTCCCGTCTAATGATTTATATTAGGATATGATGGGTGCATATAATAAACCTTGGTCACCCAAAGGCATAAACCATGGTGAAAAAGTACCCCAGACTCCAGTTCACATCCGCCTTTTGTCATGTCCTCTTGAATGTCCTGTGAGGAACTGAAATAAGATAAATGCCCTTCCCCCGTGTCCCGCTCGTGTAGCCGCGGGGAGGCTATTGCTGGTGCAGGGGAAGAAGAGACGTGCCCTGCCCTGATTGGGTAGGGCATAGTGGTGCCACTGGCCAGGGGAGGAGCGGCAGCACCTATATAAGGCAGCAGCATCCGACCACCGGCCTCTTTCGATCGCGGCTCCCTCCCTCCCTCCTTCCCAGTATGCAGTGTGGGTTCTCTGGTTGCCCTTTTGGGAGCCGAGTAGGAATTTTTTCATGTAGCCTGATTGGCTTTGGCTACATGTTTTTTGCCTACTTCACACTGTAAGTCTGGAGAGAGTGTCTTAGGATACCTTGGGTAGTACGATTTGGTCACATCTGGCTCAGGCGTTAGGGGCGGGCACGTCTAGAGAACAGGGACGGTGATCATTCTGTGGCACCGTCAAGTGGTGACAGGTGATGCCTGAGGGCCTTCCGCTGAGGGTTCTGCGGCCCCAGTGGGGGGATAGGGCTTACCTGTGAGGCCAACTCACCTCGCTCCACCCGGGTGTCACAGCCCGGGGGGGGGGAGCGACACGGGCTGTGACACCCGCAGGCTTAGAATGTTTCACCCGTTAAACGCCTATTAGTTATATGGCGTAGAGAGGGCCCGTCCAGTGTTCCCTTTGCAGATCTTAATAAATGTGGCCCTGATTTGAAACCATACATACTTTGTGTCATCTCTTTATTTCCACCCAATTCACCTGCAATGCTAAACAGCACACAACTGCTAGAATATCTAAATGATATCAGATAAACTGAGGTAAACAAACATTTTATATAGCATCATAATTACACAGCATCATGTATCAAGTATAAGTGTACAAATATTGTTTGCAGTAACTGAGCAAGTTGTTTACAGTAACTGAGCAATAACTGAACAATACAGGCCTCCAGCTTCTTTTAACTTGTATCACAGATGCCTCCTCAGAATATCTCAACTGATAACACTATCACAATGTGAATGCCATGGGAAAAGGGGAGCCTATCTACACACGCAGGATATAACACTTCAAAAATGTTTTGAAAACTGTATATGGAGTGTGTCCTGGGCCCTAACAGTTGTCACTACTGTTATAAACCGTTTCAAAGCAGTAATGTAGATAGGCTCGGGGAGGACTTGTTGCATTCGTTCATCAGTTCCAAAGATACTTTTTTTGTTCTCCAAAAAAGGATTGACTTAAGACCCCGGCCGGAAAATGCAAAGCTGTTCAGGAACTCACCACTTGTGAAGCTTTGCATTGTGATTCCCCCATCATCACTATTCCAACAATTAGTGGGTCACAATTTATGCAGTCCTGTCATGGACCCTCCAATCCAACTCCTTGCAGGAAGGTTAAGGATTGCAGCACAACTGGCTTTTGAATAAAAGAGATCTGGATAATAATAATAATAATAATAATAATAATAATAATAAATTTATTTCTTACCCGCCTCTCCCTCAGGATCAAAGCGGGGAACACATAAAATACATAAAATTGATTAAAAACATATAAAATTAATACATTATTAAAATACAGATAAAACTCTTAAAATTCAACTGGGTAGGCCTGCTGGAAGAGATCGGTTTTTTATGGCTTTCTTAAAGTCAAAAAGACTATTAAGTTGACGAATCTCCTCCGGCAGGCCATCCCACAGTCTGGGAGTGACAGAAGAGAAGGTCCTCTGGGTAACAGCTATCAGCCTGGTTTTGGTCGACTGCAGCAGGATGGGCAGGAATTTACAGCTCAGGGACAGCTGAGGTTGGCCCTAAACACCATTTTGCTCAGATCAAGCAACCATTCCAGCAGAGGGAGAGATGGAAGGCAGGACCACTCCACCAGATCTGCTCCATCAGCTCCTCCTCCTCTCCTTCAACTGTCATGTAGCAGCAGCTATTCCATCAGGCTGCAGCCATGGGAGACTTGGTAAGCAGGGCTATTCCAATGACATCAATGAAAGACCAGTCCTGAACTCTTTTTTTTCCATTCCAGCTGTTCATTATAAGGACTGCTATGTAACTTTAAGAATTGGTGCCCGAGTTTGCTTGTTTTCCTCTTCCCTCCTCCTCATCTTTTCCTTTTGTCTTTCGATTTTAAGCTTGTGGACAGGGACTGTCTTGTTTAATTAATCTTAAGCCACTCTGGGGTCCTTTTTTTAGTTAAAGAGTGGGGTAAAATTGCTTTAGAGAAATAAAATAAATAAATGTAGAGGATCAGGTGGACTCCCATGTGCCACTTCATCCCCACTAAGTTGGAAACTGCAGTTCTACCCTCTAGCCTTTAGCAGCGATGGTGGCACAATCAATAAAAATGAGTCCAGCTACCATGGAGGTATGGTTCTTTCTCCTACAGCCCCTGGTTTATTCTCCCTGATGTCTTATAGCAGCCTTCCCCAACCTGGTCCCCTCCGGACGTTTTGGACTACAACTCCCAGCATTCTTGACCATTTGCCCTGCTGGCTGGCACTGATGGGAGTTGAAGTCCAAAACATCTGGAGGGCACCAGGTTGGGGAAATCTGTTTTATATCTACACACCCAAATTAAAGCAATCCTAGAGTTGTCTCGCTGATGTTCGTAAAAGTCATCTAAAATGTGAGTTGTACTCTCCAATCCACAAAGCACTCTGTCCCCCTGTACAAGCCCCTGCCATTGGAAGGGGGCTTGGGAAAGACAAACCTCTTTGAAAATTGGGCCCAGTTTAAAAAGTGACCTGGACTCATGGATGCAAAAGTGGACTTTCAGTGAGGCTTACTGCCTCTCAAAACCATTCCAATTAGACACAATTGGTGCAATTACTCTTCTTCACTAGGACTTGCTGCGGCATAGCTTTTCCAAGCTGATTTATTACAATTCTTATAGAACACATTAGTGTGGCAGAGATTTAAGGCCCATTCCTGTGAAGGGCCTTTGACCTTTAACAACACTGACAGAAAGTTTGAAGTGCTTGCTAGAGAAGCCTATAGCAGATCCCATGGATAGAGTGACCAGATAAAATCCAGTTCAGGGCTCATGTAACTTTAACAGTTGTAGAGAAAAGGGAATTTCAGCCAGTGTCATTTGTATGCAATTAGTTCCTGGTGAAATTCCCTCTTCATCACAACAGTTAAAGTTGCAGGGGCCCTGCCTTCTTTTGTATATGGTCACTCTAGTATAGTGCCTGCAACTTTAACTGTTGTGATGAAGAGGGAATTTCACCAGGAACTAATTGCATACAAATGACACTGGCTGAAATTCCCTTTTCTCTACAACTGTTAAAGTTACATGAGCCCTGAACTGGATTTTATCTGGTCACTCTATCCTTGGACCTGTGCTCTGAGGAAACCAGCAATGAACGTCTGACCTCTTGTCACCCATGACTGGGACCCTACAGTACTGAAGCTCTGAGGGGATGCACCCTCAGATCCCAGATCTTCTATCTAGAGACCTGTGGATTACAACCAGATCAGACTGTGCACCTTTTCAGTAAGATAACCTAACTACATGCAGTTTCCAACAGCAGTTGTTTTATTGGTTATTGTAAATCACCTTGAGGTGATAATCTAAATTCCTGTTCTGTCCTAATTCCTTTTTCTTTGTGTATGAAGTCTTTTTTGATTAGGCTGACCATATGAAAAGGAGGACAGGGCTCATGCAACTTTAAGAGTTGTAGAGAAAAGGGAATTTCAGCCAGTGTCATTTGTATGCATGCAGCACCTGGTGAAATTCCCTCTTCATCACAACAGTTAAAGTTGTAGAGGCCCTGCCTTCTTTTGTATATGATCACTCTAGTATAGTGCCTGCACCTTTAACTGTTGTGATGAAGAGGGAATTTCATCAGGAACTAATTGCATACGAATGACACCAGCTGAAATTCCCTTTTCTCCACAACTGTTAAAGTTACATGAGCCCTGTCCTCCTTTTCATATGGTCATCCTATTTTTGATTGAAAACCTGCAGGCAGAGACTGCCTTGCTTTATGGATTATAACTAAGCAGGATAAAAATAGATAGATAAATAAATAAATAAATACTGAAGGGTAGTTAAAAAATTCATCAAATAACAATAACGGCAACACCTGATAGCTAGAGAAGCTCAAAAGTAAGGCTGAGGACTAAACTAAACATAACATTAGTAGCTTTCTTTCCATTGTGAGTAACAGGTAATCAGGGACCAATAATGTTTGAGGGACCAATTTTGACCATAGCAAAAGCAAGGGGTTGAAGTCCCTGTATTGGCCTGAAAGCCTGCGAGCCATGGTGGCTCCCAAAGGTTTCTGCGTAGGTTCTGTGTCTCTGACTACAGCCTGCTAGCTTGGCTGTATCGCTGTGTAAGCATCTTTCTGATATCTGGGAACGATGGATCCAAGGACGTCTCATGCAAGAGACACCTGGACTTTATCTGTCCGCCTCAACAAGCCAGACAGAGTATAATGAGCTGACATTCCAAAGCTGTTGTGTCAAGAAGCAAGGCCAAAGCTTTCCCATCAATCAGCTAGTTCCCAAGAAGATAAGCTTGCTTATGTCAGTGAAGTATCTGATTCACCATAGTATTCTATGGTGAGAATACACGCTTTGTTATTGTATCACTATAGTATAACTGTTGCTTCCGTATCCAAGTGGGTGTCCAGATGGGTCGCCACCTCTGTGCAGGGGCTCTCGCCATTTGAATCCACTGTTTGGGTATGCCTGTTAGGCCTGAAAATACTCAATAAATCTCCTTATAAGTAAACCTGGTCTCTGAGCATGGTGTTTCCTTTGTGACCCCCGGGGTACAACAGTCCCCCTTCCCGCAAACTAAAGTGGCAATTCAGCTCCCCATTCAGTAGCAGCACCTATTTGTGAAACAAAAATCAGGTATGTCATATCTAGGTTGGCCCTCAGCCTTTGATACTCAGAGATATGCTGCCTCTAACGATGGAGACCTATCCTCTATCAAGTTGTCTTAGCCTTCTAAGCTACTGACCATCCAGGATCATGGTAGGCAGAGCCCTGTTTTTCCTGTTCACCATAGGCTGGAAACAGAGCCCTGCTCACCTTAATCCTCTTCATGGGCATTCAAAGAGGGGCAATCACCTTTTCTAGTGCTTTCAATGCTCGTCATGCTCCCAATTTTCTGTGTTACAGGCAAATGTCTGCTCTGACATAATGGAATCCAAAGGGTGATTAAGGAAATATTACGTTATGCATGCTACGGTAGTGAAATT
The DNA here is from genome assembly GCA_029215795.1 of Anniella stebbinsi. Taxonomy (NCBI): domain Eukaryota; kingdom Metazoa; phylum Chordata; class Lepidosauria; order Squamata; family Anniellidae; genus Anniella; species Anniella stebbinsi. The sequence goes on along the minus strand of JARDYH010000002.1, from coordinate 106,415,003 downwards.
AGTTATGTGTTGTATGGACAGAAGTGCTGTCATAAGAACAGTAGTATAGAAGAACAGCCATGCTGGATCAGACCAAAGGCCTATCTAGTCCAGCATTGTGTTCACACACCATGAGAAGGACAGCAGAGGAAGACCACCTTTCCGCATGTGATCCCAGCAACTGCCATACAGAGGCATACCGCCTCAGATATTGGAGGAACTATACAGCCATCATGACCAGTAGTGATTGATAGCCTTCTCCTCCAGGAATTTAACCAACCCCCTTTTAAAGCAATCCAAATTGGGGGCCATCAGCACATCTTGTGGTAGCGACTCCTATAGTTTAACTGTGTGCGGTGTGGAGAAGTCCTTCCTTTTATCTCTCCTAAATCTCCTACCATTCAGCTTCATGGAATGACCCCACTGGGTTCTGCTATTATGGGGGGGGGGGGGCTTTTCCTTGTCCACTTTCTCCACACCATACACATCATGATGTGCACTGTGTCTCCTGCTAATCAACCTAAGTATTATGGGGGGGGGGGAACAAATCTGACCACTTTTTTCACACTTTTCATAATTGTATGAATCTTTTAAGGTTTTAATGTTTTAAGGATGTTTTTAGGATGTTTTAGGATGTTTTAATGCAGTTTTAATAATATGTGTCATGTTTTAATCAGTTTTATGTATTTTATCATGTTATTGTTCCCCGCCTCAATCCAGACGGAGAGGCGGGTAAGAAATAAATTATTATTATTATTATTATTATTATTATTATTATTATTATTATTATTTTAGCACATCCCGTGTGTGTGTGTGTGTGTATATATATATATATATATATATATATTGCAATAGTCCATTTGTCAAGCAGACCATATCCAAAACTAAGTGCATGTGATCAGTCAGAGTGCAGAGCAAATAGAGCAGATGATTCGCAAGGTTTGAAATTCACATTCTCAATGCCATAAATCTACATTGGCATAGCACAGACATCATGCTGGCAGGTTTGGTGACTGGGAATATCCCACAGACTCCCCCAAGACCATCCAGTGAGGTTTATGGCTGTGTTGGCATTTAAACTTTGATGTCCCAAATCCACACCTCCAGTTGATAGCCCCACAAGGCTGGCATAAAAGGTAGGCATGGTTGAACACCTACTGAGGAGCCACATGGCCAGTAGGGGACCACTGACAAGCATCCTCTCGACTTTCTCCTTCTCTGTTTCATTACAACCCATGGGTTCACCTGCCTCTCACTCTGGTCCAGACAGTGGTGGTACAGAGGAGGAGGAGGAGGAGGAGATGCCATGGCCTCCTTGCTCACTGGCTCCCAGCCTGTCAAGTAAGCAAGTGGCACTAAAGGTGAGAAAGAGGATGATGAGCAATAGCAGCTTGTGAGAAGTAGGCACACTGGGAGAAGGGTCCCATTGGGGGTGTTCTTGCCCATGCGCCCTAAATGTGGAGCCAGCACTGTATCTATACCTTGTGAACTTATGAAAGTTTTTGCAATGCAGCGTGGGCTGCCTGACTGTTTACTCTTATTCTAAAAGTTCATTCCACTCATAGCTCTTACTTACCTGCTTCAGAAATTCCATTTCAGGTTGGTGGGACATTTGCTTTAGTTTCTTTTTGGCAGGAATTGATCCAATTTGCACCTCTTTGAACTGAATTCAGAAACAAATGTGATCTGCGGTCTAAACTATGCACATTTCTGAGCTTGTGATGTGTTTCGCATAACAAAATGCATTTGACAAAAAGTGCCCGTTTTTCAAATGGGCATGAAAAACGGCATGCATTTGAAAAATGCACACGTACATGCTTTAGTGAATGGAAGAAATATGCATGCATTTGAAAAAATGCACACAATAGTTGTGTACATTTGGGGAAATGTGCATGAAAATACACATTAATGTTCATGTGAAAAACCCCAAAGCATGTAGTCTGATACAGACAGCAGTCACAATGCGCTTTCAGGTGGAATCAGAGAATGTTGATGAGTTCAAATTTTGCTGAATTTTGCATCCCTAGTTCCAATCATTCATTAAGGCTATCATCCTGAACTTAGTCATGCATACATCAGATTCATTGATATGAACTTTAAGTGCTCATAATCAGAAGCATGATAACCCAGTCGAGAAATACTTTTTTGGGAACCAGAGCTCAAATAAAATTGTCCTACCCACAATGGTTTCCCATTCATTTCCATGGAGAGGAACAATTCTGCATGAACAAAAGGATGTATGCACATTGAAGAGTCCAGGTAAGCCCAAATGCACAGTAGCTCTGGGTATCCATCAGTGCACATACTGGGCCTAATGATATACTACATTAATTGCATAGCTTGCAACTGATCAATGAGATTTAAAAAAAAACATAGTGGATATGGGTGGGAGTTTCCATAGAATTGCACATGTCGGGAAAGAGGTTTACTCCTTCCTTCAGATGCAATCCCCATGAAAATTGCTTTGCCCCTTCCATCACCGCACTGCAATTAATGACATGGGCACCCATGGTTTTTTGTGGATCCCTCTCATGATGTTGTTTGACTCCCATGTGCCTCCCGCCCCTTCTAGCCTTCTTCACACCACAAAAAAACCACCCCAGTAAGTCTGACTTATTTTTAAAGATGGAAGTTGCCGCTATCTCCTGCTGTGTGCAGGAGAAGTAGCACGATCAAAACAGCCCACTGAATGGGCCACATGCACATTGTTTACTTCCTCTTTCAAAAGAGGAAGTAATGAGGGACAAACACGAGGGCGGAGAAGTGACAGTAAGCAAAAGCGATTTCCCCTGTGTGATGATGGTCATTGTCAGCAATGGGATTTTTTTTTAAGTGGGTGGGTGGAGCAATTTTCATCAGGATCTCAACTGGGATCCCCACCCCACATGGTGCAGTCCTGATGGAAATTGGATTGGGATTTCCTAAAATAAATATTTTAGCATTCCCTCATGTGGTTACAAGTCAGGCAATTAATGCAATGTGTAGCTAGACCAATAACTTTCTGGAATGATTTTCCCAAATAGCCCAAATAAATGATACCAAAAAGTATAAACAAAGGGTGAGAAAAGTTAGCGAGCAGGACAGGGTGAATGTTTTCCACCTACTATACTTTAAAAAAAAAAAAGGATTAGGGCTTTAGTCCTATACATTACCCACTTACTTGGGAGCAGATCCCATTGAAATTAATAGAACTGATATCTGAGTAAGCCTGTGTAGGATTGATCCCTCATTGCAAATAATTCCAATAAATAATACACAAACTAAATTCCTTATTTAGTAAGCATCAGATTTCAAATTATTAGTAATAATATCACATTTTTTTAAAATAGGGCTGGGAGGGAGGTCAGAAAATAAAATCTAAAAACAGCCACAATCCAGCTGATCAGAAACGTATCTTTTTTATAAGCTACTTGAGCATCTCTAGCTTTGACACACACACACACACACCCAAAGAGTTTAGCTTTTGTAAGCATTACGTTTGGCACTTGCAGAAATTTGTGTCCTTTGCGAACGATCCAGTTGAATGCTTGCCAAACGTCTGTGGGCGCTGCAAGAGCCCCCTGCCACCACGATCTCCTGCCCTAACCTGAATGATGTTCCCCATCTGGGCCAAGGAAAGGCAGGGGCAGTGGAAGAAGAACCCGTGGGCTGGGCTGAGTTTAGGGGACTACCAATGCCACCAGTCCCAGTGCAAAAATAGCACAATTTGCATCATTTCCTGGGTGGGAAGAAGGCCATTTCATAGAACCATAGGAAGCTGCCTTATACTGAATCGGTATCCTTGGTCCATCAAGCTCAGTATTGTTGACACTCACTAGCAGCAGCTCCTCAGGGTTTCAAGCAGGATTCTTTCCTAACCCTACCTGGGGATACTAGACACTGAATCTGGGACCTTCTACATGTGTTCTACCTCTGAGTTACAGCCCCTCCATGCTGAGCGTGATAGGACTGGACTCTCACACATGTCTGAGCCCCAGGGCAGCCTGCCACTATCACCACTTGTCTCTTTCCCCTGCCCATTGGGGAGACAGCTGTGGCAGCTGGCACTTGCAGGATCAAGGTGACCAGGGCTGTTCACTCCACTGACAGCAGGGTGCAGGCAAGGCAAGGCTCACCTTGGACTTGTCCATGGACATTCGAACAGGGACATTTGCCTTTCCTAGGGCCCCTATTGAATGTGCATATCATCTTTATTTTCTGCGTTACAAGCAGCAATCTACCGTAACATAATGGAGTCAGTACTATTATCGGAAGGATAATTAAGGATATAGGTAAATGCATTGAATTAGTACATAGATTAGTATGGTTAGTAAGGGTATCATCAGAATTTTGGGTTGTTGTTTTTTTTTAAATGGGAACAGATTGCTGAGACTGAGAGCCTTTTGGTAAGTTTTCCACATGAATTCAACTGGGAAACTGATATTCCGGAATTATATTAGTTTTTTAGCACCACACTGTGGTCTTTTCCTGGTGCACATATTGGTTATCGACCATCGGTAGGAGCATATAGTCATTAGGGATAGCTTTGGGGATATAGCTAGCTCATAACTTCTCCTTGTACCATTTCAGGGCATGGGTTCTGATGATGGTTGCAGGCTTTACTATGGATTGGATCTGGAGCGTGGGTCAGGTTTCTCAGGAAGCATGATGAAAAGAAATCAGCACCGTGGAGAGCTCTGAGTAGTGCTGGGACTGGAAGCTAGACAGGGTTTGTGTATCATTCCGCAAGGATGAGAGTAAGACAGAGGTTTAATAAAGAGAAGTGTAGCTGGCATTAGGCTGGTTGGCCCCAACTCCATGCTGACTGAGGCTTTGTCTCTTAGGCCTCATCTACAAGAATTCAGCTTTGCGCCTGGTTAGCTGATTATGCGCATATTCGCAGAAGCGCATTTACGCCTAATACCTCTGTACGTGAGGTGGAGAAGCGCATAATCGGACGACCAAAACGCGCTTTAAACTGTTGACATGCGGAGAATCGCATGTTTACACGGCGGTAAGGCACTTTAACTCCCGTCGCAAATTAAAACTCGTGGTTTAATGCGCATTCAATAATGCGCATAATCGGAGAGAAAACGCACCTCTACGCCCAATTTGCGCCCCGCTCATGTAGAGGTAAAAATTTTAATGAGACTTGAAAGAGCTTTAAACCTCTCGTGTAGAGGCAGCCCTAAAGGGCCCTCGCCTGTTTTAGCAAACTCCAGGGTACTACAATGTGGGAGTGGTGGAAAACCAAAATATAATTGAATTTTGGTCCATGCATCCATTCGGGAAGTGCACATGAGGGTGATTCATATTAAAACAAATGTATTTCATTCCCTTCCTTACCTGAAACAGCAATGTCTGGCCAAGAGATACAATTAATCCTTAACTATGTTAATTAACACACCCGAGTCATTTTGTTTTCACTTTCCTTTGTTTGCTGCACCACTCTATTTGCTAAATCAATTTTTAAAAGTAGGCTGCAGAGTCACCTATTTGCCCTCTCATCTCTGACAAAGCCCTTAATCTCATTGGGGGGGGGGGGGATACCTCTTTGAAGAAGTTGTTTCTCATTTTTCTTCCTTAAAGTAAGTAGCTTCCTGTACCACACAGCGGCACGATACAGGCTGTCTGTTACCATAGCGATCAAAGGCTCTTGGTCAGTGAGTGATGCAACGGGCTGTTCTATTTTACCAGTGACAATAACTTTTTATCAGCTCAGAAGAGAGCTGAGAGAGAAACAGAGGAAAATGTAAATGGTATAGTACAGAAATTAAGCAGAACTTTAAAAAAAAAAAAAAAAGAAGGAGTGGATCAGTAAGAAACAGTATAAATATAATATAAAACACTACTCAGATCAGGGGCTAACCCTGAAATGCTATATCAGAGGTGGAGATTTCCTCAAGGTGTTAAAATGATGTGGTGTTCAGCATAAAAGGAAATGAAAAAATGGAAGCTATAGCAGAGTAAGCAATAACTAACTTTTCAATAATTCTTGGAAGGCTGTGTACAGTTCAGGTCACTGTACCTAAAAAAAAAGGGGGGGATATTGTAGGGTTGGAAATGGTGCCAAAAAGGGCAATCAAAATGATCAAGGGGCTGGAGCAACTCCCCTATGAGAAAACGTTACTATGTCTGGGGTTATTTATCTTAGGGGGAAAAAAACCAGGTGAGGGGAAACAGGGATACGAAATCGTGCTTAGTATGGAGAAAGTGGATACAGAGAAGATTTCCATCCTCTCTCGTAATACTAGGGCCCATGAAACTGAATCATTGGAGAAGAAGGACAGATAAAAGGAAGTGCTTCTTCACACAGCCCATAGTTAAACTATGTAATTTGCTACAAGGTGTAGTAACGACCACCAATTTTTTGGGCTTTAAAGTGGGATTAGACAAATTTATGGAGGATAAAGTTACCAATGGCTACTAGTTATAATAGCTATATTCTACCACCAGTATCAGAGGCAGCATGCCTATGTTTATCAGCTGCTGGGGAACATGAATGGGAGGGTGGTCTTACACTCATGTCCTTCTTGTGTGCTTCCCAGAGGCATCTGGTTGGCACGGTTGAAGAGAATGCTGAACTAGGTAGGCATGTGGTCTGACATGGCTCATCTTATATTCTTAACTAAGCGTGAGAGTTCGTAGGCCATCTGGTAAACTGGCCTCCAAGCAACCAACAAAAACCTGGCTTGCATAACGTCAGACTCACCAAGCCAAATACTGCAGGAGGGAAAGCGCCCCCTTCACTTCTGTCCATTTTTTAATGCAAATTCTCCTCTGCCAGGAATGCTTTACAACAATTAAGGGGTCATTGTTTTCAGCATAATATGGTGTTTGCCATGAAGGTTCCAACTACGAAATCCATATTTATTATTTATTTATTTATTTATTTATTTATTGTATTTTTATACCACTTTCTGGACGGTTCACAAAAATTAAAACCATGAAATCATTTAAAAAATTATAAAACAGACAACAATCTAAAACCACAAAATAACATACAATATAGAAAACACAACCAAGATAAAACCAAGCAGCAAAGATTATTTGAACGTTGGACTCCTTAACCCGCTATATTATGCATGCTTTAGGGGTGAAATCCTCTTGTTCAGAAGGTATGACTTCTGCATGTAGGAGTCTCCTAGGTACACTGGATCCAATGGGGTGTAGTGAATAAAGTGTTGAACTAGAGTTTAATTCTGGTATAGTTTAGATCTTGGCCAATGTCACTATGTCTCAATCCTAACCTACCTTATAGGGTAAATAATTTAGTACGTTTATAACCCATCTTTCTTTCATCATGGAACTCAAGGCTTCCATACAGTGCTGACAAGACCCAGAATAATTTAGCTTTGGCAAGCTGGCAGTATCGTCCGCCCTCAGACCATAGCTCAGGACTGTAGGTGGAATGTGATAATATCATATAGGCTGCCCTAAGTGCTATGAACATTTGGGACACACAGGTGAACATTTTTTTCATCTGCTATGAAAAAAGGAGATTCAAGTTTTGTTTTGTTTTAAAGAAGATAGTTTGGTCAGCCTTCCTTACCTTGAAAACTTTTGTTGCTGTCAGAAAGAAAAGGGGAGGGGAGCCAAATGCAGGCTGCACCAAAGTGCATAGAAACACTTTTTACTGGGTGGCAAAACAATTTCCATGTTGAGAAAGGCGTTTTTTAGAAAAACGGCTTCCATGGGAATGTTATGTTCTGCACAAATCTTTGTGATCAATAATTTATAATCCCCACCCAATTTTTTCAAAGTTATGCTGTTATCAGTAAAGGACCATTTAAATCCTTAGTGTCATTTGTTGACTTAGATTAGAAAAGAAAAACGAAAAAAGTATATTCCAGTAAGTAAGTACGTTTTCCATTATCTGAAGAAGAGTTTTGATGCCTATAAGAGTATTGAGATTTTAATTAATGTGAAGCACTTCACAACTAGCATTTTTTAAAAAATTAGTTATTGAAGTTGAGGGCATATCTAAACTAAACTGAAGGCCTAAATTGCTCTTTGCAGGAAACCCTGGAAACAGCAGTTCTTTGAGGTTGACTAGAGAGCTCTGTCAGGTAATTCTTGGCACTTTCACCAAACTACAGTTCCCAGAATTCCTTGGGGGAAGCCAGGACAGTCCACTCCACTATAAAATCAATATGGATTTGTTTAGATATTCCTTCACATTTAATATATTCATATGTGTGTAAAAAATAGATTATGAATGGCCATCACCCACTTCTTACTGTCCACGTATTTAGGAGAGCCAATTAAGAACATAAATGCTGAGTTAATGTTCTACATCTTGGTCTTGATTAATCATATTTTGATTAATCACAGACTGGCTCTAACCAGCAGCTCAGCTCAGAGAATGCAAATTTCCCCATAAACCTACACAGCTTGTATGTAATTTGTACACAGTGGGGCAGTTTCATTTCCAGCTTGCTGAAACAATTATTTTGTGTTCCGCACCATGGGATCTTTGTTTTTCCCCCTCTTCTAGATGGCTTGGAGTGGTTGCAGATATTAATGTTGTTCATAAAACTATCCAGTCATTTTACAAATCTCATTGCAAGCTTATCTGAGCAGACTACAGTTGCTATCCAGGAAGAAGGGACTGCAAGGATAGCTGAGGCTTTTGTATTTGTGGCTGTAGAAGACACTGGTGGTTGTGTTCTGGGGTGCCACAGGGCACAAACAATCCTGTCACCAGTGCTTTTTAACATCTATATGATGCTGTTGGGTGAGGTCATATGGGGATTTGGGGCAAGGTCTCATCAATTGTCAGATGGCACCCAGCTCTATTTCTTTGTTACATCTGAATCAGGTGTGGCTGTACCCATCCTGGACCAGTGCTTGGATGCAGTGGTGGGCTGGAAGAAGACCAACCAACTAAAATTGAATCCTGGTAAGACAGAGATTCTGCAGGTGGGTGGGTGGGTGGTATGTCTCTGTCATTTGAGGCCCAAGTTGCCTTAGTGGCAAAGAGCACCTACTACCAGCTTAGGCTGGTGTGATAGTTATGACTATTCGTGGATGGGGATAGCCTGGCCACAGTGATTCATGCACTGATAACCTCAAGATTGGACTATTGTGCTTTATGTGGAGCTGCCCTTGAGAAGCTACAGCTAGTGAAGAATGTGGCAGTTAAATTGCGCACTGGAGCTTCCCATAACACACATATGACTTCTGGGCTGAATACTCTGTGCGGGCTGCCAACTAGCTGCCAAGCCACATTCAAGGTGTTAGTTTTGGAGTATAAAACCCTGAACAGCTCAGAGCCAGATTATCTGAGAGACCACCTTCTTCTGTATAGAGCATGCTGGTCATTACGTTCTGAGGGGGAGGGCTTGCTGACCATACCATGGTCTACTGAAGCTCATCTGGCCACAGTGCAGAGGAGGGCCTTTGAGTAAATAACACAAAAGGCATCTTACAGACTGTCTTACCTCCCAAGAGGGTGGGCAGATGTGCACTCTTATCCTCACAGAGTCCAAATCCATCTCTCAACCCATGAGTGTATCTACTGCCCAAAACCAGGACCCACTAATTACCAAAATATTGTCAGGAAGAAGATAAATAATTTTGTTTCCCACACATTTCATGATTTGTTTTCCAGATTGCTTGCTTGGATCCATCTGGAATAGTCAGTTTTGGGAAAGGTATGATTTCTTATTGGCCATTAAGTGAAAAGCTCCAAGGCAGCTTTACAGTTTCCTCTGGAGCAGAGACTACTGGATATTTACATGGTATCAACAGTAGTGAGTGAACTGGCAGATGGGTATGCTGGGCAGCAGCATCCCCCAAAAGCAACGGAAACACTCCTTCAGCCCACACCCACAGTTGCTTCTCTGGCTAGCTTAAAACCTTGGATTTATTTCCCTTTCACTGGTAACTTTCAAACTGCACAATCTTTTCCTTTCAGACCTCACTTGAGAAGTTCTGATATGTATGACACGCATCCCATTGACTTGGAGTAATCACCAGTGCTCTTCTAGGCTGACCATATGAAAAAGAGGACAGGGCTTCTGTAACTTTAACTGTTGTAGAGAAAAGGGAATTTCAGCCAGTGTTATTTGTATGCAATTAGTTCCTGGTGAAATTCCCTGCCTTCTTTTGTATATGGTCACTCTAGTATAGTGCTTGCAACTTTAACTGTTCTGATGAAGAGGGAATTTCACCAGGAACTGATTGCATACAAATGACACTGGCTGAAGTTCCCTTTTCTCTACAACTGTTAAAGTTACAGGAGCCCTGTCCTCCTTTTCAGATGGTCAGCCTACTTTAATCAAGAATGTATTGTCCATCTTCACATGCCAGGGCTAAACAAAAACCTGGAGAGAAGTTTAGCTTGCATAGGGATGAGGAATAAGTCACATTTGATATCTACTCTCCTTGCCTTGTTCCTGGTGGGTTGGATACCAGGAACAAGGCAAGGCAAGGAGTCTAGTAGTGAGTTCCCATAGTTGTGTCCTATACAGCATGTTGAGTGCATAGAGACCTATGTAGTTTGGCTAACCAGCAGTTAGTTAATTATAGTTAATTAGGAAGGCCTCTCACACAGGCTGGTAATTTAAAGCTGTTTTGGCCAGCTGTATGATCTCACTCTGTTGCTTTAAAAAAACTGGAGTAGCACCAGTTGTGAGGACCCTAGTCTATCAATTGGAGGGGAGTATGTGAGCTAACTTTCCCTTTATTGTTTATTATTATATCACCTTATAGTCAATAAGCTGTATGTCCATCACAAGTGGTTTTGTTTCATCTTGGTAATCTAAGGTAATCTGTTTTGACTGGGCCCTGAGTGGATCAGACCTCCACATTGATACAAAACCTCACATTCTTTCCATTTCAAACATGAAAAAATGCCAATTTTGGTAAATGCTTATCAAAATGGCATGACTTTTGGTAAATTCTTATAAAAGAAGAAATGAAACATAATTTTTACCCATCTGCCCTGGTCAAATTTAATATGTACAGCTATTTCCAGCCTGAAGAGGACCACCTTCTACCTGCCTGTCATGTAGCTGTTAAAGACGAGGAGCCTGTCAAAAAAATGAGGTGGCAGCCCTAATTCAGCACTACAGATATGGCTGGATACACAGGGATTCACCATACCCAGACTTTTAACAGCTAAGCACTCAAAGCTCTGGGCCTGGATGGACGAATATGCCAGTTTCGCTGGAGAGGGAGATTCATCTTGTATAACAGAATCGTGGCTAGAATATTATCTAAACTAGAGCTGTGCATGGAAACCCCCCACCCACCCGCTTTGGAGGCCATTCCTAAGCTTCCAAATTTGGAACTTCCAAATTGGCCCCAGTTTGCCTCAGGCCACTATGGGGCTTCTGAAACAGCCCTGATCTGTCTCAGGCCCCCCTGGTACAGATCCAACCCACCCAGATCTAGAGCAAGATTTGAATATCCAAATTATTCAGATATTTAAAAGGCCGGACAGATGGCACCGGCTTTCCTGGGTACCTGCCAAGTAGCTATTCCCACTCATGCCCCCCAATGAACAAGCCTCCCTGCCATGTGAGGCCCCTGCTTCTACTCTGGACTCCCCCGTGAGTGCCCACAGCCATGTAGGCCTCTTCAAGCAAATTGTCATTTTAAAAATGGCAACTCCCTTGAAGAAGCACAGACAGCTGCAGGGAGGCAGGGGGTTCGGTTTGGTTCAAAGATCTTTGGTTCTGGTCCAATTCAGTCTGAATCTGCCCACTTCAGCTCAGAATTTGGATCTGGAGCCGAAGTAGTGCACAGCCCTAATCTAAACTGCCTGTAATATACAATTTGAATCAGTTATGCAGTGACCTCCACCAAGATGAAAGTTGATTACGTATTAATCAAAACAATTTTCAAAAGCACAATAAAGTCTGTTTGCCAGCAACTGAAACTGCCTCATTTCTACTTAATGCAGATTCATTATCCGGCATTCAAATCAACAAAACCTAGTCAAATGATTCCGCTAAGTGGAAGGGGGGAGTTATTGAATCCCTACACAAGGATAGTATCGCTAATTCCAGTTGGACTTTATGGATGTGATCTTCTAGCCAGTGAAGGCTCCCTGAGCTTTTATGTCTTATTCTGTTACAGAAAGTAGAAAGCCAGAGGTACAGTCTCATTTGTTGTTTTTATGATAGACATTATATGCCACTAAGCTAATGAAGTTCAGAGCTCAGCGAACCTTGTTGACTAGAAAACGTGAATTCAGAAACTGTGTCTGCTGTTTGAGAATAGCTAAAATGTTGATAATGTGTATCTGCAACTTTATAGGGAAGAAGCTTAATGAGACTTTGAATTAGAGCACCATCAAAAGCTTTGCAGAGAAATGCCAGCGAATTTCCTGATGCGATAACAACGCTTCTTCAGTTGAAGGATCCCCAGTTTTTATTAGCTCATCACAGACCCAAGAAGTCAGTGTGGATCTAATGAGTAATTCTAAGGTGAAATTCTAAGCACACTAGCTTGGAATTCTGTTGTCCACACTCACACAATGCTAGGCTGACCATATGAAAATGAGGACAGGGTTCATGTAACTTTAACAGTTGCAGAGAAAAAGGAATTTCAGCCAGCATCATTTGTATGCAATTAGTACCTGGTGAAATCCCCTCTTCATCGTAGCAATTAAAGTTGCAGGCACTATACTAGAGTGACCAGATACAAGAGGGCAGAGGCCCCTGCAGCTTTAACTGTTGTAATGAAGAGGGAATTTCACCAGGTACGAATTGTATACAAATGACGCCGGCTGAAATTGCCTTTTCTCTACAACTGTTAAAGTTACATGAGCCCTGTCCTCCTTTTCATATGGTCAATCTACACAATGCCAGCTCCAGGCTTTTTCAGGGCCTTTGGCCAAGACACAATATAGTTTTACCTTAACAAACAAGAGAACCAAAAGGGTTAAGGAAAAAAGTCTAAACGCACAAAGATGACTTTTAAAATAAATAACCAAGTATAAAAAACTAGTGCCAGTTCTAGCTTTTTGTGCAAGATAAAGTGACCATATGGAAAGGAGGTCAGGGCTCCTGTATCTTTAACAGTTGCATAGAAAAGAGAACTTCAGCAGGTGCCATTTGTATGCATGCAGCACCTGGTGAAACTCCCTCTTCATCACAACAGTTAAAGCTGCAAGATACAAAAGAGGGCAGGGCTCCTGCAGCTTTAACTGTTGTGATGAAGAGAGAATTTCACCAGGTGCTGCATGCATCTAAATAACACCTGCTGAAATTCCCTTTTCTATATAACCTTTAAAGATACAGGAGCCTTGTCCTCCTTTCCATATGGTCACCTGAGCCACTCCTCAATACCCCCTCCATCAGTGAGTCTACCCTCTCACTGCCATTGTCACCAGCTGCTCTTGCTCCTCCTTCAATTTCTCATCATTGCTGCCAATTCCTTGCTTGACAAACAGAGAGCCAATGAGCAAGTAGGCACCAGCATCTGATCCTCCTCACCACCACCACCATTGTCTGGGCCAGAGCAAAAGAAGGTGAATAAGCAAGTTGCAATGGTGAAGAAGTGTGGAATGGACTTGCAAGGGTGGCGGAGAGCATCTTTCCTTTACAACCACAGCATTTTGCTCATCTTTCTGCCAGATAAATTCTGAGGTCAGTCTGTCCACTGACCTCCCAAGCATGCCAAGGTGCTACGGATAGCCCAAGACATTGTTCTGCCTGGGGCAAAAATCAAGATGACATCTCATTCCATCACAGTGGGGAAGACTGTGAGCAGGTGTACCTGCCTGCTCAGCCTGCTGTCCAGGTGCGAACAGTAGATGGCCAACTTCAAGGCTCTCCTGAGTTCTTTATACTACTTCACTCTACCTAATGGTAGGGCCAGCTCTGCACGTGGCCTCTTAGCAGTTCAGAGCAGGCATGTTTAGGGTGTCCATGCGATGTAATGTATTTCTATTCAAGTTATAGTATTTTTTTCTAAACGTGCAGCTATACGTATCAATTAGGGCATACAGATTCTATGCAAATTGCCATCTTTTGTCTTCTTTTTATGTAGGTGGCCATCCTAAGCATTTTGTGTCATATGGGCACCTGATGTCAAGGATAAATTCTGAAACAGCTGAATAGTGCAATATTTACTTGTTGAAATATACAATTCTCTGTTATATTAGCAAAATGCCAGTCATTGCAACAGGTGGAATGTTGTCTAGAGCAGGAGTCTGTACTAGGGCTGTGAACAGCCCCCTTGATCCAGTCCAGTTCTAGATCTATGGGGAAAAGGACTCACCGCCCTCCCCCCACTCTCCCTGCTTACCTGCTGCCTCCTCGTCACTGCTGCCGTCCACCGCTGCCATTGGCTGGCCGCCGCTGCTTCCGCTGTACTGAGAACCAGGCTGTGAGGCTTGGTTCTCAGTAGACCAGAAGCAGCAGTGCCCAGCAGATGGCAGCAGCGGATGGCAATGACAAGGCAACAGGTAAGTAGGGAGAGTTGGGGGAAGACGGTGAGTCCAATGGACTCACTGCCGGCCTGGCATCCCTGGGTGCCAGCTGCGCAGCTGGCACCCAGGGACCTGGAAGGCCAATGGGCCCCGAATCTCCGGATTGATCCAGTCTGGAACGGTCCGATCTCGTCCGGAACGATCTAGACCTCCCCTGATCCGGTTCGGATCCGGATACAGGAGGTCTGGATCACCCCAATCCGGTCCAGATTCGGGATCCGGATCTGTTCACAGCCCTAGTCTGTATACTGCAAGAACCCTGCAGATTGCCATTCCGTTATAAAAGGTGAACCCACAACAAAAGGTTGCAGTGTGGAGTGCTCCAGTTCGGCCATGTCCTTATCCAGAATACTCCATCCTGCCACCGACTACTGTTTTCATTCATTCCTCTCCACTAAGAGTCAGGGAGCATTCTGTGACTTTGGAGAGAGGGAATAGCGCAGTGTGATAGAGCACATACTTTGCCTGCAGAAAATCCCAGGTTCGATCCCTGGCTTCTCTGGATAGGTTGAAGAAAAAGAAACCCTGGAGAGTCGCTGCCAGTCAGTATCGACAATACTGGGCTAGATGGACCAGTGGTCTGACTCAGGATAAGACAGCTTCCCATGTACTGAGTATGCCCAGTCCTTGCTGGGCTATTCTGTTATTCCAAGATCTCTAGCAACAAGCTCATATGTTCACCACATCCCACTCATAGCACTTCTAAAACCAATTACAATGTTTGTATATGTTCCCCATTTTTCACATTGCAAATTTTTACTCTGAAGCAAGTCCCACTGTATTAAATGGGGCTTACATCTGAGTAGATATGCCTAAATCCTACACTGCACATGTCACTGAGACTACCACTGCAGTCTATACATTTAGGACCAAAACAGACATGACCTAAAATCTGTGTCTGGCAGCTACATCTTCTTTTCTTTTTTTCTAATCTACACCAAGCAGGATATTGCACTATGAAAGGGGTATATAAAAGGCAGGAGCCACATGACTGTTTTATAGCGGTATTGAAGTGCACTGACAACTGTTGGGGCCCATTGACACATTCCATATACCGCTTTCATAGTGCTATATCCTGCTTGGTGTGGCTCCTGTCTTTTATATACCGCTTTCATACAGCTTTCATAAAGCAGTATCCTACTTGGTGTAGATTAGGCTTCGGGTAGGCATAGGAGCCTAAATCCAAATCAGGACTCTAGAATGGTGAATTGGTGGGGGGTGGGGGGCTTTACCTAATTTAGTATAAACATGAAGGGGGGGAAGACCTAGCTGCTACATACACATTTAAAGTAATCTCTGTTTGGCACTATTGAAGTGGGGTCTGGTTCAAAAAGGGTTATTCCACAATAAAACTGCTATTCATTAAGGTGGCAAAAGACTCTCTCTTGTGTAATCTGCTACAACAAATTAACTCAGCAACCTCTCTGAAAACTATAGAACTCAGTGGGACATGCGCAGGATCATGCTCTTAGGCTGCAATTCTGTGCACACTTTCCCAGGAGAAAGCCCCACTGAAGACACTGGAACTTACTTCTGAGTAGACATGTATAAGACGACTCTTAATTGGCTTTGATGTCATCTTTCTGGTTAATCAGTTGGATGGATAAATCTGAACAAGCTTTTTTAAAAAACAAACAAACATTCTTTTGAAGAGAGAAATGAAAAAGTTTTGCCTGGAAAAAAAAATGAAGTCTGGCTTCTGAATTCTATTTACACATTCTGCATTTCAGCGAAAACAAAGAATTGCTTGTCGCCAACTTGTAAAACTTGACAACATGTCAGAATGGCTTTAAAGGTGAGCCTTTAATTTTTGGCAAAGAAACTACTTGTCTAAGAAAGTCAATTCTTTACATACTAGAGAAGAGCAGTAATTTAGATATGACCAAGTTATGAGGCCTTGAAGAACACTTTGAGTTCACTACTGTTCTTTCAACTTCATCTCAGTCTTGGAGTAATGAACCAAGAACATATCTCCACATTATCAAGTGGATATTGAAGATACTGGATTGGATTGAAGCTTTGTCATATTACAGTAGACCCGTTGAAATAAACAGGGCTTAAACTAGTCATGACTAACTTAAATCCCTCGATTGTTCTACTCTAAGTATGACTAAGTCTGGATTCAACCCAGTACTTTTGTGTAGCCAGAATCAGTCTCAGGCTTGTCAATTCAGAGATGAATTTGTGCTCAAAATTCTCCAGTTTCAGACAACTATGTAAAAGAGTGATAAATAACTGCAGCTCACTCACCCCAGCAACTAAATCCAAGAATGGATTTGGTTGATCCCAAAGATAAGCCCCCTCACATACACATCCATTTTCTCCAGCCAAGATATGAGTAAACAGTCCTTTAGCTCTGGCAGGATCTACACTACTGCTTTATAACACTGATCTACACCAAGCACGATACAACACTTTGAAAACATTTTGAAAACTGTATATGGAGTTTATCCTGGGCCGCAACAGTTGTCACTACTGTTATAAACCATTTTAAACCATTTTAAAGCAGTGGTGTAGGTCCTGCCAGTGTTGCCAACTGTTGAGGCCCATGACACATTCCATATACTGTTTTCAACCTGCTTTCGAAATATCCTGCTAGGTGTAGATCTGGTCTCCTCCAGAGTAGCCAGTTGCAGAGGCTTCATCAGATGCCTACAGAGAAAACTCTAGGAATGAACACCTGAAATGCTTATGGCGAGAGATTGTCTGCTGCTGTTAATTTAACTGAGTTAAAAATACAGGAGCAGTGTCAGTAAAAAAGGAAAAAGAAAAAGAAAGTCAAACCTTTTACTGTTAACAGCTGCATGTCAAAGTGGTTCAACAGGTATAATTTTCCCCTACTTTAATGCTACAGAAATGGGAAAAGGAAAATCAGAAAACTCCCCATTTCTGGCACAGGAGCGCTCATCAAGGTCAAAAATTGATCCCCTTTGTGCACGCAGTCACCTTAAAGTATATGCCTGTCATTTAGAGTTTTCCTGCCTACTTAAGCTTTCCACTTCCTTTTCCCCTTTAAAACAGTGGTTTGGTTGCTCAGAGAGAATGTACAGTCCCTGAAGTCTACAGCAGACGTTTCACATATTTGCAGCCTGGGTCTTTGCATGTTTATTTGAAAGTAAATCCTGCTGATTTCAATGGTTTACTCACAGGAAAATCTGCATAGGATTGCAGTCCTATACACTTACTGCCTGATCCCTAAAGACACAATCTAATGCATAGTTAAGCATACTTAGATAGATAGATAGATAGATAGATAGATAGATAGATAGATAGATAGATGATAGATAGATAGATAGATAGATAGATAGATAGATAATTTAAAAAACAATGGGCTTAATCCTATGCACACTTACCTGGGAAGACATCCCACTATATTCGGCCATATATGTTTACTTCCAAGCAGCAACCCACTCTTAAGTAAGTGGGTTTAGCTCTGTGTTGGATTTCTTTCTTTCTTTATTGTTTGTTTGTTTGTTACATTTATATCCCAACTTTCCTCCAAGGAATCCAAGGCACCATACATGATCCTCCTCCTCTCCATTTTATCTTCACAACAACCCTGTGAGGTGGGTTAGGCTGAGTCAGTGGCTCAAAGTCATCCATTGAGTTTCATGACCCAAGTGGGGTCTGGAACCTGGATCTCCCAAGTCCCAGTCCAGCGCTCCCTTATACCATACCGACTCTCTCCAGATGTTGGTGGACTATAACACCCATCATCCCTGACCATCAGCCATGGTTATTAGCTGTGGCTGATAGGAGTTGGAGTCCATCAACCTCTGGACATTCCTCACTCCTGCTCGTAAGCCTGTTCAGAAGTCAGTTACACTGGCAATCCCATGCACATTTACCTGGAAGTAAGTCCTATTAAACTCAATGGGAATTGCTTTTAAGTAAACATGTCTCAGATAGTGATGAGAATTCTCCTGAACTTCCTTCCTTAGGCTGACCAGATAAAATCCAGGTCAGGGCTCCTGTAACTTTAACAGTTGTAGAGAAAAGGGAATTTCAGCCAGGGTCATTTGTATGCAATTAGTTCCTGGTGAAATTCCCTCTTCATCACAACAGTTAAAGTTGCAGGCACTATACTAGGGTTACCATATACAAAAGAAGGCAGGACCCCTGCAACTTTAACTGTTGTGATGAAGAGGGAATTTCACCAGGAACTAATTGCATACAAATGACCCTGGCTGAAATTCCCTTTTCTCTACAACTGTTAAAGTTACAGGAGCCCTGACCTGGATTTTATCTGGTCACCCTATCCTTCCTACTGTCAGACTACTCTAAAGAAACATGCTTTAAAACATTGTTTGTAGATTGTCTTCATCAAACTTCCTTTACACATAAGTATTTCATCTTCTGGAATGGAGTTCCCCCCCACCCCCAGATTGATGTTAAGGTAGTCACATTTGATATAGTAAAACACACACACAAAACAAGCCCCCGCCCCCACCCCAAATGACAACTGTGACTCTCACAATAGGTCAATAAGTAAGCACATCTCCTGATGACACTTCTAATTAAAGTGCATTATTGGTCTGAGGTGAGCTTTACCCACGCATGGCATCTTTGTGTGAGAGAAAGCAGAATACATTGTGACCAGACAGCAGGATTCACCAAAGCTGCAATCCTATATACACACTTACATGGGAGTAAGTCCCATTGGACTCAGTAGGGCTTACTTCTGGGTAGACATCTTTAGGCTTGCACTATAAGAAAACATTTTGGAACCATCATATCAGGGCTGGGGGACCTGTGATCCTTTAGAAGTTGTTGGACTCCAGCTCCCATCAGCCACAATGGTCAGGGTGATGGGAGTTGTAGTCCAGCAACATCTGGAAGGCCACAGTCACAAGAAAAGGAAGCACAACTATTTTAAACATTGGAAAAATTTGTCACTTTAAAAAAAAACAACTCCTCCTTCTGTGCCAAGGGGAGTTTCCTACAATCTCTCTACTAACATTGCTGATGAAATCATCACAATGATTCAGCACCCAAAACCAATCCCAAGCTTCTTGTAATTGAAATTGGAGAAATCTGCTTTCTGATTGCTTTCTCGTCTGTCCAATAGGAATGCACTGCATTGTCTTATATAAAGGCAGAGAAGCAGATTTTGCAGAATGCTTAAAAAGTCTGGAGGAGTAGAAGGTAAGAGTGCTGTGGTGTTACAGGCAGTGCAGTATCAGGTTTTTGTTTAGGGAAGTTTCTTAGAAACCATGGATTAGCAGTGTGTTTTTAAATGCATCAAAATGAAAACCAGCCATATTAAATGTTTGTTTGTTTTGGGTGATTTTGGGGGACCCTTAAACTATCTAAATGCTCTATTTGGAATGAAATGCCATCCTGTTCAAGTTACATAAGTTGTTGCCAATGCAGGAAAAACAATTATAGAAAGCTCCCTTTCACATCTTAATACTTCAGTTCAATATGGTAAAACTTTTCCAATGCAAGCTTTGTATAGGAAGTCAGCCCCACTGAATAGAGAGGGATTTATATGTTCTTATTAAGGTGTACATTCATAATCCTGACTCTTGCTTCTAGTAAATGACTAGAATATGGACCATGAGGCTATCAAGTGACTCAGAGGTCATGATTGAGTTCTACTGCAGCTGCACCAACAAAAGTGCTCAAATCTGGTGTAAATGTGAAGTATTAAATAATACCACAACACCTGTAACATTGGGCTGGCATCAAAACTTGGATGCTGATACATGGATGTTCCTCTAGCATGAACAGCTATCCTCATCTAGTAAGAAGAGAGTTACCTTCAATGTGCATGAACATGCAAACTTGTCTTGCATTGAGTTGTACTTCATTCGTGTAGCCCCTATTATCTACTGACAACTCTCCAAACCATGGATGGGGGGGGGGGTGTCTTTCCCAACCCTGATCCTAGGAGCTACATTTGGCATATTAAGCATGCAAAGCATATATTCCATTGTTTATGGCCTTCTTATCCATAGATATATGTGCTTTGTCTGTAGCAGCTGCTGAGCTGTGCTATCCAAGAGCTAGAGCTGCCACCAAAGTTGGATCATCTGTGGAGCTCTGCACACATGAGTAGTAGCATGGTAATAGGAGTGCAGGATCAGCTTGTCTGGTTCTCCTTCATCAACTCCTTGCAGCTGCATGAGCCCTCTGTATCCCATGGTTGTTTAACAAGTGAATTTGAAAATATATGAAATGCAATGCTAGCTGAACCTGTGGGCACAGGAGATGGTCAAAGCTGCCAATCTCATCTAACACATAATTAAGGAATATGTAGGTTTGAGCCAAATCTGAGCAAAGGCCTTCTGACTGGCTGTACCAAAGTCTGGAACAGTTAGCCACAGTTCTGCTTAATGTAGCTTTTATCTCCACCAGGATTCCATTTGGTATTGGATGTGACTGGGGCAAGTCCTTCAGCTGTATTGAATCGTATTGTAAACTCTGCACGTGGTGTTTTGCTTCTTCCTTAATGGGTGGCTAACTCCAAAAACCCAATAAGCCACAATGTTCTGTAGAGTTTCAGTTCAGCCCTCTGGCAGTACACAGTAACTTCCAATGTGGATGAAACCATTGCCTATGGCAGGGGTGGGAAACTGTTTTGAGGTAATGCAGAGTTTGCCTTCCCAATTTGGAGGGGGAGCAGGGCACAGGGGAGTTTCCACTGTTGCCTCTGATGGGGCATAACATTGGGGATTCTCCTCCCTGCCAGCCTTCAGGGAGAGAAGCTTTGGGGATGGGATAACCCAGCCAGGTAGACCAAATGGGCCCATGGGGTAGAGGTTCTCAATCCCTGGTGTATGATGTGGTGGAAGAACAATGGTGTCCAGGTCAGATGGATCTTTTTGTCCCAAAGCGGTATTGCTTAACGCTTGTACTGCATTTCCATGTTGTCCTCCTGTTTTTATTCCCCAGCAGAACCTGACTTTACTATGGCTCTGATGCAAAAAGAAACCAAGGCCTCTTGTCTAGAGACTGATGAGCAGGTGTGTCAGGTAACATAACTTCATGATGATTGGGCATGATTTTAGTTAGGTTTATTGGGCTCCTTTTGAAGTCTACGAAGTCTGTGATTTACTCTTTCAACTTAACGTGCTTAAATACTGGAAAATTCCAAATTCCATAGGCATGCAATGCTTTTATTAGGACAAACCAAATACACACAAAACAGTGGGCAAGGTTTAAAAGTCTCTAAATTAGGCAATATATTACAAAAGGGAGTGGGGTTAAGGCTGACTTGATGAAGACAAGAAGTCTCCATGGTCAGAGACTAAAGGTGGAGTGGAGGAGGAAGGTGTGATCCTATGTATGTTTAGAGAGAAATAAAGCCTTCAACTCCCAGCATGCACCAGCCAGCAGGACTGGCTGGAGCATGTTGGGAGTTGAATACCTTTTTATGTCTAAACATGCATAAGATTATACCCTAAGGCTCTACTAGGAGTCAGTCTGCTTACGCCAAGGACTTGTAGAATATGGAAATTTTGAGCACTTAGGGTTATAGGATTTCCCCCCTATTCAACAGCATAGATGGCTGCCTAAATCTCCTACTTCCCTGGACGTAAACAACACTGATCCCAATGGGACTTTCTTCTGAGTAGATACCCATGGGATTGTACAGTAAAAGCTCAATTGTTAATGTTCATGGCTTTGAAAATATTGGTACAAAACTACCTATGGCCTATCCTACAATAATGCCTCCTTAACCTTCCTTCATAGATGTACCAGGGAGGTGATTATCCTCCTATGATAGAGTAAGGCGCATGCCCCTACCCATATATATATATTGTGTGGCTGTGTGTGTGTGATAGGGATGTATGTGGAAATCCAACTCTCTAAAAATAGATCTTGCATTGTGTTTAGGTATATACAGATCTCATATAAAGTCCTTGCCTTGTGCATCCTCTGTGTGGCTTATAGGCATACTCCTACAGTATGTGAAAGAAGAGAAAACTGTGGATTATGTTATCGATCATCAATAATCAAAATGGTGGTTTAAATCCTATTTGACATTCCCATTGTCTTGAGCGTTCTATAAAGTAGTGACAGTGAAGAAAATCTATTTCATTAATTCAATTCTGAGATAATTGGCATGCTAAAATACCAGTAGAAACGCCATCATCTTGCAGGTCTGATTGTAATCATTTGCAGGCCGATCCTATGCCTGTTTCTTTGAAAATCCCACTGAACTGAATGGGACTATGAGTTGGTTCACACAAGACACATTTTAGAGCTCTGATCAAATGATTTCTTGAAATATTTCACCCTATTTCTGGGCAGAAAAACAGGGAGAACCGTTTCACTGAATTTCTCCAGAGGCAGGAGAAATTTTCCACCCTTTTCTTGCAGGTGGGGATTGCCATTAGCAGGCTTAGCAGGAGCACAATTTTTCTTTTCTCTTCTCTCCCCCCCCCCCACCACCCCAGGGTTTGTTTAGGCTTACTGTCAGGATTTACCTGGATTTGTCCTGGTTTTTGTTCTGTCCTGGGTGTTGGGGTATTTTTTTAAATTTTCTGTAATGTCCTGGAATGACATGCTTTCCCCTTTAAGGGTGCCATTAGCATGTTGGGGGTGGGGGAAATGGCACACTTTCCAGAGGCTCCAGAAAGCACACTTTCCCACTGCCCCCTCGTTGCTCCAATCGGGACTTTAAAAGCCCCAATTGGAGCAGTGGGGGTGGGAATGACATGCTTTCCCCTTCTCCTCTCCACTCAGAGCCTTTAAGGTGTGAGGGGGGAAGCCACTTTCTCACCCCCTGCCCCATTGGGTGTCCTCTGTTTTGGTTCCTCATATACGGTCACCCTAGATTTGTTAGTTTGCTTTATGGTTTTGCTCTAGCAGAGAGATGCAGCAACTGTGTTGGTCACCTGCCCTCTCCTTTGCATCCTCCCCAGAATGCTCCAGACCTAGCATCTTTTCTAGGCCTTGTGGAGGGAAAATTACAACTGCAACAAAAATGGTGGAGAATATTTTAAGAAACATCTTTTTCTAGTGGCTGACAGTTGAGAATACTTGAAAAAAAAATTCCTAGTGGGTGAGAAAGAGAGGACTTATAAGAATTTGAGAATTCTGGACATTTTTGGCTTGACTACCATGTCCCCCTCTACACTTGTTTCTTGATTATTCTTACTGTGACCCAAATTTGAATGTAAATCCATGTTTTCCAATGAAGCGTTTATGTACTTAATTTCTATGCTCTTCTCCCCTCTCCCAGCCTTTCCAGCGATGCCATAAGTCTATGCTTTTCTCTGCTCCTATATATTGGCTATAATTGGAGAGCAAAGCAAATGCCCCTTGTCATGACAGCGATGCGGATGGAGGGGGGCAGAATCCTTTGTGCAATGACTCATGTACAATGTCTCTTGGAATGTTTTTTCTCCCTCAAAAACATTGCCCATTAGGTAATGGTGAGATGTTAGGATAGTTCCAATGGCTCATCAAAAACATGTAAGGTTGTTTGATGCTGCAGTTACCCAAGAGATGAGCTTCCCGATATGCTTCAGCATATATTAACTCACTCTACCACCTGCAAGCTGATATTGTGTTAACTTCTATTTCATTTATTAGGATGTCATCACCCGGATAGCAAGTGTACCGCTAGTAAGCTCTGCCTATGATAAGGTCTCTGCTACCTATGCCTCAACGAAAGGTGATCACCCTCTTGTTAAATCCATCTTTGATGTGACAGAGACTGGCATCAAGAAAGTAGCAACTGTTGCAGCTAGTGGTGTGCATCCCATTCTGATTAACTTGGAACCACAGAGTAAGTAGATAATGGATGCAGCATTATGACATTAGCAGATAAACTTATGGTTATTTTCATATTAAGAGCTACTGTACTGAAAAGCTGCCACTACAGGGGAGGACTCACAGCTGAGTGGTAGAACACTTGTGATTCATGCAGGAAATCTCAGACTGTCATCTCCATTTCAAATGCTCTCTTGTATGGCCAGACAAGGTCCCCCCTGCATTGAGATAACCCAATGCTGCTCTCACTTGGAACAAGTTGACCAACAGTTGTGACTTGATACAATGCCGGGGCGAGGAACCTGTGCCTGGATTTCATCAACCTTGGACAACTTGTATTCCAACAACCTATGGAGGACTATAGGTTTCTCCTTCCGTGTTATTAAACAACTTGTATGCTCAGTTGTCCCCTCTGACCAGGAGCAGTGCTTTAGAGTCTCTTCAGGGTTATAGCCCTGCTTATAGGAGTCTCTTAACCAAAGGTTAATGACAAAAGCATTTCAAGGTTATAGTGGAAAATAAATAATTAGTTCTCCATTCATAAAGAATTCCCCTCCCCAAAAGCCTTCAAATACGCCAGGTGGAACCTGGGATGCTTCTGATGTGAACTATGTTGTGATGAATGAACTAGGATACTGTGCTGTGATGAGTGAACTAGGATACATCTAAGGTAGGGATGGGGGACATGTGTTCCTCCAGAAGTTGTTGTTCATGGATGTTTCTGCTGGCTGGGGCTGATGAGAGTTGCAGTCCAATAACAATTGGAGAGCTTGTTCCCTATCCCTGCTCTAAGGCCTGCCAAGCACACTGGCACTACTTGCATAAAACTCCCAAGTTCCATGTCCCTTGGGTGATGATGATAGAAAGGATAGTATGGCTTCCACACCCTAGTACCTGTATGAGAAAGGAGCCACGTCATTTCACTCACATGGTTCCTCTCAGATTAACATAGCAGTGAAGTGGGAGCCATGTCAACATGACTGAGCCACTATTCCAGTGTGTGAACAGGGTTCAATGGGAGTGAATGGTTTGCTTTGATCAGAGAATGCATAGACGACTGTTGTAAACAGGAAAAAAGGAGAGACTAGATCTAAGCAGCCGTGGTTTCATCCTAACACACTGAACGTCAAACTGTTAAGTACATATTTTGTCATAAGTTTTACTTGTCTTGGGATTTTCTCCCCTCTGTCAAATGAGAGCAAGAAAAAGGAAATCGCCTGTTTGTCAGCAAGGTGCACAATTTTACAGTTGTATGTACAGGAAGAACAGTAAATCAAACATTTC
The DNA here is from genome assembly GCA_029215795.1 of Anniella stebbinsi. Classification (NCBI taxonomy): domain Eukaryota; kingdom Metazoa; phylum Chordata; class Lepidosauria; order Squamata; family Anniellidae; genus Anniella; species Anniella stebbinsi. The sequence continues at coordinate 106,389,589 of JARDYH010000002.1, read as the reverse complement.
TCCTTCATTAGTCTCTTGCATAGCCAATGTTTGTGAATGTAACAAACCAATGCCCAGCCTCAGACCCAAGCGTTCACATTGGGAAGAGAAAAGCATCGGTCAGTTCCAGCGGAGTAACTAATCTGTAACTCCAAGAAGCAGAGAACAGATGTTGCTGCCACGTCCAACCCCAGCCAAGTAATTAGTCATCTCTACCATTCCTTTAACAGTTACGGTAGTAAATGAATATGCCTGCCAAGGATTAGACAAACTGGAAGAGAAATTTTCAATCCTTAAACAGCCGGTGGATAAGGTAATCTGACTTCTTTCAGAGGGGTTGCAAGGGGGAAGGAGGGGAAATGGCTTCCAAAGGCTTCCAAAGGAAAATTTCTTCCAATTTTTTCTTCCAAATTGCAAAGATGGTGCAATTGCCCATGTCCAATATTAAGGACGTAAGTTTGTCTGTACTGAGTTAAATCTTGCATCCCACTCTAGAACTGGAGCCAAATGTTAAATCTGAATCCTCTAGTTTCAAGACATTTAGAGAGCAATCCTATGGCCCCTAGCCAGCATCTGGGGTGGGGGGGATAGGATAGTTTGGATTCCTGGGTCCAAAGAGTCAGTGCTCCATCCTTGGATCCAGGAGTCTGAATTCCCCTCCCCTCCCCATCGCAGCTGGCATAGAGAGAGCTGCACCAGCTACTTCTCTTTGGAGAGGAGGAAAAGGTGCCAGTTCTGTGGGCAGAGAGGGGACTGGGTGGGTCACCTTATGAAGAATCCTCCAGCCTCCTTCCTCCCACTCCATAGAGCCCCAGCTAGATGGGCAAAAAAGCCCATCTTGCAAAAATGCAGAGAGGAGGGGTGTGGAGACAAAGATAACCTCCACACTTCTCCCACTGTGCATGGGATGCTCCTTAACCTTCAAGGTCGGAGGCTGGCAGGAATCCTGATAGGATTGCTTCCTGACTCTCAAGATTAAACCCACTTCCAAACTGAAGCTTATTGAAATGTTATATTTCCTTCATGCAGCCCATGAAAATGGGTGATTGCTCCTAGAACTGACATGCATGATGATGGATTTTGGATTGAGCAAAGGCCACAACTTTATTTGCAAAATCTGCAGCTTAATCATCTATTTAACTGGTATGGTTACAGTATGGTCATCCTATCAACTGAGTGTGGAAAAATGGGACAACCTTTCCAGCTGCCTGCTTTAGCTGGGCAGCCCCACCAGTTAGGCAACAATTCCCTTGCCACACAGTTAGGTGTGTCGAGGAGGCTCGACCAGCACCATCAGACTCTAGGGATGCGTGAGATTCATTCTCTCCAAATTTGTATGCAGATCTACCAGATCTGTACCTTCCAAACTGATAAGCAAACCAGAACAGCTGTGCACCAAAGCTTGCACTTTCTCAAATATTACAACAGGGTTTTGCGGAGTGAAGGGAGGTAATAAAGAGACACAGCAAATGGGTTTAAACAAGAGCCACATTTATTTAAAGATCTGCAAAGGGAGTCCTATTGGGGCATCCAGTGTAGGGCTAGCCACAGGCCCCTTATATCCTCGAATCAGGTGAGCCATTCTTGCCCCGTGAGTAAGCGCTGTTACTTCACCTCCCCATGGGTTGCCCCTTTTCAGGGTAGGGAGACCTTCTGGTGTCACCTCCTTCTAGGCCACATGGCTCTGGGTAGGTGAGAAGGGTTGGCCTCAAAGGTAACCCTTATCTCCCAAGCTAGGCCACGGGGCTCAAAGCTGGGAGCCTCATGTATTACCAGTCACGGCAACAGTGCCTGTGAACACTCACCAATATTCATTTTCCCTCTGGATGCCCCTTCCTATCCGCCAGTTTCAAAATGCGACCAAGTTATGCAATTAGCCAAATTACCTATTTAACTACACCCTGACCTGTCTCACAGTGTGGAGTAGGTGAAAAAACTCATGGCCAATTCAGATCACGAGTAAAAAAATCTTACTCTGCCCCAATAGGCAACCAGCGACCCACACTGCCTACAGGGAGGAAGGGAGGGAGCCACAAGAACAAAGAGGAGGAGGAGGAGGAGGGTGGCCAACATCTATATAGCCTTGCCACCCCTCCCCTCCTAGTGGTGCCACATCCCGCTCACCCAATAGAGAGCAGGCACATCTTTTCCTCCTTCAACCACAAAAGCCTCCCCCACACCTAGGCTCAGGCCCTGGGCCAGGCGTGGCAGAATGGCACTTCCCCTCAAAAAAAATGCCCATTAGGTAAAGGTACAGACAAAACAGCACACACAATAGTGAAGATTATGTAGAAATATAACGGGGAACAGTTTGGGGGAAAAAATGCATGCATTAGCAAAACACATGCACACCAATGTATATTAACAGACAAGCACATGAAAATGTCCATGACTTCTTGTGTGCAAGCTTGATATGTACAGATCCGGATACAAATCTCAAAATTACTTTTAACTTAAAAAAAGAAATACTTTTAACTTAAAAAAAGAAATACATCTTCCTGGAGAGGGTAAGATATTGACCTGCAAAGTGGGTAAGATGGTGACTTGTATGTAGGACATCTTCTGTAAAGTAGGACATATGGCCACTCTAATGGCCAGCTAGTCCTGCACTACCAAGGATGAGGAGAGTCCAGTACTAGAGAATGCTGCACTGGAAAGGGAAAAGCTATTTTATCAATGATGCCTCCGGTGGCTGCCTTGTACTCCACCCTATGATGAAGTAACCAATGAACATGCTCAGTCATGACTAGGCTGTCTTTTGGGGGGAGAGGGTCCTTTCTGGTGTATGTCTTTGTACATCTACAAACCTCGAGGCTTCCTAGAGTATACCAATACCACCTCTTGTTTTTCAGCAGCCCTACCTTGGCTCCATTTTTATTGGGACAGTGATGCTGAATTTGTTGTTAGAGGGAGTCATGCTTTCAGAACAAATATTCAAGGAGTGCTCCATCCATAGCTTGTGTGCTATAGTAGAGACACAAAATGGCTTAGATATTTGGTACATGCTCTTGCACAGAGAGAGGAGATCCTTCCAGCAGGTTTGGGTCAGTGACTGCTTCCAATCTGTCCTTCTCTCCTCCTCCTCCAAATCCCTCAGTCTTTAACCATAATAAGGCCTGGAAAGTGTGATAAAGCATTTTCCGAAAGGGAGCAAGCTTCCTGCAGCTGTTCATTGTAGGGTTTTATTGTTCTGAACTCCCACGTTTCTGTAGAGTTCAGGAGCTGCTTTTGCATGTTTTTTAGAAATTGATTATATTGCCTTTCCTCCCTCTCTCCATGTTATTTTGGAGGCCAAGGAGCTGCTGTCTTCAACATTGGCAAGTGCTAAAGGTGCCTTCTACAATACCATTGTAGGAGCAAAAACTACAGTTACTGGCATGGTGGATAGGGTCCAAGAAGCTGTGCGAGGAAGCATGGAGACAACCAAAACTGTGATCACCGATGGCATGAGTACTATCATGGGATCCTCTGTGGGTGAAATAGTGGGAAGTATCATTGATACCTTGATGGGGAGATCAGAACATTGCATGGACCACTTCCTTCCATTAACAGAAGAAGAACTAGGTGAGTACAGTAAAATGGTTCCAGTAAAACTATATGCAGTTCAAGTTGTAGATGAGAAACTGTACCATCTTTACCAGCCTTCCTTAACCTCATGCCCTCCTGTACCATCTTTACCAGCCTTCCTTAACCTCATGCCCTCCTGTACCATCTTTACCAGCCTTCCTTAACCTCATGCCCTCCAGATGTTTTGGACATCAACTCCCAGCCACTATAGGTTATGATCACGAATCCTGGGAGTTGTCATCTAAAACATCTGAATGGCACCATGTTGGGAGAGGCTGATCTCACTACAGAGCTTCTGAAGAACATTCCTTGTTGGCTTAATTATCTCCTAGGCAACTGTGCTTGTCAACATTCAGTCTCCAATGGATGAAAATCAATTTGGTCATGTATTCTGCTTTGTGATAACTGGGGTTGTCCCACTTCAAAGATGGTCTGGAAATTACTGCTGGGGCAGGATATAGCAGCCAGAAGACTTCTAAGAGCTAGGCATTCAGATCACATTACGCATCTTCTGCAGTAGTGACGTTAGCTGCGTATTTGTTTTCTGGTCCCAATTGGTTTGGAAGTGGCTTATCTGAATGACTGCAACTGTATAAGTCTGTCCAAGCTTTAACATTGGTATCTGAGGCCCTGCTCTCTTGTCCATCATGAAGAGCTGTGAGATTGGCAAGTACCAGGGACAAAACCTCTTCTGTGGTAGCCCCATACCTCTGGAATGCCCTTCCTCACAAAGTGCAAATTGTATTATAAGCCTAATAGTACTGCTGGGAAAAGGCTTCTTTATTGGTTACATGGACCATGGACCAATCTAGGAACCTACCAAAACAGATTTCTTCCTTTGCCTCAGCTGTGCTATTGTCTGAATGTATTGGTCTACTGACTATGAGGCTTGCCTAAGTTCACTCTGGACACCTGCGAATCACAGTACAGTATTTAGTTTCAAAAACCTTGATATCAGCTCTGTTTGTGATCTGAATGAGTAAAACATAATGCTTCCATCCTGTGCTTCAGTCACATCCTGTAATTAGCCTCATCTATGACTTGCACTGGAAGCCCAGTTCTCAGTAGATGAACTTATGGAAGTCTTCATTGAAAAGCTAGATGGAGGTGTCCATGGGAAGAATACAATAAAAAAAATCCCCATGTTGAACATTAAGAGTGTTCCTCCACATAACCTTGTATTAAGAGCTTATAGCCAGGATTGTGGGAGGTGAATTGGATTGGGACCATGGAGTGGAGCCTTTAACTTGTTACCCCTGCTGCAGTTCCAACTCTGTTTCCAAGCAGAGGGGAAGTTCCCATCAGAGCAAATGAGAACATCTAACACACATGCGCGTCCACACACACACACACTGAAAATAGCATGCACGTGAGGAGGATCTGGATGTGGATTTCAGCACTCAGGATTGGGGTTAAAGCCCTGCTTCCCATCCTAACCTAGTCTGCCTCCCCCTACCCCCCCTGCACTGTCAATATAACAAATGGCTTGCACTCAAGGGATAAACTTCCCCAAACTTTCCCCTCAATGTTGATGAATATTCTCCAAAATAACAGAATGCTTACTATATTTAGGGCACAATAAACTAAATACTTACTGAACATAGGGTGCAATCCTATGCATGTTTAGACAGAAAAAGTATTAATATTATTATTATTATATATTTATATCACACTTTTTCCCAATAATGGGACTCGAGGCGGATTGCAAATTAATACATGTACAGTTAAAACAAATAGCGACATACAAAAATTAAAAATATAATTAAACGGAGTACAATTTTAAAATATTTTAAACATTTCAAAACATTTTAAATTCACATAATTAAAAATCCAAACTATAAGCAGTACATCCACAAAGGTATGAATTACTCCCCAAAGGCCTGCTGGAACAGAAAAGTTTTAGCCTGCCTCCAAAAGCACACCAAAGAGGGAGCCCGTCTAGCTACCCTGGGAAGGGAGTTCCAGAGCCCCGGGGCAGCCACCGAGAAGGCCCTCTCCCTCGTTCCCACCAGGCATGCCTGTGGTGGTGGTGGTGGGACGGATAGAAGGGCTGGCTGGGGTATGCTAGGAATTCTAGGACTGACTTCTGTCTAAACAAGCATAGGATTGTGCACATCAGTATTTGCCAAACACTTAATGGTATGATTCGTCAGAGGTCAAAAGATGTCAAGCTGAATGTGAAGGGAAATGTTCATATTCAAAATGGGGTGCAAACATGTGATAATTGACAACTGTCAAATTCTTGTGTGTAGCTCTGCTACTCCATGATTTTGGAATATTCCTGGTACAACAGTGCCAGATATGGATGGATGGGTAAAGTTGAAGTACATCCATTGAGCAGCTTGCTGTAGCACATGGACATTATCTGAACTAAAATATTGTCCTCCTTCCCTTTCAGCTAGGTGTGCAGTATCCTCTGAGGGCCTTCATTCCTTCACAGTGGAGCAACAGAAACAGAATAAGAGCTACCATGTGCCCCTGGGCGCACTCTCGACCAAATTGCGCCGGCGGGCTTATCAGCATTCCTTGGCCAAAATTAGGAAAATGAACCAAAATATTAATGAGGCACTTTCCAAGATTCAGCAAACGATTGATCTAGTAGGTAGATTTGCTACTGATGCCCATTTCTAGAAGAAAATATTGTGAGGTATATTTGGAAGCTTGGGCAAAACGTACGTGTACAGATGAATGAGAAATTTGTTTCAGTTTATGACCAGAATTTGTTGTGCATTTACTTACTTTATTTATTACATTTATATCCCGCCTTTTTTCCTCCTTAAGGAACCCAAGGCAGCCTATATAATCTTCTCTAGAATATACCCTGTTTGCACCACTTGAGTGTATTCTGTGGTCAAAGATCATACATTGCCAAGTTTGCTCTTCAGGGCCAGTGGAGGATGTGTTTAAAAATGCCTTCATTAGAAAAATGCAGATGAAAAATATGTGCATAAGGACACCTTAATCTATGGGAGAAGATTGTGTACTTTTGATTTTTCACATGAAACTGAAAAGCTGAAATATGCTTGCAATCTGATATGGACACAAATCACAGTTCAGGCTTCAAGGTGGAACCCAGAGCACTTCATATTCAAACTAAGTGAAGGCTGTTGCCTTCATGGTAGATCTTTCTGGGTGATCAAACACTATCTGGCTACTTGTCACTGGAAGTAGAAATCCAGCAAGTCAATTCAATCTTTGGTTCCCATGGAATTTAATGGAGTTTACCTCCTAGTTAGTGTGCTGGTAGTAAGTCGTGAGCAGCAAACCTAAGAGTGAACCACTTTGTAGTTCTAAATAATATTTGTATGTGAACTGCTTAGGAATTTTACTATATTTAGTTGTATACAAATACATAAATAATTGACCTTAATTTGTTTTTGTTTTTAAAAACTCGACATATTCAGTGCCAAATAATGACTCCTGATTATACCTGTGATTTCTTAATCTTCTTCCTCTGTAGAATGGTTCTTAATTAGCATGCCAGTAGATAACATGTCTGAACTATGTAATTCTTTGATTATCCTCCTGATTGTACCTTGTCCTGTAGATTGAGTATTCCAAGAAGGCTGTGGATCTAAAACATCATAATCTCCAGGAGAACTGGAACAAGATGTGGTTGGGATGGTGCACACAAGAGCCAGGACTAGATCAAGAGGAATGCTTGGCAAAGCCAGAGGTATCTTCTGAAGCAGTTTAGAATAACGTACAACATCAAATTCAAAAGTATAATATGATAGGAGCACAACGGGGAGTGCAGGATTCAGTTAGCCATCTTATGGGTATGGAATTGTGCAATGGCTACTGCTAAACCTAACTCTGGTTTCTCTGCTTCTTTGATAGCAAATAGAATCTTGGGTGCTGATGGGACTGCGTAACATCACTGAGCATCTGCAGACCACTTGTTGCAGCCTGGTTTCTAGTATCCAGGGGCTACCAAACAATATCCAGGAACACGTCCAGCAGGTCCAAACCAGTGTTGGTGACCTTCATGCCTACTTCAGCACAGCTGCTTCCTTCCAGGATCTTTCTGACTGCATCCTTTCTCAGAGCAAACAGAAGGTGATCAAAGCACGGGAGTCTCTAGATGAGTTGCTTGATTATTTAGTCTGCAATGTTCCCATCTGTTGGCTTGTGGGCCCTTTTACACCTCCTGAAGAACCAGCAGAAGATACTAAAAAATGTAGAAAAGGGAAATTAGACCAACCTGTCAACAACTAAAATATAAGTGACTATTTGAGTGCACATATTGAAGCTGGTGTGTTACTTCTGCTGCTGAAGGGTTTTGTCTCACAGTGGTTATGATATTTTAATGTAATGTTGAACCTCTGCATGACTTGCCTTGTCTCCAAATCCTGTGGCTGCTTCAATATTCCATGTGATATTCTTGTCTCTTTATCCAATAAAATGAACTGCATTCTTAAATCGTCTCTTGTGAAGGGCTTGTGGCCGAGAGCTTCTCCACACGAGCAATTTATTGCATGCTTGTGATTGGTCACTCACGGAAGTTTGCGGATCCTTTTCATGACGTCAGCAACCTCTGATGCCTTTTGTGCTGTTTCCAAGTGGGAATCCATCATTTATAAAACCTTAAAAATGCTGTAATAAATGGAAAATGTGCTATAAAACATCGCCATTGCTGGTGGTAGAATCGAAACACATGGGAAGGAACCTGCAGGAACAAGAGGGTGGAGTGTGTATAGTTTGGCTGTTGTTAAACCTGCAAAGACTCCAGGAGACAAAGCCCCGGTAAAGTTGCAGGACTTTTGCTGAATGTCAAGAATCCCCTAGTCTCCTGGGGTCTTGGAAAGCAGGCTTCCACTATATATGGGGGTTTCTTGTGGCACATGTACCTGTGTGGATAGGCCTGTCCCCATGCCACAGAGGTATTTATGCTGCAGACCACCACACTCAACAGATGGGCAGGCAAGCCACATGAGAGCAGAGTAGAGCCTTTAGCTGAGTTCTCCTTCACCTGAATCACAAGGAGCCCCTTCAATGTGATTGATGCATGAAGGAGACTTTATTGGCCTTGGAACTCCCTGTACTTATGTGTTCCTTTACTACGTCAAGGTATAGCAAGAGTCAATCTTGCTATAAATTGCACTTTTCCATGCAAAGAGGACTTGCTTCTTCCAAACCTTTATTCATAATGCATATTATGTTCTACTTCCAGAGCCAGAAAGCACTTGTATCAAAGATGGGTTACATATGACCCTCCAGCTGTTTTGGCCTACAACTGCCATCAGCACAAGCCAGCATCACCACTGTTGAAGGATGATGGGAATTGGGACTCTCCTGGTATTTTGGGTTCCAAATTGCCCACTGTTGATTTAGACACAACATATCACTATGAACTCCCTCCCATCTTAACAAGCTTGCTTAGGGGAAGTTGTGGCTGGAATGAAATGATATGGGTACTACTGACTGCCTTCTAGCAAACGGTGCTGCACCATGATGACAGCTTTTCTATAAGGTCCAGACAACAATAGTATTGTGATGTGGATTCTCCCCCTCTCCACTTAATAGGCCGCTCCTTGCAAGGCAGCCTTACCCAACCTTGGTGCCCTCTAGATGTTAGGACTTCAACTCCCATAAGCCGTATCCAGCAAGCTTAATAATCAGGAATCCTGGGAGTTGCAGTTCAAAGTATCTGGAGGGCACCAGGTTCAGGAAGGCTATTGTAATAAATGCGAAGTCTTGACTCTGTACCTGAACTGGGCCAGGTCCTTCAAGAGTAACCACAGAGAACACCATCTCATCATGAAAGTCCAATAAATGGTCACCAGGTAGGCAACATGCAGTGGGAATAGTGAATGAAGAACTTTCAGGGCGCTGCTTGGCTGGACATTTTCTAGGAGCCAGCCAGGCTAAGCACTTAGCAATGTGCACTTTCCGGGACCTCCACAAAGTGTGCAATTCCCCTGGCACGCTAATAGTGTGCTGGGGCAAGTGTGCAGTTTCTGGAGGCCCCAGAAAATGTGCTTTGCCTCCCCCCCCCCACTTGAACCAGTTGTGGCACTGAAGTCCCTCTTGATCCAAGAGGCCTTTAAGACCATGATTGGTGGGCAGGGGGAGAATGCAATTTCCCCAAAGCTTGGGAAATTATGTATTTTCTCCCTTCACTCTAATGGTAGCTGCTGCCTTTAGAGGGGAGGGGAGGGGAGGGGAAAATACACAATTTCCCCAGCCTTGGGGCAGCAGGGGAGAAATGCAATTTCCCCTGCTCTGTTAATGTCTGCTGCCTGCCATTAACACAGTGGGGGAAAGGACAAAAGGGTACATGCAGGTCTAGGCAGAAGTGAGTTGCGTCCAGACCTGTGCCTCCTTTGTCCTGCAGCCAGCGATGGGGCAAAAATTTACTACTTATCCACTGAGACATCCACTGACTACATGGGCCCAGGTGGATTTTCACCCCATCGCTAAGTGGGAAAGATTAGCCCATGCAGCCTTACAAAGTTTCCTTCATGTGCATTGAAAACGTTCTGCAGGATGAGGTCCATTTTAATCTTCATAAATGTCCTGCGAAGTAGCATACAGCCATAATTTGCTACAAGTTTTTTTAAAAAATGGGGGGAAATGCAAGCTGACCCAACTTGCTGCAGACTAAGATGGGCTCCATGGTGAAAAATGTACCAAAGTCGGGGGGGGGGGGCAAACCAATGAAAGCTCATCAAGCTCCACCCTCCCCAAATGGATTCCTCTGACATCCTTAATATTCTGTCACTTCATGAGAAGAGTGGAGCTGGATCAGATCAAAAAGCCCATCCCCACATTGGCTAACCAGACACCTCTAGGAAGCCCACAAGCAGGACGTGAGGTAACAGCACCGTCCCATAGCACCCGCCCACTGCTGTTGCAGCAACTGCCTCAGATAGTGGAGGGAAGCGATATACACACATTGATGGCCTTTCTCCCTACCAAACGTCTTTGGGATGCAATCCTATGCATGCTTAGACAGAAAAATGTCCTACAACTCCCAGCATCCTGGGAACTGTTATTTCTGTCTAAAATGTATAGGATTGTGCCCTTAGATACTACTTAAATGCAGAGTTTAAAAAGATCCCAGGTGAATGCCGAAATGGGGTGGAACAGATCCATGAGGGAAAGGGACACAGACCAGAAATAACTTGTCTAGCCTTACGAGTGACTTCCTCAAGCAATGATTTGAACCCATGTCACCTCAGTCCTAGGTCAATATCCTCCAGTATCTCACATGGACTTCCCATTGATATGGAAGGAACTGATGGAAGGATGGTTCCTTGGCTGCATTTGGCAAGAACGAGGGCATGTGAGCTTCCATCTGTTCCGACTCCGTAATTCTAATCATCCGATCCACAAGGATATAGACACAGACGTATTTTACATGCTGTTCCTTGTGCGACAGAGAGGTTAGGGCGGTGTTTAATTCATGCAAGTGTTGAATATGTGAAATCAAGGAGGTTTTGTGTGCGATCTTCATTTTTGCATTTCACGCAAACATCGGCCTATTATTCACCAGCTCAAAGACATGAGGTCACGCGATTTGGGGATGGGAATTTGCCCGGCAAACTCCACAAAGCCTGTGCTTCTGCTGAGTTGCATGTTGACATTGCCCATCTAATGATTTCAATGTTGTACACAGCTCCTGCTGCCTTCTTCAAAGCAGTCGCAGCCAAGCAGACGGCACGGTGGGATAACAAAACTGCGGCTGTGAAAATTAAGGCTCTCTTCACACACTGTTGATCAAATAAAATGGCAAGTTGCTTATTTGTGTGGATGGAGACCACTCTAAAGGAACAATTTCTTTCTAATCTACAGGCTGTTGGGAAAACATGATGGCTTGTAAATGCCAGTTTCTTTAATTGGATTGAAAAGATGAGTTGGGCGGAAGCAAAATAAGCTTGCATTTCTCTGATCTGCACTTTTACCAAAAATAAATAAATAAATAAAAAACCTTGGGGAAGATTAGCTCCTTTGTTAGCTTCCACAATAACATTGTTAATCTTGGTTCCTTGTGTTGCTACTTGGCTTCAGATTTTGAAGAGTCATCAGAAAAAAATAACATTGCTGAACTCTGTACCAGGCCATGTAACTTTTGCACCAAGCTCAGATTTTACGTGAGGTTGTAGCTAACTTTTTATGCCTGGAAATGCTGTGTTCCTTAACAACCTGTTACTCAGGTGAAGGGGTTCATTTATTTGTTACATCTGTACCCATCTGTCCTCTGTCCAGGGGTGTCCCAGAGCCAAAGTTCACAGGGATGCAATCTGGCCGTTTTCAATTAGCAGGGATGCTGGCATCATCTGTCACTTCCACCCCCACAAGTCCCTGTTCCCTCTGAGCTTAGCTGCAAGTAGAGATGTATGAGAAATTTGTTTCAGTTCATTTTTGGATCCTCCTTGTGGTTGTGGCTATGGAGGCTGTTACGTTGAGCATCCACACCAAAGCCTCGATTTCATTTTTTTACAAAAAGCCTGTGAGTAAGGTGGGGGAAGTCTATTTCTGCTGCTCCAGTTGCACCACACCTAAACCTGATCTAATCCATCCTGTGTCATCTTTCAAAAAATACAAATCCCATTGCAAACAACATTCCCTACACCGATAATAAGTGCTGCAGATATCCCTTTGCATACACAAGAAGGTTCTCTCTGCTGACAGGAATGGAGAAACACTCATGAATACAGAAAGGCTGAGTGCATAGCAGGATGCCATAACTGCAAGAAGGGTTGCCAACTTTTGAACTGGTTGCTGTCATTCTGCCTGTAGCATCTTGATCTGTGGGCATTAGCTGCTGATCATATTGCTCTAATTTCCAACCCTATCTCGGGGGTAATTCTTTTTCACATGATTTTGTTGTGTTTTGCTTTGGTTTTGCAGTTGGTGGTGGGGTTTTCAAATTGTAGGTTTTCGAAAACACTTTAGGGATTTTTTTTTTCTTCCCCCACCCCATATATATATATATATATATATATATATATATATATAGTATTAAAAAACAACCTGCAAAGCAAAGATAAAACTGGATGGGAACAAAACTTGTTTTACCAGGTTGCTAATGGAATTTGCCAATGTGATCGCTTTAATTTCAACAGATGTTCAAGCAGGTACATGTTCTTTTCGATATGTAAGCAGTACTTCATAATCCTTGCCTTGATATCTGTTGCTTGTGTAAGAACTTCACAATTAATTGCCTTGCTGCATCAGATAAATGGTCTGTCTAATCCAGGATTCTGCCACAGTAGATAGCCAGATGTTTGTGGGAGCTCAATACTGCTGCCTCCTTCTGTTTGTGCCCAGCGTCTGATATTTGGATACAGGCTCTCTTTAAGTTAGTCACCATTTATACTGGCCCCCCAAGTGGAGGCACTTGCTACACAGAGAGATGCAAAGCCACTTTCACATGGAAACATATATTTTGTTGTACCCATCTTGGTTATCTCCTTTTCACCTCCAGTTCCTTGAACAGCTTGTTCAGATACCTACATTTATCTGGCAAATTTCCCCCCGTTTTATCTGCATGCCTAAAAAGCTAAATTCCTGTGGAAAGTCATAGGAGCAAGGTCTGTTGAACAAAAATGTTTTTTAGCCATCTTAGCTGATTCCCATTGGTAGACTTATCCTCCATGAGTTTGCATGATCCTTTCTTAAGCCAATCTAAGCCAGTGGCCATTTTAACATGTTGTAGCGGTGAGTTTCACAAGTAGTGAATTGTGTGAAGCCCTGCAACTATTGTCAATTCGGTTTCATTGGGTGACCCTAGCTCTATTATTGTCATGGCTTTCTGCTTCCATGGGTTTTGTAAATCTGCAAGCCTGTAGGCTCAAAAATGCACTGATCACCCAGTCACAGTGACTTGCTCTGCAGTATGATTCAATCAATCGGTCACAAAGTTCTGCTCAATCAAAAGTGAATTTCCAAATTTATATTAGCCTCTTTGTACATCTGACTTTGAGTGTGAAATGCCCTTGGCTTGCTTTTTTTTTTTCTTTCACCAAATCATGTGTGACATGTTATTACATGATGTATCATTTTTGGGTCATTTTTATGACTTTTTAATGTTTTAGCTGTTGGAATTAAACAAAATCAGAATTGCATGTTCAGCATTAAACATTTTTTTAAAAAAGACTGCTGCTAATATGAACTACAATCCTGTATGTAATCTGTCTGCTCACATCCCATTGACCACTGGCGATCTGGTTATTAATATGGCATGTCATTAATCAAGTATTGAAATCAACAATCACAAGGCCAGTGCAGTTTAATGGTAAGATTTAAGTTTTTTCTGAGGAGCAAAGCGGACATGATGATGGAGATCCATCATTAGGATCTCCTGCAGATCTTGGTTTTGAAAACTAGTTTGACGATCTTCCATTGGAGGAGGCTGGCACACAGCAGAGGTGCCGTGACTGAGTTGGCCTCTGGAGGAGTGGAAGTGCTTTACCCATATAGCACCTATTGCAATGGGGAAAGTGCTGTACAGTGGAGTCTTCTGCCCACATCCAATCTCCCAGCTGTTATCTCCAAGCTGTGAGAGTTCCCCTGTGTAGTGCTCCTTTATAGGGAAATCCCTGCTGTTATCTCCGAACACAGATCAGAAAAAACAGCAGAAATTCCACAAAGACGTGGGCCTCAGAGGCCAAGCCCTTTCCTCTGGAGGAATCCATAAAGGCTCCACAGGCCAGATGAGGAACTTCTACGAGATGGGTTAGGCCCACAGGTCTAATCACCTCCCATTATTTAAAGGAAGGGTGGGCAATTTAGGGCTGTTGAAATGTTGCCAAACTGCAACTCCCATTAGTCCTAGACATTGTAATCTATAGTGAGGGGTGATGGGAATTACAGCACAACGTCTGGAGGGCTGCAAGTTGCCCATCCCAGATTTAAAGAGTTAAATATCAGTGCTGGTGTTTTGAATTTATCTCAGAATTTGCTAGTGCAATGAAGAAAGTAGGCTTGCATGTAAGGGACGGTGCTCGTTTGCTGGACCTCTAGTGGGATGTGGTGAGCCTCAGGAAACGTTCTCAGTGTCACCAAAGTGAGGCCCTTTAAAACACCCTGGGCAACATCACCTGAGCCATGTGGTGAGGTGCTGCACTTGGGTGCTTGACCCATGGGGACAACTGGCATGTGGAACAATTTAAAACAAGCTCCCTTTGGCAGATCACGGACACCCAAATTGACCCTGAACTTCTTGAGCCGTTCCATCAGTGGCAGCTTTGCAGATGCCAGTGGGACTTCCCTTGTCAGTAACATTCGTCTTTATTACTTTGAAGCTCGCATTAGATGAAAATCCAGCACATCTGTTCTGGCCCAGCTTCGATGTTGTAAGATTAATGGCTCTAACGCTTATGCCCGCGGCACATGTCAAGGCAAAAATTGGGAGAGTTCAGTGTCTTCCATCAATCCATGTATAGCTGCTTTTTTATGATGCAATGAATGCAAACATTATACAAGGCCAGGATAAACGTATGACATCCTCGGGGGTTTCTCTATCCCATGCCTTCGGAGTGCAATTGACGCTTTACGACGGTTTCGTGTGATGGCTCCAGCACTGATTAGAAAAGTACTTGGCCGGATTTGGGAATTGGTTCAGGGCACAGCACCTTGTTTTCAGGAACCCTTCAAGAAGGTCACTGCTAACTGGAAACTATGGCTGAATTCGGATGACACAATAAGCAACTGGGGGGGGGGGAACAATTGTCAGTTGTATTGACTATCGTGACGTCCGAATGCCGCCATAGTCAACTCAGCGCTGATTTTAATCCACACCACAGTTGACTATTTATCACCATGTTGTGTGGGGAGTACCCCCTAGATGAACAACTGTAAAGTTGATTATTACCCCACCACTGACTATCGTGTTGTCCGAATTCAGCCTATGAGTGGGAAGTGAACAATTCTCTTTAGGCCCAACTTAAATCCTTCTATACAACGGTACAACTAATGATGGATCTTGGGGGGGGGGGGGAAGTCCAGAGCCCCACAGACCAGGGAGACCCCAGTGACCACCCAGAGAGGGCAAGAGAAGCCAACTCCATTTTATTCGTATAGGCATGGTGGTGCTATGATTTAAGTGTGTTTAAAATTCAAAACTGCATATGCTCCAATGGCTTATGATTTTGAAAATCAGGATTGGCAAGCAGTTTTGCTGTGACTCTTTGAACATTTCAGGAATGTGGAAGCCGTTGCAAAGCATGGCATGCTGGCATGGAGTGGGGTGAAGAGAATTGTTATTTGGGTGCTTCTCATGTGAAGGAATGCACATGGGCCAGATCTACCCCAAGCAGGATATAACACAATGAAAGTGGTTGGAACACGGTATATGTCATGAGTCATGGGCTCCAACAGTTGTCAGTGCATTTCAATACCATGATAAAGCAGCAGTGTAGCTCCTGCCACGGCCATCTAAGAGGAGGGGAGGCATTAGACCCTTACATCCAAGATGTAAAATTATCTAGCTGCACCACTGTGTCTATGTTTCATATTATCTTCATGATGGCAATATTTGCATGTGGGTGTTGCGCTGCCTTCATTTACTCTCACACAACATCTGTCTCTGAGCTGAGTCAAATCTCTGTGGGCTTCAGCTTCATACTGAACAATATTTACCTTTTGACAGGGAGATTTTTATTCTTTTGGAAAAAAAAAATAACCAATGCATATATATATATATATATATATACGCACACAAATTAATCTTTCCAAGGCTGTTTCACAGACAAAAGAAAGAGCCATGGTCAAATCCTGGTTCAAATCTCACCTCACCCCAATGAAGAAGATAAGAAGAGCCATGCTGGATCAGATCAAGGGTCCATCTAGTCCAGCATTCTGTTCACACAGTGGTCAACCAGCTGCTCACAGAAAAACCCACAAGCAGGTCATGAAGGCAACAGCACCTTCCCACTCATGTTCCCCAGCAACTGGTGTACATAGGCATACTGCCTCTAATACTAGAGGTAGTATAGAGCCATCAGGATTAGTGGCCATCAATAGCCTTATTCTCCAATATGTCCAATCCCCTTTGAAAGCCATCCAGATTGGAGGCCATCACTACATCTGGTGGAAGTGAATTCCATATTTAACTAAGTGCTGTGTGAAGAAGTGCATCCTCTTGTCCATCCGGAATCTCCCACCAATCCATTCCATGGGTTGACCCCAGGCTCTAATATTATGAGAGGGAGGGAGAAATGTCTCGTCATCCAGTTTCTCCGCACAGTGCGGAGAATTTTGAACACCTCTATCATGTCTCTCATTCACCTTTTTTCTAAGCTAAATAATCCCAGCTGCTGTAACCTTTCCTCATAGGGGAGATCTCCCAGTCCCTTGATCATTTTAGTTGCTCTTTGCTGCACTTTTTCTAACTCTGACCAGAACTTTACCTGACTAGGTGGCCTCCTATAATGATTTCTTCCCCCACTCCTTCCCATACTCTGGGCGTTATACTATTAGCCTACTTTGCAAGGTTGTAGGAACTACTGGGATAATATATGCCAAACACTTTGACACTCAGGAAAAGTACTATTTATTTATTTATTTATTCATTCATTGAAACATTTATATCCTGCCCTATATCACAAGCATCTCAGGGCAGTGTTCAGATAAAATCACACATATAGAATAGGATAAATATACAATTCTAAAACAAATTAAACCATTATACTGTACTATATAAACTCCGTGATGGTGACAACGGCAATTAGCAAGCAATATCACATTCAGTGAAGCACATGCACTAACATTCAGCCAGAATTTGAAAGTTTGGGGCATAGGAGAGCTTTCATCCAAGCTCATCCTACCTCATCCAGTGGAGGCTGGTGGCTCCGATTTGGGTGGGTGAAACCATTCTGGGTTTCGGTCAGAACTATCCAGAACTCTAAAGGAAGTATGTAAGGTGCTGAACTCATTTTGGGGATACACTCAGCACCCTGCATGATTCATTTAGAGTTCTGGATGGTTCTGACAGAAACCCAGAAAGGACCCGCAGTCCCAACCAAATCGGAGCCATCAGCCTCCACTCAACTCAACCCAGTCCCAGCTCTAGGTTTCTGAAGGCAAGACCCCCTCCATGGGGCCCTTCTCTCAGTGAGCCTACCTTCTTACCACTATCCTCTTGCTACAAAATGCTTGTTTTGACAGGCAGAGAGCCAGGGAACAAGATGGCAGCAGTATCTCCTGCTCCTCCTTCTCACCTTCCCCATTGTCTGGGCCAGAGAGAGAGTGAAGCAAACAAGCAGGCTGCGATGAGGAAGAGCAAGTCCAGGAGGACTTGTGGGGCTCCTGCTCGGGTGTCGATCCTTGGTAGGTGCCCAACCATGTCTATCCTCGACCCCTGCCCTGACTCAGCCGTCTAATTCCAAAGCATAGCAGGGGTCGGTTCACCCATCACTAATCAGCATGGACATGAGTCGAAAGCCATGACTGGGGTCTGGCCAGCAGCTTTTGACTTCTTGATCACTACACTTGTAGAGCAAGTTGCATTGACGCTGAGCTCACAGGGAAGATGAAGAAATCGCTGGGGCTGCTCTTTAAATAGCGTGCTGCTATCCAGTTGCTTTCCTACTTGCAATAAACACACACACACACACACACACACACACACACCTAGCTGTCAGCTTTTCATTTGTCTTTGCTTTCAAATACTCTTAACAGTTTATGATGACAAAATTGCAGCCTGACTTGCAAGCTGTTCTCTCACCTGGGGGGGGAGGGAATCTTTGACCCTGTATGACTCACACATGTGAAGACGTTATTGATGTTTGCGTTTATTCAACTTTCTACGGATGGAGATTATATATATATATATATATATATATATATATATATATTGAGGAGTTGGAGCTGAGAAGTTTAGCATCAAACCTACACCCCCACCCGGAATAAGTTTTCAAAAACAACATTTTGTAAAAAACGTTAAGTCAAAGTGAGAGCTTTTCCCAGTGGTGTTTCTCTTACAAGCAGCAGAGTGTGACTTCTCTTTTTGATCATTTCTTCAATTAGATATGTAAATAGGCTACAAAACACGCACTACACCTGCTCCTTCCAGCTGTCTACTAAATGTGGACTCTTTTACCCTCTTTTTTTTTTTTTAAGTGTACATTCATTAAAATCTATGAAAGGATAGAGAGGGTAGCTTTCTAATTAGCTATGTGTAAATGCCATGTAGATGGTTGAAAATTATCCTTTATTTTATGTTTTGCAAAAAATAAAGGGAAGGGCCAGTGTGGATCAGAAGTAGTATTCAGATATGGGGCTGGAACCAGACTTAGGCCCTTTCCGCACCAGGCAGTTTGCCTGGGATGGACCCCGGCTGCTCCCTGTGCTCCCATGGTGTGTATTAGGTACTTCTGGGATTGCCCTCCCTCCCTCCCTCCATCCCTCCCTCCATCCCTCCCTCCCTCTACACCCAGGGGCTGAAATCAATGGGACAAGTAAGACCCACTGAAATCAATGGGACAAGTAAGTCATTAATAATAATAATAATTTTATTTCTTACCTGCTTCTCCATTTGGGTCAAGATGGGGAACAACAGTAAATATAAACTATGATAAAATACGTAGAACTGATTCAAAACATGGTACACATTATTAAAATAGCGGGCGCGGGCAAAGCCTCTGAGGCTTGAGCCACACTAGGCGGGGTGAAGCGCTCCGAAGCAGCTTGTGGCGCAGGGAGGACCCATCAAGGACGACATGTAGATCCTGCCTAAGAATGCAATATAAAACTCTCCTATCACAAATCCTAAAATCTAAAACATTCTCAAAGCCATCAACACCTACCCAATACCCATCCTCACATACTCATTTGGTATCATACACTGGTCACACACTGAACTTGAAGAAATTAACAGACTCAATCGCACCAAACTCACAAAACACTGCATGCTCCATCCCAACTCATGCATTGAAAGAATAACAATCAGCAGGAAAGAAGGAGGAAGAGGTCTGCTGGACATTAACAGAATTCATGCTAAACAGATAAAATCACTCAGAGAATTCTTCCACACCAAAAACACCCCCATTCATAAAGCCATAGTAAAAGCAGATAAAAACTACACCCCACTCAACCTAGCACTACAAAGCAAAGATCAAACACAACCACTTACACTCGCAGAGAAAAAAGAAAAATAGGCACAAAAAGTACTCCATGGGAAGCACTACAGCATAATACTGAACCCACAAATAAACAAAGAACAATTGTATGAATGGCTCAGGAAGGGTGCGTTATTTCCAGAAACCGAAGGATTCCTAATAGCTATAAAGGATCAAGTTGTAGCAACCAAGAACTACCAAAAATACCAAATAAAATATATTTCTTTTTATCTGTTTAATGGTTTATCTATTTTATGATTTTTGTATTTATATTTGTTGTTGTTCCCTGCCTTGATCTGGATGGAGAGGCGGGTTAGAAATTAAATAAATAAATAAATAAAGATAACAGTGTAACAACAGACCTATGCAGGAAATGCCATCAGTTCCAAGAAACAATAGACCATACAACAGGAGGATGTAAAATTCTGGCAGGAATGGACTATATGGACAGACACAATACAGCTGCAAAAATAATTCACCAACAATTGGACATCAAATTCAACCTTAATAAACAACCTACACCATACCTACACCTGAAACAATCCTGGAAAATGCAGATCATAAAATATACTGGGACAGAACAATTCATATGGACAAGACAATACCTTGCAACCGACCAGACATAACGTTCATAGACAAAAAAGAAAAAAACACATACCTCATCAACATAGCAATACCAAATGACAAAAATGTTGTTGAAAAGGAAGAAGACAAGAGAGACAAATATACACCCCTGGCCATGGAAGTCAAAGAACTATGGCAACAGGAGAAGGTCACAATTATCCCATTAGTCACATCAGTCACCGGCATCACATCAAAAAAATATACAGAAAACCTCCAGAAACTGGGCCTACTAGAATACATCCATACCAACATCCAGAAAGCAGTCATACTTAAAACATGCTCAATCCTCAGGAAATTCCTGAATCAATTAAATGCAGCATGACTTGGTAAAGCCCATCATGTCTGTCTAGAAAAACCTCCACGAGCGAGAAAGAGATAAATTATAATAATAAGCACCCCAGGTCATGCAGCTGCATGGCTGGGGTGTCAGGTGTGTGTGATTTGAACCCATTACATCATATAGGCTAGGTTTTAGGGTGACAAAGAAAAATCCAGTGGGAGTACTCACTGGCAAAGACAGCTAGTCAAGACAAGAGTACACAACACACACACATACACATGTTCAGACAAAGGGGCATCTGGCAACTTTACTTCATAATGACAGAACAGAACAGCTTTAACTGAACAAGACTAAAGCTTTGTTTCATGATGTTGTCTGGAGTGACACAGCACTTTCAACCAAGAGCTGGAACCCAGCCTGAACAGTACTCCCTTTGGGCGTTCTTTCCAGAAATCACTTCCACAGGGATGTAGGTTTCTTTTATGTTGCCTAGGTGGTAGTTCCCCAACTTAGAGCATCATCACACAGGGGGAAATCACATTTCCTTACCGTCACTTCTCCACCTGCGCTTTTGTCCCTCATTACTTCCTTATTCTCAGGGAGAGAAAAGGGGAAGTAAACAACATGCACTTGGCCCATTCAGTGGGCTGTTTTGATCACACTACTTCTCCTGCACACAGCAGGAAATAGCAGCACGTTCCATCTCAAAAATAATTAGGATTTACTGGGGTATTTTTTTGTCACATGAAGAAGGCTAGAAGGGGCGGGAGGCATGCAGGATGCAGGCAACATTGTGAATAGGGCTCACGAAATCCGTGAGTGCCCAGTAATAAGTGTGCAATAAAATGCTCGTCTGATGATGCCCTTACATAGACTGAAACCATATATATTTCCCTTGAGGCATGACCAGGCTGTGACATCAATCACTGAGGTTGAAGTTTATTTTAATAATAATCCCCAGTCTTAAGTTCTTTCTTTCCCCCAGTTTCAAGAACTTTGTGAATTCTGGTGAATACCTATCACAAATGAAATGAAATGAAATTCTCACCATCTCCCATCGGCAAATTTAAGCTGTACAGCCTTTCCCAGCATGGAGAAGACCTTGATGTATCTGTCTGCCATATATAGCTGGTGTTAAAGGTGAGGAGCCAGTTCAGAAAAAAAAGAGGTGGCAACCCTAACTCAGCACTAATATGGTTGAAAACATAGGGATTCAAACCCAGACTTTTTAAAGCACTCAAAGTCCTGGGCACGGATGGAAGAATCTGTCTGATTTGGTTTCTCCCACATTCATTTTTTAAAAAAATCTCAAGTTTCTTTTATCCCAAATATGGAGAGTTTTGTGAATTGTGGTAAATTAGCTTGAACCGCACATGGCATATGCACACTAGTACTTTATTAATCGGGCATCCCCTTCCATCCACTCGCCCCTGCACCCTCCAATCCACTCCCCCTGCTCCCTCCCAACCGCTCCCCCCACTCCTTCCCAGATGCCCCCCACTGCTCCCTCCACTCACTCCCAGCCACTGCCCCCATGCTCACTTACCCGCCAATCCGCAGGACTTACCTCCGGCCAGGGGCAACAGCTGGACATTGGGCCACATGTGTAGGGTGACCATATAAAAAGGAGGACAGGGCTCTTGAATCTTTAACAATTGCATAGAAAGGGGAATTTCAGCAAGTGTCATTTGTATGCCAGCAGAACCTGGTGGAATTCCTTCTTCATCACAACAGTTAAAGCTGCAGGAGCTCTGCCTTCATGACCAGATACAAAAGAGGGCAAGGGTCCTGCAACTTTAACTGGTGTGGTGAAGAGGGAATTTCACCAGGTGCTGCATGCATACAAATGACACCTGCTGAAATTCTCTTTTCTATGCAACTGTTAAAGATACAGGAGCCCTGTCCTCCTTTTCATATGGTCACCCTACACTAGGGTGACCAGATAAAATCCAGGTCAGGGCTCATGTAACTTTAACAGTTGTAGAGAAAAGGGAATTTCAGCCAGTGTCATTTGTATGCAATTACTTCCTGGTGAAATTCCCTCTTCATCACAACAGTTAAAGTTGCAGGGGCCCTGCCTTCTTTTGTCTATGGTCACTCTAGTATAGTGCATGCACCTTTAACTATTGTGATGAGGAGGGAATTTCACCAGGAACTAATTGCATACAAATGACTCTGGCTGAAATTCCCTTTTCTCTACAACTGTTAAAGTTACATGAGCCCTGACCTGGATTTTATCTGGTCAGCCTACCCTACACGTATGCCCAAAGTAGTTTGACTGCTTCGGCAGAGAGATATTTCAATGCCAGATGTATCATCTTTGTTTATATATCCTGTTGCTTAGCAACACTAAGTTCTTATCCTGGAACTTCTGCTGCTTAGCAACACTAACTTCTTCTCATGGAAACCCCAGTGTGCCATGCACTGCCGTGTGCCACACGCTGCCTTAGCGTTTTAGAGAGAGAGCTTCTTTCAAAACCGAACTGAAACAAAATTCTCACCCATCCCAAACAGTGTGAATTTCATTTCAGTTTGTTTCGGATAAGAGCCGACCAAAAATTCACGAAGTTCTTCATACTGGGAAGAGAAAGAACTTGAGATTTAAGAAAGGAATGGATGTAGGAGAAAGTGGAACAGACAGATGTACCCATCCCAACTTGCGTGCACCTCGGAGTAGTGATCCACAGCTTTCAGGTTAGGGTGCAAAGCCACATGAAAAACATGGATCTTGAAAGTGTGTGGCTGGCACAACAGGTGTGTGTTGGGGAGGGGGGAAAGGGATGCAATTCAGTGGCAGAGATCTGGGCCAGATCTACACCAAGCAGGATATGACACTTTGAAAATGGATTGAAAACTGTAAACGGAGTGTGTCCTGGGCCCCAACAGTTGTCACTACTGTTATAAAACATTTTAGAGCAGTAGTGTAGATCCTGCCCTGGAGAGTGGCTGTACTGCTCAGTAGAAGGAGGTCTATAGCTCAGTGGTAAAGTGGATGCTTTGCATGCAAAAGATCTGAGCACCCCTCCAGGTAAAAAAAGATTGAAGCTAGAAGGGATGGGAAAGACACTTGCTAGAGGCCTTGGAGAGCCACTGCCAGCCAGGGTTGCTCAAGGTGGACTAGACAAACTAGTGGGCTGAGAGAAGAAGGCGTCTTCATTAGTTTAGGTGGCTGATGTTCGCCCAGCTGTTCTTTCTCCTGGGAGCATCTTTGCTGTGTAGGGCTCACCCTCTTATATGTATCTTCTCCCTCCTTTCTCCTTGATAGTGACCATACCAGTCACAGTGAGCATACTGGCCTATATCTGAGCTGGAGCCAGATTTGGAAGTATGCAACTGGGCTGACAGAGAGGGACTTACCCATGGCAGTCCCTTGAGCCTCCTGAAAATGCCACATAGGTCCAGAGGACCCCACTGGATGGGATGATCTGTGGGCGGAGGGGGGAATCACTTAGATTTTCGGCACCTTCCTTGAGTGGAGCCTTTCAATCCACAGAAGACAGATCCTGGTTCCAAGCTTCCAATTTTTACTGAAGCATCTTCATACTGCATTATCATCATTGTCACCATCTTGTGCAAATGCTGGTGTCTCGTGTTGCCATCAAATTAATTGAAAAGACCCATCACAGGAAAAGTGCAGAAATTAACGAGATCATTGGCAAAACTGCTCCCTGCAAGCCTCTCATTCTTGTCTAGGTTGCAGGATGTACACTTGGTTTTATTTTTACTTTAAAGAAAAATTGATTTGTGTGTATGGTTGCTTAAGCAAACAGACTGCCCTGAACTCATGTCAAACTGATTTATGAATAACCCAAGAATGATTGTCTGTGTCTTTACATGCATATCAGATCTATATTTGAAATCATTTTTAGGAATGCCAATGTCCAGGTCATAAGCTATTGATTGCTGGAACCAAGCTGCATAGTAACTGCAATCTATACATCACTGTCTCATCAATGAGGAAAGCAGATCTTTGTTTTGACATATCAGACCCAAAGACCAAGAGTACTACTGTTGTATATTACAAAGGTCAATCTCCAGTAAGCTCACATATACCGAGCAAGCAATGGGGTCGCAAAACACAGGAGAAGAAACACACAAGTTTATAGAAAAAATGGTGTCAGATAATAACAGAAGCAAGTGAAGCCGCACACTCTGGAGCTGCACACTTCAAAGGAAAGAAAAAGGGAAAAACCAAACAGGCCAGTAAGACATCTCAGCTGGTGGGCCACCCCATCCCAGTCCCAATAGAGTAATTAGCTGAAGACTGCTTTGTACTTTCCTTATGGTTGCTGCTGTTGTTGTCCCAACAGCAGAATACACATCCTGACCCTGTTCAGACTACTTGCTAAACCATGATGACTAAGTGTTTTGAGCTAAACATTATGGTTTAGCGTGTCATGTGAACTATTTCTAACCATGGTGGCTACATAACCATGGTTTAACCATGCTTACTAACTACTTGCTGCAAAAGGGTGTTGAGTAAGCAACCAGTGAGAAATCAATGGATATTTATGCATGCTTAAAGTGAACCATCCCACAGTTATGGATGGCAGTAATACAGAGGAATTACTTTTGATCATATTCATGATCACCCAATTCATATATTATATTTGTTTACCTGAGTGCATTCCCTGAGATAGCTAGAAGGGGGGGGGGGTTGCATGCAGATATAAATAAATAATAAAACAGGCTTGGGAGTGTTCCATTAGTTAAGGTAGGCTGACCATATGAAAAGGAGGATAGGGCTCATGTAACTTTAACAGTTGTAGAGAAAAGGGAATTTCAGCCAGTGTCATTTGTATGCAATTAGTTCCCGGTGAAATTCCCTCTTCATCACAACAGTTAAAGTTGCAGGCACTATACTAGAGTGACCATATACAAAAGAAGGCAGGGTCCCTGCAACTTTAACTGTTGTGATGAAGAGGGAATTTCACCAGGAACTAATTGCATACAAATGACACTGGCTGAAATTCCCTTTTCTCTACAACTGTTAAAGTTACATGAGCCCTGTCCTCCTTTTCAGATGGTCAGCCTAGTTAAGGTGAGTTGCCAAAAAGAAAGTTCCAGCATTATAAACCTCAAAGTTCTACTGCTTATAAAAATGAGGGTAGTTGTGCTAATAATATTGCTAGGAAATACAGCTACATGTACCACACACTGTTATTAGCAGTAGTACATCAAAGGAGGCACCCATCTCTCACTATCAAGTCACTCAGTAAAAGCATGGGTCAACTCACAGAATAAAGGTGTGAGTCACCTCACAGGAGGATTCCTCTAGCAGTACAGTAAGGCTCATATGCTACATAAGGCAATACAAGACCAGGACAACGCAGAGCGCCTTTGCTAGTCCCAGGTCTTCCATCCTCCCAATCTGGATTTGGGACTGAATGATTCAGGAAAAGTGTGGGTGCATGGAGGGTAAGTTGTAAGCAAGCCCAATCTGTGACATTGCACAACATCATGACTGATGACTGGGCATGTCAGATAAGGCATCAGCCTTAACTTCCAATTTCCTGGCTTCAAGGTGAGAAAGCCTTCTGGTCTTTAAAACTGACAGATATTTTTTAATCATTGAATATAATACACACTATATCTTTTATTCCAAACACAATTTGACAGTAATTTGTTTCTCAAGTGACAACACTTTAGAAATCTAAGATTTATTCATATCTAAAGACATATCTAAAAAAATGATTTGATTTGTGGATGCTTTCAAGAAGGAGCTGAATGTGGTATTTGGTGAAGAAGCACACTTAAAATCCATTATTGATTGTCTATCATTTTGCAGTCCTGTCAGGTCATTAATCCGTTTGTTTTTTATTATTTTAAAGGACGAGAAAGAAAAACAGTGATGAGCGGGGCAGAAATAATAAACGAGAAGGGAAAGAAATATGGTTCTAAAGTGTTACAGATAAACATAAATTTAAAATAAAGTAAATAACAAGAACAAAACACCAGCTGCTTTATATCAGGTCAATCCCCAAGTGATCATGTTTGGGGTACAGTACAAACTTGTGAAGTGGGCCTCCTCCTACACACATACCATGATTCCATCCCATATAATCCAAATTAAAAAACCTATGGTTTACCAAAAAGAAAGAAAGAAAAGAAACCAGAAACAAAATGCTCCTCTACAGTTTTCAAGTAAGCACTAAGAAAAGCAGGAAAAATGTGAACTAAGGCTCACAAGCCTTATTTATTTATTTATATTTATTTATTACATTTGTATACCGCCCCATAGCCGAAGCTCTTTGGGCGGTTTACATAGGATTAAAATAATTAAAAACAATATACAAAAATTAAAACAGCAAAAACATACAACATACACACAATACACACATACATTTAAAACCACTGCAACAACCCAAAAGGCTAAAAAAACAAAAACAAACCCAGGCTCTTCAGATATTGCCAAATGCCTGAGAGAAGAGGAAAGTCTTGACCTGGCGCTGAAAAGATAACAATGTTGGCGCCAGGAGGGCCTTAACACCATATCCGTCCTAACAGGCATAAAATGCAAGTGAAATTCTCATTCTCCAAAAGCAGATAATCCATGTCAATATGATGAAGGTTAGGGCTGTGCAAGCCTCGGATTCAGATTTCCGAAGCCAAGGCAGCCATTTTCTGACCAAACTGCCATTTTAGGCCACAGCCCCAGGACCCTGCAGCAGGGGAAAAGCCTACATCTCCCAGCATTCATTGACTGGGAAGAATGGACTTAACAGGGCAGAGGAACTGGCCACTTGGGCTGTGCACAGATCTGGATCTGGATCCCGAATCTGGATTGAATCAGGCTAATCCGGATGATCCAGATCCGGATTCGGATCTGAAATCTAGATCTCTGGATTGATCCGAACACCATTTTAGGTAATTTTTGAAGCCATAGGATTTCATGGGGGGGGGGGGTGAAGGGCTATAGCTTTTTTATTTTAATCACTATCAAATTGAAGCTTGGTAAAATTGCAGATGGGGTGTAGGTAGTCATGTGTGTAAATTTTCAGAAACATAAGTGCGTATGTTTACTCAAAAGTAATTTTTGAAAAAATGACCAGGAAATGCTTATAACTTTTTTATTTTAAAACATAACAAGTTGAAACTTGGAGACATTGCACATGGGGTGGAGGTACACATGTGTGGCAAATTTCAGACACATTTGTGCACGCATGTAGTGGCTATGAATTTTTGGAAAATGATCATTTCCTATTTTTAAAAATTCACAGCCACTACACACATGCACAATGTTTCTGAAATTTCCCACACATGTGTACCTCCACTCCACGTGCAATGTCCCCAACTTTCAACTTGCTATGTTTTAAAATAAAAAAGTTATAAGCACTTCCTGGTCATTTTTTCAAAAATTACGTGTGAGTAAACACATGCAAATAAGTTTCTAAAATTTTACACACATGACTACCTACACCCCATCTGCAATGTCACCAAGTTTCAACTTGATAGTTTTTAAAATAAAACAGTTATAGCCCTTTGTTCCCCCCCCCCATGAAAACCCATGGTTTCAAAAATCACCTAAAATGGTGTCCGGATCGATCTGGTTCTGGATCCGGATCTGGATCATACAGATCCGGATCGGGCAGATCCAGATCTGGGGGTCTGTGCACAGCCCTACTGGGCACTCATGGCCTTGCTGCTCCCTTGATTACCTACCCAGCAGCACAATCACCAGCATGCCCAAATGCTCCACAATGTGCAAATCCCTGGATGGGATGCCACATGTTCCGCAAGTGCCCCACAGCCTCCTGCATCCCTTGAGAGCTGCTCGCTTCTTGTAATGACTGGTTTCCTAGAACCGGATGGCTCTCAAAGGCACAGGTGTCTGCAGAGTACTCGTGGACAGTGCGGCACCCCATCCAGGAACTTGCACGTCCTGGAGCACGTGGGCAGGTGGCCGATCACAACGCTGGGTGGACAATCACACTGGCAGTGAGGCCACAAGTGTAGACTGACCATGTGAAAAGGAGAACAGGGCTCATGTAACTTTAACAGTTGTAGAGAAAAGGGAATTTCAGCCAGTGTCATTTGTATGTAATTAGTTCCTGGTGAAATTCCCTCTTCATCACAACAGTTAAAGGTGCAGGGGCCCTGCCTTCTTTTGTATCTGGTCACTCTAGCATAGTGCCTGCAGCTTTAACTTTGTGATGAAGAGGGAATTTCACCAGGTTCTGCTTATATACAAATGACACCTGCTGAAATTCCCTTTTCTCTACAACTGTTAAAGTAACAGGAGCCCTGTCCTCCTTTTCATATGGTCAGCCTACACAAGTGCCCACCATTCCTGTGTCCATCCTACCCAGGTAGTGTATGCTGGGAGTTGTAGGCTTTTCCCCCACTGCAAGGTCCTAGGGTTGTGGCCTAAAATGGCAGTACAGTCAGAAAATGGCTGCCTCAGTTTCAGAAAACCAAAGCCAAAGCTGAGGCTTGCACAGCCGTAATGAAAAACATGAAAAGCAGAGGTGACTGCAGGGTTGTGGAAAACTGATGATAAACAACGTAGGGACACTTACTTCTCTTGGGGTTTTTTTTGGTTTTTTTTAGAGCAGCCTTCCCCATCTAGTGCACTCCCAGATGTGTTGCATTGTCCCACACATCTGGAAGGCACCAAGTATGGGAAGGCTGTTCTACAGCATCTTCTTTTCTGCAGTTAGGACAGAACGTATATTATCTACCACGGAGATCCAAAACAGATGCAGCACCATCTTAGAACTGCCTTAATTAGATATTCAGTAGGGAGCCGCCGGGCCGGAAAGGTAAGGAGGGGGTGCGTAGGATGGCGCGCCGGGTGATGTCATCACCCGGCGCGCTACTCTAGAGCAGGCCGCGGAGCCTGCTGGAAGTAGTAGCCGCCGGCGCCGGACGGGAGCCGCCGGGCCGGAAAGGTAAGGAGGGGGTGCGTGGAGGGGAGGAGGGGGAGGGGGGAGGGGGGCCCTTACCTTTCCGGCCCGGTGGCTCCCGTCCGGCGCCGGCGCCTACTACTCCCAGCAGGCTCCGCGGCCTGCTCTAGGATGGTGCGCCGGGTGATGTCATCACCCGGCGCGCTACTCTAGAGCAGGCCGCGGAGCCTGCTGGAAGTAGTAGGCGCCGGCGCCGGACGGGAGCCGCCGGGCCGGAAAGGTAAGGAGGGGGTGCGTGGAGGGGAGGAGGGGGCGGGGGGGAGGGGGGAGGGGGGCCCTTACCTTTCCGGCCCGGCGGCTCCCGTCCGGCGCCGGCGCCTACTACTCCCAGCAGGCTCCGCGGCCTGCTCTAGGATGGCGCGCCGGGTGATGTCATCACCCGGCGCGCTACTCGAGAGTAGGCCGCGGAGCCCGCTGGTAGTAGCCGCCGGCGCCGGACGGGCCGAGAAGGTAAGCAGTGGCGGGGAAGGGGGCTTACCCCCCCCCGGAGCCGTCCGCTTCTATCCGCTGGCGCCCGCGGGCGCCAGCGGATGGAAGCGGGCGGCCCCAGGGGGCGTAGGGAGCGCGGGGGAGGGGGTTTACCTGCCGGGGCCGTCCACAGCGGACGGCCCCGGGGGGGGAGGGAGTTAGGCCCCCCCTTACCCACCCGCCGCCATTTTTTCCTCATAGACTTGCATTGCAATGCAAGTCTATGGGGAAAAAAATGGCGGCCGATCCAAAAATGTACGATTTTTGGGTCGGGATCGGACTCGATCCGGTCCGGGGGGCCTCCGATTTTGTCCGAACCGGTCCGGGACAAAATTGGAGGTCCCGATCCGGGTCCCGATCCGATCCGGGGGGTCCGTGCACACCCCTAATATTCAGGTTTCATTAGTTGTCTCCTTATTTGGTTTAAGATAGTCAATTTGAAGTGCTGCACCTGTTTCATGCCCAAGTTTCCCAGCAGAATCAGGGAGCCCTTCCTCCTTCCCCACCAGCTTGCCTTTCCCAGCAGATTTAGCCTCCACCCCGAAAAAATAAAGAAAGAAATCCAGCTCACCAAACCAGCTTCTCCTTCTCAGCCCCTAATAATACTCTACGATAAAAAAAACAAACTCCTGCCAGTTTAAGACCATAGATAAGCCTGTCTCATGTTGGCTCAAGTTCCACAAAGCCAGGAAATTGGAAGTTTAGGCTGATGCCTTAACTGACATGCCCCATGATCAGTAATAATGTTGTGCAATGTCAGAAATTGTATTTGCTTATCCCTCCGCACTTTTCCTTGGTCTTTCAGGCTCAAATCCAGATTGGGAGGATGGAGTGCAAGGAACCAGAAAAGATACCCCACATTGTCCTGGTCCTCTATTGCCCTATGAAGCATCTGAACCTTATTGTATTGCTAGGGGACTCCTCCTGTGAGTAACCCCATTTCTGTATGCTGGTTCTAAGCAAGAACAATTTCTGACATTGCACAATGCCATTACTGATCATGGGGCACATCTCTTAATGCACCAGCCTTAGCTTCCAATTTCCTGACTTTCTGGAGCTTGAGTCAACATGAGATAGCCTTAATTCTGGTCTTAAACCAGCAGGGATTTTTTATCATTGAATTACACTGGTTTTTAAAAAGAAAATGTATTATTACTCAAAAGAAAAAACAAACAAACACACAAATAAGTCCTTAGCGGAATAGATGTGTACAAATGAATAGATATGTCACTGTATGTTCAGAACAGCTTATTTCTGAATAAGCCTGGACAGGATTCCAGCATAGCTTTTCTCTTTCTCTTCATCAGCGATCTGTCAATCAGTGAGAGTGATTCCCTCAGTCTTCAAAATTACCTCATTCTTATCTCAGTTGACAGTTCCCTGTTATCCCTCCCTCACTGTCAGGATGCTGCCAGGAACCGTGAAATTCAAAACACTGTACTGGCAGCATTCTAGCTTCAGAGTGAAACTGAACATGCCTGACACAACTTTTCCATGGGCTATCATGAGGCAAAAAAACTGGATGACTTTTAAACCACTGCTTAGAATTTCACCAAGCCAATGAAAGGCACACCTCCTTGACAAGGCTGAAGAAAATACATCAGTGGTTTCCCTCAGAAATAGAAAGAAATATACGAGTCGTCAAACTGCAGTTGGAGTAAAATTATATATATATATATATATATATATATATATATATATAAATTTTTAGTACTTTTTAACTTGCTATATTGGTAGAAATTTGTATCGGATTATTTATTTATTTTATTTCATTTATATACCGCCCCATAGCCGAAGCTCTCTGGGCGGTTTACAAAAATTAAAAACATTGAACAATTAAAACACCAATATACAAAATTTAAAAGCATAAAGCATAAAAACAAGTTAAAATTACAATATCCCTCTGGGTCAAAGCACAACAACCCCAAAACACAAAAAAAACCTCATCATATGCTGTTAAATGCCTGGGAAGACAGTCTTGACCTGGCGCCGAAAAGATAACAATGTTGGCGCCATTATATATAATGTATATAATATACATTATATATTTCATAATATAATGTATATTATGAAATATACATTCATAAATATACATTTATGAATGTATATTTCAGGTTATTAGCTCTATATGTGTAATTTATATAAGCAGTAGAATTTTGAGGGTTATAATAGTGGAACTTTTTTTTTTTACTCGCCATAGCTAAAGGGGTACTCCTGTGCCCTGTTAATGTGGTAAACTGCAGTCTCTCACCCCCTTCAAACATTCTAAATCAGTTGTAATGGGAAAGGGAGAGAAAGAAAGCTTCTGAGTTTGCCTGGGCTTACCATTAGTTAGGGTGACCATATGAAAAGGAGGACAGGGCTCCTGTATCTTTAACAGTTGCAAAGGACAGGGCATTTCAGCAGGTGTTGTTTGTATGCATACATAACCTGGTGAAATTCCCTCTTCATCACAACAGTTAAAGCTTCAGGAGCCCTGTCTCTTGACCATGTACAAAAGAGGGCAGGGCTTCTGCAGCTTTAACTTTGTGATGAAGATGGAATTTCACCAGGTTCTGCTTATATACAAATGACACCTGCTGAAATTCCCTTTTCTCTACAACTGTTAAAGTTACATGAGCCCTGTCCGCCTTTTCATATGGTCAGCCTACATTAGTCCCACTAATGAAATGCTTTAAATGCTTACTTTAAAAACGAAATGAAATAGAAAAGTGATTTTCTACCAACTCCAGTACAAAAAGAATAAAATGTTTTAGGGGAGCACCTTTTGGTCTTTTCAGAAATCATGGCCAAAAAATGTTGCCAACACATTTCAGAAACTCACATCTGACTGAACGTATTTAAACTGCTCTTTCTCCATCAAAATACCACCCATCTTCCTGAAATTATCCAGGGACGTAAAATTAACTCTTATTCCTGGCACCTATGCATTCCAGAAAGGTTGGTCAAATGGTTTCAATTTTATAAAGGTTAAAACAACCCACCCCTGTGGTCACCCCTTAACATGGTGGAATGTTCAGTTTACAGTTGGATTTAACAATTTCAATCATTAATCATTTAACCTCATGAATCCTGAAATGAAAGTTTCTACTATAATTTTGAAATTATCATTTCTACATTTCTGAAATTACATCATGGCCCAGATTGGGTCTCAGGTGTTTCCCATCAAGTGCTACTTGATTCTTTTAACTAGAGATGTCAAGGATCAAACCTGAGACCTTCTGCATGAAAAACATGTGTTCTGCTAATCTGCTCTAAGAAAAGATATCATTATTCATGATACAAGCCTGCTGGCTTTTTCACACTTTGTTTGGCATATGGCACATAATCTGTGCGACATAGTTTTCCAAGCTTTTGTCAAGACATGATATTGACTACATTATGTATGTCGACACAGACACAAGTCCTATTGAGTTCAACTGGACTCATTCTTGGTGGGGGGATCTGTTTAGTTCACATTGATGTGAACTTAAGTAATTTTGCACTTTCAATTTTGCATGGACCAAAACTCAGTTATCCTTTGAAATTCGCACCTCTCCGAATTTTGCAATGAAGTTCTGCAATCAAAAAATGTGTACAAAAATGCAGATGCCCATGTTAACAAGCTACCCACTCTGCCATTTCTTTCATCTGTGACAATATGTATTAGTGAAAATAAATAACTTTCTAAAATGTATTATATGGGGGAAATGCTTGCAAAAAATAGAAGAAAAATGCAGGCTTTAGGAGAAATGTGTGCAAAAATACATACAAATTTTAATGCAACATTAAATACAAAAATATCTACACATTTTTACAGCAATTCAACATTCTGGACAACCTGAATTTAAGATTGAAACAATGAAGAACAGAAAAACTGAAAGTGACAGGTTGCTGTTTGAAGCTCTTCACTGTAATTTTGGAAGAAAACAACCCTGTTACTTTTCTTTCTTCTAAGTGGTATACCATTTTGCTGATGTGTTTTGTTGAGTTTCTACACAGGTATCATGCTCTGTCTACAAAACAACTAATTCCTTGAGTGTGCTGACACTGTTATTCTCTGAAAGAAAGCTGGCAACAGACCTACCTAAAATGAGCTCTGCTGTGGTAATGCAATTGCTTCAAGTGTGTCG
The DNA here is from genome assembly GCA_029215795.1 of Anniella stebbinsi. NCBI lineage: Eukaryota > Metazoa > Chordata > Lepidosauria > Squamata > Anniellidae > Anniella > Anniella stebbinsi. Next base: position 106,355,586 of record JARDYH010000002.1, on the reverse strand, counting down.
AAAAATATCAGAGGAGCGTTCGGCACGGCCCATGTTAACAAGCTCCACACTCTCCCTTTTCTTTCATCTGTGACAACATTATAGGTTTTACTAGCCATTAGCTTGCATTATTAGAGCGACAACAGCAGACAAGACGAGATACTCCAGGAGAATTTTAAAGCTGTCTAATGACTGTACAAGACATTCTCATATTGCCTCTTCGGCAACTAAGAAAATACTGGCATTTATATAATTGACCACTCCAGACTTTGAGGATCGAATGTATTCTTAAGACAAGCAAATGCCCAGATCTTTCCTGGAGGTGCAGGTTTCAGAATAAGTACAGGCTCACGATGTGACGAGGGTGTGTTTTCACTTGCCCTCCATTGCCCTTCACCTACAATCACTAGGGCTGAGTGACTGATACTGAGAATGCACATTGCCCCAAGGGCTATATTGTTCTGTCACATGATTCTGTTGTTACACCTCTTTTTAAAAACTGAGGCAGGCCACATTCCAGAAGTACCAACATTCCATAAACTGCTTGGTCCTCATCCTCCCCCATGTATACATCCCAAAGTTAATTCACATTATAAAAATGTCAGCGCACATCCATGCATCACTGGTCGTTTCTTTAAGCTATAAGCCTCCGGCAGGCTGTGTTCTCGACATGTGACCTATATGGAAGCATTTGCTCCCTTTCTAGCATATGTGAAGTGGTATAATGTAGTGGTTAAAAGCATAAGGTACATCTTTGAAAGTCTCTGGTTCAAAGCTCAGCACACCCGTGAGTGTAGACAAGGTGTTGTCTTTCAGCCTTAGCTCCTTGGATGATCATACTGGCTATTTTATTGGGTCAGTGGTGCCATTAGGCCTGGACATTTGGGTTGAAATCCAGAGCCCTGCAGCCCAAACCATCACCCCCCACAAAAGACCAACAAGAAAGCAGAAGGTAATGAGAGCATTAGGAAAGCAGGACCTGGTGGTTCAAAATGGCCTCACCAGCATGTCAAATGGCAGGATGGATTTGTTACATGGCACTTTGATATCCATGCCGGTGCATTATATGCATGTACATTTCAGAAAATGTGTCTTCCTCACACAAAAGATTTAATATCTAGGCCCTTTCCACACCAGGCAGTTTGCCCATGATGAACCCCGGTTGCTCCCTGTGCGGCCGCATGATGCACAGGGAGTAGCGGGGGTGGGGGGCGGGCACGGGATCTTTCCGGGAAACTGGAAACTAAAAAAATCCTGATTCTTCTGCAGCCCCCGGGAAGTTCCTTCCTGGGAATGTGGAAGACTGTGGCCAGCCACCCAGATACTGCCGCACTTATTCGCAAGTAAGCACGGCAGTACCGATAGCCACAGAGCCACACCGTGCGGCTCCGTGGCCATCAGGAGAGGGGGAAAGCAGATTTGCCATCCCCAGGATGGCAGGGGGAGGGGGCCCGATCATGCACTGTGTTTTTTTTTAAAAAACTTACTTTTACGGAGGAGCACTAATGTGCTCTCCGTGGATCTTCAAAAAAAACCATGGCCGCCATGACTTGCGATGGCCCAGGAGAAGCCCAGGCTGTCACATTCATGATGCGGCTTTAGTGCTCCAAACCCAGAAGTGGCTACTTCCAGGTTTGCCCACTTCCTGCCCTCTCCACCCCTATGGTGTGGAAAGGGCCCTAGTGATCCTTGGAGGGAAGTGGAACCCTCAAGACTGACAAACTCTAGCAAAGCCTTCCCCAACCTGGTGCTTTTGCCAGTGTTGACAAAGGCAAACACTGGGCAACAATGGGGGGAGAGGGGGCTAAAAACCCTCCCTTTTGCACCTTGCCACAACTATGACCATGGTAAAGGAGTGGGAAAGAAGGGTGTGAAAGTTTGAGGCCTACAGAAGCAAAGTAAAAAGATCAGGCCTCAGAGGCCTGTGGTTATCCTATTGGGAGGGGGGTATCCCTGGGAAGTGTACTGTCATTTCCCAGTTAAGTTTCATTTCACCAGTTAAGTTTCATTTTTTTTCGAGGTTCAAATGGTACCTTCTGTTTTGGGAGAAGAGGGTATAAAAGAGCGAGAGAGCCAGAGAGGAGTGTGCAGGAAAAGATGAGATCCTGAGGAAGAAGCAGTTGGGAAAACCCTAAATACAGCCAGGATAAAAGAACTTGCACTTTGCAATTTTTAAAAAATGCTTTTGTATCGCTCAACTCTATTGACTAAATACCTTTACTTGTAATTTGGTTGTTTTGAAATCTAGTGAAGTGTTGGGTTGATGCTATAGTGTCTGGAGTGCCGCTCATCCCACGTTTACAGCCTAAACACCATGTTACTGAGAAGGGGAGGGGGGAAAACAGGAAGGTGGGAGGAGGCAAGAGATCTTTAAGGGTTCTAGGACATGGAAGGAACCTGAAAGACAGAGAGTATGTCAGCCTTCAGGGGTGGGGAGATGTGACAGATGTAGGCAGGAATAGGCTGACCATATGAAAAGGACTGGGCTCATGTAACTTTAACAGTTGTAGAGAAAAGGGAATTCCCTCTTCATCACAACTGTTAAAGTTGCAGGGGCCCTGCTTCTTTTGTATATGGTCACTCTAGTATAGTGCATGTAACTTTAACTGTTGTGATGAAGAGGGGATTTCACCAGGAACTAATTGCATACAAATGACACTGGCTGAAATTCCCTTTTCTCTACAACTGTTAAAGTTACATGAGCCCTGTCCTCCTTTTCATATGGTCAGCCTAGGTCTGGAAGGCACATTACTTCCTCTCCCAGGAACTTGGATTTTGAGCACTGGGAGAGGAGGTTTGTGGGGCAGAAGGCTCACATCCTGTTGACTCTTTCAAACTCTCTGGGTTTGAATCCAAGTCTGGCTCAGACAAATTCTAGGAGCTCCTCAACTAAAATGACAGCTGCATAGGTCTCCTCACACACATTAGGTGCCATCCCAACCTGTGTAGCTTCCTTTATTTTGTTTCTGGTATCTTTATCCATTTATTTAGAAGTGTAATTAATCTTTTCCGGTAGCCTAGAGCAGCTTCCCCCAATCTGGTACCCTTCAGTTAAGTTGGACTACAACTCCCATCATCTACAACCGAGGCTAGTGAAGGGTTGTGCAATGCAGCCAAGGCATGGAGACATCATGGAAGCTGAATCTTAAGAACATAAGAAAAGCCATGCAGGATCAGGCAAGGGGACCATCAAATCAAGCATTCTGGTCACACAGTGGCCAACCAGCTATCTACCAGGAGCCCACAAGCAGAACATGGTACAACAGCACCCTCCCACCCATGTTCCCCAGCAACTGGTGTCTGCAAGCTTATTTAGAAACCAGAAGACTGCCCAGTGAGTCTCATCTGCACAGCAGGGTCTTCTTTCCATTTGTTTCATTTCGTTTCTCCAGATAGCAGTGCCTTGTGCCACTTAGCAGGCTAGAGTAATTCACAAGAGGGAAGTGGTGCATTGCAAAGAGCTGCTACAGGAAGAAAACATCAGAAGGACTGGCTGCATGCACACATGTTCTGGCATATATCCAAACAGACGATCAGGATCACTGCCACATTCATCAGTTTTTTTAAAGCTTCCAGATTTGTAAGTCAAATTTATTTCCTTTTGGATTTTTTCACTGTGCCCTTTGAGAATTTCATTGGAGCTCTCCCTTTTCTTCACCGGCAGAACCTAATTAAATAGCACATCAAATCATAAAGTTGGAAAGGACCTCAAAGGTTGTCCAGCCCATCTCCTGCCAATGCAGGAAATCTCCTGCTACAGCATCCCTGATAGGTGGCTAGCCAGCCTTTGCTTAAAAACCTCTAATGAAGGGTAGCCCATCATATTTGAAGGCCATCTGTTCCATTTCCCTACAACTGGCATACAGTGCCTGGGTTCACCAGCCATGCATTTTCTGGAATGCTTATCAACTTGTGATGCCTCTAGATTGCAATGGGGTGGGTTGATTTTCTCCCCACCCATCCCAATACAACTAGAACCTGGGGACATCCCATGAAACTGAATGGTGGGCGATTCGGGATGGATTGAAAGGAAATGTGCTCCCACAAGATGTAGTGATGACCACCAATTTGGACAGATTTAAAAGAGGTTGGACAAATTCATGTGAGATAATGCTGTCAGTGGCTACTGGTCATGATGGCTAGCTTTATATTACTTCCAGTATCAGAGGCAGCATGCCTTAGAAGACCACATGACTGCTATTGCCCTCATGTCCTGCTTGTAGGCTTCCCAAAGACATCTGATTGGTCATGCTGTGAACAGAATGCTGGACTAGATAGGATTTTGGTCAGATCTAGCATGTCTCCTTTTGTGTGCTTAAGTCTGTTCTTATTTCTCCCATTAAAATAACGCCTTCCTTTTGAGTAGCTCATGTCCAAAGTTTTGAAAACCCCAGGATTTTTGAAAATGTGACAGTGTTGCAACCTCATCTGCAAGTTATAGGGAAAGTACACTGATGCAGTTAACTAATTAATGAATGGGATTTTAGGGCATAGTTATAGGCTAGTGGGCAGTACAGAAATAAAAATAAATAAAAATAAATAAATAGCCTTAGGATCTCTAGAGCCTACAATTTCTTGCTCCTTCCCTTCCTCCCCCCATCTCTCTCCAACCTCCTCCATTGCTGGGAGCACAGGACTTGCTCTCTCTCTCTCTCTTTCCTGCTTGTGTAATGGAACACAATATGGACTGAACAAACATTTTTGAAATCCCACACTGTGCCTGCATCTTATGTGCAAGTTTTCTTTCTTCGTTAAAGTGTGGCTCCTTTGTTTTAGCCTTGTGTAGATGCGTGACTTGTAAATGCTTGCTCTGTTCTGCCTTTCATTTGTTTTCTTCTTTTCTAACGGCCTTTTTAACAGGGGGCAGCGATACCAAATAATCCCATCATGCAGTACAGAAGCTGTGAACTTCGAACTGAAAAATCTGATTATCATTTTAAAATTACACTTACTGGGCACTATTCAAGTCAACACCCTGGGGTAACATAAATTACATGGCACTAGGGTGAGCAAGGTCTAAAGCAATGGCAATACCGTTAGGTGGTGTGACAGGTTTCCCCAGAAAACCTGTCACATCAGCTAAAGTTGTTGGCATTGCACAAGATGTCACTTTCACTAGTGCGATGCAATGTACATTAGCACTAGTGTTGACATGGATACTGCCCACTGCTCTTGAATATGGAGATGGCATCTCCCCAACCACAAAAATACTGAATTCATTATAAGGAATAAAGGGTTTGCCCTGAAGATGAAAAAGCTAGAGTTTTGATTCATTTTTCTCCCTGAAAGTTGTGTGCTGTGCTGTGCCATACATAACATTTGATGCATAATTCATGGAAGGAAATTAGAGATTTACTCTGTTTTGGCATCAATTTGCCAGCAGGGAAGCACATGCTCTGCAAGCAAAGATACTATTATTTCCAGAAATCAAATCCGTGGAGATGTATTTCTATAGCAAGTGCTAATTGTTTGGGAGGCAACCAATATGTGTGTTAAGAGACATCTTCACTACTGCAATATTAGGAACTATTTTCGACATTTTTAACTTTCGCACCTGCTTTTAGTTGGTTGCTTGCACTATGCATCTGGAAAAATATGAATAGAGTTAAGTGCCATGGCTCAGTTTTTCTCATTAAGACTTTCTGACCATGAAGAAAACTTCGCAACATGGGCAAAAAGTTTGTTTTCCTGGGTTGGTGAGATCATATGGATAATCTTGAGCTTCTATCTCCATTTCAGGAAGAAAGCTGTTAATCCCAGTCTGTGCCTACTCATCTCATAATACCTTTTCCATGTGCTATGGGATGCTGGACAGCACAAAGCCAATAAAAAAGAACAGTGCAATCCAAAGGCTGCTTACTCAGAAGCAAATCCCACTAAGTTCAATGGGGCTTTCTCCATGGTAAATGTATTTCTTCCCTTACAACAAGGGTGGTGAAACGGTGGATGTGCAGATGTTCTTGAGTACAATCCCCACCATTTCTGACTATTGGCCATGCTGGCTGGGGCTGATGGGTATTGGAGTCCAACAGACTCAATTTTTCCACCACGGTGTTTGAAATGAGAATTTTATTAAGAATAATAAAATTATTCCTTTGTCCTCCATTCCCTTCCGTCCACATTAACTCCTCCCCTTTTGCTAGCGGCTTCGTGGTAGACTTCTAGTCAACGGAACTGATTACCTGACAGGTTACAATGAGGGATGGACGAGAATTTCATTTCTGTTTGCAAAGCATGCGAACATGGGCTTCTAAATCTGTTCGTCATCTCAAGCGTAAACGCAAGCAGGAGCGCTGATCCTTAGAAATGTTCACAAATTGCTGGATTTGCAACTGCGTTAAAAAAAATACATTTTAAAAAATGTGCACATTGAAATGCACATGTTCTTTTCAATGCATTTTCATGCTTTAGTCAATGGAGGGGGAAGCGCACACTTTTGAAAAATAGCCTCAGAAATGCCCACTTTTCCCGTGCAAATTTTGCCTCTTTTCCGTTCGAACAAGCTGAAAAACAGGTCAAAAACTAAAATAGGAGCTAAAATGAGTTTCAAGGAGATTTTTTGCAATATTTAGGCAAGTTTGGACATTGCTGGTTCTCTCACCCCTATGTACAGCAGCCCTTAACAATCTAATATAATTCTTGTAAGGTGAAAGAATAATACAAGACAGGTCATTATGTGTATGGTAGGCTGACCATCTGAAAAGGAGGACAGGGCTCCTGTAACTTTAACAGTTGTAGAGAAAAGGGAATTTCAGCCAGTGTAATTTGCATGCAATTAGTTCCTGGTGAAATTCCCTCTTCATCACAACAGTTAAAGGTGCAGGCACTATACTAGAGTGACCATATACAAAAGAAGGCAGGGCCCCTGCAACTTTAACTGTTGTGATGAAGAGGGAATTTCACCAGGAACTAATTGCATACAAATGACACTGGCTGAAATCTCCTTTTCTCTACAACTGTTAAAGATACATGAGCCCTGTCCTCATTTTCATATGGTCAGCCTAGTGTATGGTCAATATTCCAAGTGGAGGGAATCTATCAGATGTTATATTTTGTGAATGGGGGACAGGAGTGGTATGCAACATCCTTTTATCCACCTCACAAAGATTGCAACAATGTCACCTCGTGTGAAAGCATCCAAGCTAGACTTATTTACTTATTTATTTATTTACTGTATTTTTATACCACCCACTAGCCAAAGCTCTCTGGGCGGTTTACAAAAATTTAAACCATGAAAGCCATTCAAAATATAAAACAAACAACAGTATAAAAACATAGTATAAAATGCAATATAAAAGCACAGCCAGGATAAAACCGAGCAGCCATGCAGAAATTAATACAGATTTAAAATACAAATGTAAAACTGCAAAGTTAAAAAATTAAACTGATAAACTATTAAAATACTGAGAAAATAAAAATGGTCTTCATCTGGCATCTAAAAGAGTATAATGTAGGTGCCAGGTGAACCACTCTAGGGAGCTCATTCCACAACCAGGGTGCCACAGCAGAGAAGGCCCTCCTCCTGGTAGCCACTTGCCTCACTTCCTTTGGCAGGGGCTCACGGAGAAGGACCCCTGGAGATTATCGTAGGGCGGCCATATGTCCAGAAGAACCAGGACATGTCAGGGTTTTTAGTAACAAATCCTGGAAGGGGGGGAATTATGAAATTTGAAGAAAAATCTGGATTTTCCCATCCTCCCCACACCCAAAGGGCAGCTCTACTTTATAGTCAATGGAAATTAACAAAAATGATTACAGCAATGTCATTTTTAAAGATAAAGAGATGAAACTTGGCACCACAATAGTACTTAGGTAGGGATTTAGCCATGCCAAGTTTGAAGCAGATCCGTTCATCCATTGATTTTTAGGATTTTTTTAAGTTTGAGGTTTTAAAATTATATTTTTTTTAAAAAAAATGTCATTTTTAAAGATAAAGAGATGAAACTTGGCATCATGATAGATCTCACATAGGGCTTTAGCCAGGTATGAAGCAGATACATTCATCCATTGATTTTTAGGATTTTTTAAAAAAAAATCAAAGGTTTTTTTAAAAAATAAAATTAAAAATCATTATTAAAGATAAAGAGATTAAATTTAGCACTGTGATAGCTCTTAAATAAGTCTTCAGCCATGCCAAATTTGAAGCTGATGTGTCCATCCTTGATTTTTAGGAATTTTTAAAAGTTTGAGGTTTTAAGTTTTTTTAAAAAAAAACCATCATTTTTAAATATAAAGAAATTAAACTTGGCACTATGATAGATCTTAAGTAGGGCTTTAGATTTTAAGTAGGGCTTTAGATATGCCAAGTTTGAGGCAGATCTGTTCATCTGGTGCTGACAGGCGATGCAGGGCATTAGAAAGAGGGTCTCAAAGTTGCATGTTTTGTGCAGAAAGTACGCAGGAATTCAAAGTCTGGATGTGTGAAGTGGTGCTAACACACAAGCCTTGAGAAGCTAATGTATATAAGTGAGAAGTGTAAATGGGCAAAGTAGTGTCCTCCGCCCACAACACCCACCCTAATGTTAGAGTACAGAAACTTGTGACAGCCATACACAGGTTTTTTAAAAAATTGAACTTTAAAAATAAATAAGCCAGCCAGCCAGCTGCAAGCCCTGTTAAGCAGCAGCTTGCAGTGGGGTGGACACCCCCTCTTGGTGCTGGACACGCCCCCTGGGGGCGGACATGTTGGTGGGCACTCCCCTGTGGGGGCCGGACATGTTGTCTTCCTTTTTGGTTTCCAAAATATGGTCACCCTATCTTAGGGTCCAGGCAAGTACATATGGGAGGAGGTATTCCTTCAGATAGCCTGGCCCCAAGCGGTTTAGAGATTTGAATGTTAATACCAGCACTTTGAATTGGGCCTGGACCTGGACTGGCAGCCAGCGAAGCTGGAAAAGGACTGGCGTGATGTTCCACATCCCCTGTGAGGAACAGAATTCTGCCTGTGATGTGTAAAACCTAATTCTATTGCTGACCATGCACTTGTTCCAACCAGCCCCCCTCCAAAATAAGCTAGTACTTAGGTGAGCTATTTGAAGTTTTCATTTCTGTATGGAGGGCATACTTTGTCACACATTCTGTTCGATACATTGTGCAAGGATGTGCATACATCAGGGGAAATGCATACATTAGGGGATTTTTTTTAAAAAAATGCATTATATTCGGGTGGGAAAGCATTCCACAAATCTGCATTTTAGGCAAAAATGCATTGATTAATACACAAAAAGCATGCATTGAGAAAAATGCATGTATGAAGCCTCATCTACAAGAATTCGGCTTTACACCTGGTTAGCCGATTATGCGCATATTCGCCGAAGCGCTTTATTGTAAATGCTTGTATGCAAAAGGTAATTGAACACTCAGCTGGTGACCTTACCAGTTGTTTCAAATGCGCTTTACAAGTAGTTAATGTGGAGAATCGCTTGTTCACATAGTCAAAATGCGCTTTAACGGCCGGAGCAAAATAAAACTCGCTATTTAACGCGCATTCGATAATGTGTATAATCGGAGAGAAAACGTGCCTCTACGCCCGATTTGCGCTCCATTCTTGTAGAGGTAAATTTTATAATGCGCCTTGAAAGAGCTTTAAATGCCTCTTGTAGAGGCAGCCCGAAATAAAATGAAAATGTGCACAAAACAGCTAAAAAAAATTAAAAAAATGCTCGGCATTCAGGACAAATTGACCTGGCAAATTGCAGGATGAACCAAACTTAAAATTGGCAAAATAAGAAACAGAGAGAAACCAAAATTGACCATTTCACCCACTCATCCACTACGGAAAGAAATATCTGAACGAGACTGTAGGCACCTCACATTTGCTAATAAGTGAAACGCTTCATCCCATATATTATGAAATGCTGCCCAAATCCGCTCATTCATTATTACAAAACCACTCAACATGGCATCCAGGAAAGCAATTCCTAAAGAGTAATGCCAAATGATTCCAGAGTTCCCATTGCTTCTAATTCATCATTAATTGATAGCTGGTGGGATTGGGGGGTGCGTTGGACAATCTCCCTTGTTTTTAGTCTTGTTTTAGTCTTTATTTAAGCTGAAAGCCAAGACCAAAATCAAGGCAAAAGTGATGAGTCACAGAAGCTGCTGTTTCTATGCAAAGTAGCTCTGATTATAATTTGCTGTCTCTCACATTGCAGGACTGTCAGGAATGGAAGTATCTAGTCTGAGAGATTTAGGAGGAAATGGCAGTCAATCCCATAAAGTTGTTCCAGCTGAAAGACTGTTAATGATATAAAGAAAATTGAGAGGGTGTTGTGGCTTGCCAATACTTGAACCTCTGAGCCGATTAATGAGCCTCTAAGATGCTGTGTACAGGATGGTTCACATATACCTGTTCATCACTTGAACACTCTGATGTTAGGTGATGATGTGTATGTGTGAATGAGCCAACATCAGAGATCAAACTATAGTTGCGCACAAATGGCCATTTGAAATTGTCCACTCCATTTGTGGGCACAGACATTGGGAGGACCGTTTCATCAAATTTCTCCAGGGGGAGAAGAAATTCTTCAACAGTTATTCAGAGGTGGGGCTCACCATTAGCCGGGACTAGTGCACAGCTGCTGCCTGCCTGTATTTGTCTTTTGAACTGGCAACTTCATTGGCAACCTAGTCACCATTTCCATCCATCACAATGCCCTAGCATCATTCTAGGGCATTATGAGGAACAGGAGGCAGCCACACATGCATACATAGGAATGAACAGACTCACCCATGTCCAGCTCATCGGATGCTGGCCAAGCCGCCACCACTGTCTGCCCCTGTTCAGCGAGCGTCCAGCGAAGTTGTGAGCCCATCCACCCTCATCCACAGCCTCTATTGTTGAGCACACTGGAGGCTCTGGAAATGATGCATTCCCCATGTTGCATAAATTAGGGTAACCAGATAAAATCCAAGTCAGGGCTCATGTAACTTTAACAGTTGTAGAGAAAAGGGAATTTCAGCCAGTGTCATTTGTATGCAATTAGTTCCTGGTGAAATTCCCTCTTCATCACAACTGTTAAAGTTGCAGGGGCCCTGCCTTCTTTTGTATATGGTCACTCTAGTATAGTGCCTGCAACTTTAACTGTGGTGATGAAGAGGGAATATCACCAGGAACTAATGGCATACAAATGACACTGGCTGAAATTCCCTTTTCTCTACAACTGTTAAAGTTACATGAGCCCTGACCTGGATTTTATCTGGTCAGCCTACATAAATGGCGGCCATAAAGGCAACATTTATGCAAGATTAAAGGTGTGATTGGAGCCTCCATTGTGAACAACAATGGACATTCTGAATGTGAGCACATGGTTATAAAATGCTCGTCGGGCTGCACGGATTCTTGACATGCAGGCCCATGAACATGTCGCAGCCTCTGGAACTGGGCCCGAGAGGCAGGGGAGGGGGGAGTCTTTCAGACTACCAGACCCAGTCAGGAGCCTGTGACATCCCTATGCACACACGCATCTAAAAAAAAAGAAATAGTAGAGAAAGTTCTGCAAAGTTGCTTTTTTATTTCAAGAAAAGAAAGGAAAAATAACTTTTCTGAGAAAATGTCTCCTGAGAAATTTTGGTTCAGCTCTTGTTGTCATTCTTCAGGTCAAGCAAAGAGTCTATCAAATGTTAAATTTCTGAGGGGTGATTTTGGATTCATCTTGTCTTTAATTCCGATGCTTATAATGCCACTATTTCCTTGAAAGTCCTGTAGCAGGTGTGAGGGGTCAGTGTTGTGACCAGTTCCAGGAAAGAGGTACTCATGTATTTATTCATGTAAAATATTTCTTGGCTGTCTTTCAGGGTAGAAGTCCTCCCAAGGCAGCTTACAACAATAAAATCCATGAAGAAAGTTGAACTATTAAAAGCAATAGAAACATAATCACAATAAAACATCAATTAAAAACAATAAAACCAACAATAGAGCTGGCGCTGCTCCAAAATCTGTCCTCCAGTGTCCCAAAATTTGTCTTCCCCCATGAAAGAGGCTTCTGTTTTTCTGCCTCATTCTCAGGACACTTTAGAATTTATTTAGAATTTATTTTTGTGGTGTTTTTGAGCTTAACTTATCATGGCAGAAGTTGCTATGTTGTTGTTTGTGCTTGCTCTTTCACATCTCTCTCATCCCTTGGCAGCCACATCTCTCCCATCCATCTGCAGCCACATCACTCCCATCCCTCGGTAGCCACATCTCTCCCATCCTTCTGCAGCCACATCACTCCCATCCCTCTGCAGCCACATCACTCCCATCCCTCGGCAGCCACATCACTCCCATCCCTCGGCAGCCACATCTCTCCCATCCCTCTGCAGCCACATCACTCCCATCCCTCGGCAGCCACATCACTCCCATCCCTCGGCAGCCACATCTCTCCCATCCCTCTGCAGCCACATCACTCCCATCCCTTGGCAGCCACATCTCGCCCATCCCTTTGCAGCTGCCCACACTTCCTGATTTGAAAAAGCCCCATAGGGGAGGAGTTTCATTATAACATCTTCCCCTGGACTTTAATTGAAGAATAGGAAGCTGGGATGCTAGAGAGAAGATTGTACCGTGAAATACAGGGCACTCGCACATACTCCTTGGTCATGTAAGGTAGCACAAGAATCCCGAACCCCATTCATGATCATTTTTGTTCCCCTTTGAACATTTTATCGAAAGCAATTTCTTTTCTATGAAATTGTATGAGAATGACTGAAAATGACGGAGAAGAAATGTTCAGCACAACACTCGATAAAACACTCCATAAAGCATCCCATGTCGGGCTGGATTCAAAAGAGAAGGTAGGATCCAAAACTGCCCTTTCCCTCATGGCAGGAGCCTCCCATTTTTGAAAGGCCACAATTAGATCCTACCTGCTCTGTTGGATACAGTCCATAGAACTTTCGTATCAAATGGAATAATAATGGCGGTTCTTCTGTACATCTCATTAAAATCACAGCAATGACGAGACCTTGCTGTTTCCTCACCGGAGCCTAAAACGCATCTCCTTATTAATTGAAGACCAATAAAAGTTTTGCTCCAGTAAGAATTTCAAGGCAGTGCTTAAAAGAGCATATAGAATTTGTGGCTATGGATATTCCCCTGGGGATGTAGGGGGAGGATATAAGCAAGCACCATGGGAACATGTGTCTACAGTGCAGAAGCAGATGGGTGAAAAATAATTTTACATGACAAAAGAATTCATCATTAATGCGTAGTATCAGGTACTGTAGAGACAGCAGCAAATTCCTAATGTTGCTGTGTTTGAATTCTCTTATTAGAGGCCATCAGTGCTGAGGAACGGCTCTAATTCCAGATGGCCTGAATGATACTGGCATCATCTGACGCTGAGTCCTCAAACTATTTGCGGCAATGTTAAACGTTTTTGAACGCATTGATTTCAGTGTGAGAATTCAACACATTCTTAGGATGCACTTACTCCAGAACATGACACTGAAACAGCTGGACGCGCTTCAGGGTGAGCATGGATAGGATCAGGCTGCGCAAATCGTGCATTGAAATCAATGGCCTTTAAAGGTGCAATTTTATACATATTTAGACAGAAAAAGAGTCATGCAACTCCTAGCATTCCCCTGCTGGTTAGGGACTTGTAGGACTTTTTCTATCTAAACATGCATAGGATTGTGCCCTAAAAATGCTTAACCTTATTCATTGCAATGTTAATCCTTCATTTTAATCACTATTTTCCTGACAACCCTGTGGTGTTGCTTAGGATGAGATTTATTTATTTATTTACTTATTTATTTAACTACATTGATAACCCCTTTTCTTACAAGGAGCTCAAACATGATACCATCACCATCACCATCACCATCACCATCACCATTTTATCCTCATAGCAACCCTGTGAGGTAGGTTAGGCTAAAGATAATGACTGGACCAAGGTTGAGCTTCATGGTTGGATGGGGCTTTGAGCCAGGTCTCTCTGGTCAAAGTCCAATACTTTATTGACTCACTATACTAGCATGACTCTCCATCTTTGATGGGGGTGGGAATTGTGCCCTTGATATTACGTAGACTCCAATAGGACCAGAGAAATTACTCCAAAGTAGAAGAAGAGGGGAGGAGGTTGCCATGACAATTGATGGAGTCCAAAGAGAACACATGAATACAAAATTAATACAATTACAAAATGCAAATTAATCCCAACATGGACCTATGGAGAGGTTATTGAGTGTTTTCCTGATCCCATTTAACCCAGATTTGCTGGTGGAAATCAAACTATTTATGTGGCAATGTCGAACGCTCAATGGAAATACTTTTTTTGCGAGCATCCAGTTTTGGAAATTTCAGAAGCAAGTCTCTAAACTAGGGCCTTTTTAAAAAAAGATTTATTCTGCAACCCTAGACTGTCTACTAAGAAGAAAGCCTCAATGACACCTACTCCCAGGTGAGTGAGTATAGGATTGTGACCTTACAGTACAATGCTATACATGTCTACTCAGAAATTCAATGACTTACTCACAAGCAGGGCTGGGCAGGGGCAGCCAGGGGGGCCAGTTGGCCCGGGGCTCACAGTTTTGAGGGAGCACTCCAACAAGGAAGTCCCCCTAGCTTATGCTACTGCTTCCATGGCGTAAGCAGCCTGTCGAGAAGCGAGGAGCCCGCCTTGTGGAAACAGCTCAGAAGCCATCTGTCTTGAATACCACACGGTCAGACTACAAGCTCCAGAGAGCCATGCCGCATGCGGGGCGGGGATATATGTGCCTTGAGGTGTTGTAGAGCAGGTTTAATATCAAGGTGTTATGTAGAATGGACATGTTGGTGGGCATGCCCCCTTGGGGCGGCCATGTTTTTTTAAATGGGGGGGGCACTCACTTCCCATCTGGCCAGGCATATTACCAGCTCTGCACGGCCCTGCTCACAGGTTGCAAGGGAACATGCCCCATTGAATGCCGTGGAACTTACTTCTAAGAAAACATGCTTCGGATTGCACTGCCAAATGTTTTTTTTAAAATATTTCCAGCATCCACAATTCAAATGTGATACCTGCCCTGGCTAGATATATTCAATTTTTAAATGGCTTTCTGCCATTTTCCATCCCACATTAACACAATATACACCAGTGGCATGAAAGAAGCTCAAAAGGGCTTTATGCATCATGTGAGAAAATGTCTTGGAATGTCATGACAGATCTGACCAAACCTGAAGATATAAAACAAGTTCCACAGGAAGGTCAAGGCATATGCTGATGTTATAATGAGGCATTTATCACTGCCACACCATCAAGGTACATTGAAGATGTTGACCACCTGCTGAGGCCTACCATTGGTTCTTTAGATCCTTGACCCTCCTGGCTAATGACGTCTATTGGGGTTTACAGTATGGATATCAGAGTGGCCAAAGGAAAAAGGGGATGGGGCCAAAATACCAAAAACACCAGGTTGTTTCAGCTTAAAGCTCTCTCTGCTGGTAGCTAAGCTTTAGGAAAGACAATTCAACTTTTTGGAAGAGGGGGGAAATGGCAGGAAGGTGAGGAATGGTGGGTGATTGTGGGAAACTGGATGGGGCCGGGGAAGGGAGTGTGACCATCTGGATAATCCCAGGGGGCCAGACTGAAACCACAGGTTGGCCAGATTTGGCCTTTGGGCCTGAGGTTTTGCACCCCTGGCCTAAATCAGATAGATACATAGATATGCACATGTGTACACAGTCATTTCAGATGCGGGACTCCTATAACCCCCTCAAGCCACCCACTTTCAGAGCTGCCTTCCTTCGCGCATAGTGGTGCTATTTTAAACCAGGGAAGAGAAAAAACGGAATTTAATCTCTCCATGGCAAAGTGAATCACGACAAAACTGAAATTTTATTTTTAGACTTCAGGAAAACCAAGATACCATCTTCCAAACGAGGGGAAATGCTTAGACAGGCAGATAATTGCCGTAGAATTCTGTTAAGGCTCATAAATAAAATGTATATCGTATGAAGGTTTCACATCAATTAGGAAGGCTGTGAGGCTTAGGAACCATTTCATTCAAGTGTCTGGCATTTTAACACACTGCTATTGGATTTGGGGTGGCATTTTTCGTATGAAAAATTGCTGGAAAGGGCATGACGCTTAATTCATTTATCAGCAACTTTAGCCTCAGATCTGTCTTGATTGCTTAAGTTTACCATCTGATATTCAAAGGACTATTGGTGTAATTGTAATTAAGATCATGAATCCATCAAGCAACATGATATTTATTGCCAGGAATGGCAACATAATAATAAATGGCAAAAGCAACAGTACATGTTGGTAGCAGCACACTGTCTAATGATAACTGCAAAATGGATCATATTCCTCTTCAATAGGACATTTGGTACAATGTTGTTTTGTTTAATGAGATGAAAAGGAAAACTCGCTAATTGAAAATTCATGTTAATAGAAGAGAGGATAATTTAAATTAAGTCTAGACGTAGGGATTTTGTAAAATCTGTTCCATCTGCATTTTGCAGATTGTCAGGTGCCTGTTGTTTCGTCATCTTCTCATTGATGGAATCAAATTTTTCCAGTTTCCTGAATATGCGCAAATTCGCATTTGCACAAATTCACACTTGTGAAAATGCGCGAATTCCCCCCAAACGTGCAAATTTCCCCTGAAATGCGCATTTTCATGCTTTAGCCTAAGGGGGAGAATGCTCATTTTTTGGATGATTTTTAAAAATATGTTTTACATATTTTTCTACGACGAAATTTGCATTAATTCCAGACGGTACAAAAACCAGTTCGCAAGTCTGTGAGAAAAGCCGGTCTGCTGTGGGGAAAAAAGCTGGACTGCTGCAGAATCCATGGGTTGGATTCATAAAAATCTAAAATCATTTCATTCCATTGCAGATTTCTCTGACATTCCTACCTAGAAAATAGATCTGTCTCCGTGAACAGATCCATCAAAGGCTATTATCTGTGACTGCTAAATAAAAGTTCTTCCATATTCAGAGACAGTATACCTCAGATATTTGGGGCCCTGAGTACAGGGCCCAAATATCATACAGTACAACCTTGTACCACGTGCTCTCTTCCACACACATACTATAATTCCATCACATGCATGCAATCTCATCAGTCACGAAGGGAAAGTTTCTAGCTTAATCCTTCAATCACATTTTCTACTTTTCTGAAATCACTCCATGCCCCCTACATGATTTCTTAGATGCCCCAATACACACACACACACACACACACACACGTTTTGCTATTTTCGTTTAATGTAACGTCCAGCCTGAACAAAATTCTTACACATTTGGCTGACTGTTTTGTTACTTTTCGATTTGTCCTAATAAAGGTATTCTCCTGTAAATGTGTTTGTCTCTGTTTTGTTTGGTTTTGTCCTGTTTTTTTTTTAATTCTATGGACTCACACAGTTGCAAACATTTTATAAACAGGCCAATTCACTTTAAAGCTTTATTTTTCTGGTCTTTATTTTACTGCAAAATCAGGAACTCTAAGTCAATTTCATTTGCAAGTTTACATGCAATAGAAAAAAAATAGCTAGGTGGCTTAACCGTTCTTCCCCCACTGTAGGATGGCAGTAATTTATTCACATATATTTTGGCCTTGTAAATCATACCGGAAATACTTGTCCTTTGCAGCAAATCTCCCTCCCTCTTGCCTATGCACAAGGATGCTAGACTAGATGACGCTTTAGAGATTCAGCCATATTCCTTTTATGTTAACGAGGAATATATGGGAAGCTCTGGGGGGTGGATTGCCTCTTGCTGACAATCCCTAAAGAGGCAGTTATTTTCATTTGCTGCTGTCCACAGCAACCAGTTACCCATTTTTGTCCAGTTCCAGAAGCTGTCCACAATGAGCACATATCTTGTCAATAGAACAAATAGCAATGGTGTGTGCATCAACAAAGTTAGTATGTAGATTGTCTGTAGGCAGGACAGAGTTTGGATCAAATGCGGTCTCTGACTGTCAGCTGAAATAAGTGTCTGCTGGGCAGCAGCCGCTCCGCAACACTGCTGTGGCAAGATCTGGATTCTGCACAAGGGATGTATAAAAGAGCTCGACAGATTCCACATGCAGTATTTAAGAGCAAGAGGCTCTCCACATCAAATCAGGTAGCGGCAACACAGCCTTATCGGAGAGCGCTGCCACTGGAGAATACTTCATCAAAGTGCAGAACAAATGATCAAATCACATGTTCCATATAGCCAACACTGGCTCATCCAAATCTGAAATGTTCAGAGAACAGGATTCTTTTATGCATAATTTTTTCACAGTGGAAATTACAGGTGTGCGGGGGAGGTGTGATCCAAATTGGGAATGCAGCAGGGAGCAAAGTGTTAGGGTTGGATCCAGATTTATACTGGATGAACTGCAAACAGAATTGTACTTCTCCTTCCCACAGCAGCCCATGAAAATGCTATGCACAGAATCAGGAGACTAAGGTCTGAATAAGATGAGCTGGGGTAGGGAGGAGATCCCCAAAAAGTGGATGGAGGGATCTTCTCCAAGCATAGCCCTTCCTGTTATAGACGTCAGCTCCTGGATCCAATTCATTAATTCCTCTACCTCCTCCCATGTTTATTTTAGAACACGAAAGAAAAACATAGCTGCTAGCTATGTCTTCAAAGTAACATGTAGCCTGGGTCTAACAAAATGAAAATGATTTTTTTTAAAAAAAAAAAAATCCAACTGGCACTAATAAGGAGATCCCAGATTTAGAAAGATTCTCTACACCAGCAATTTACTGCATGCTTGTGGTTGGCCACTCATAAAAGTATGCAGGTCTATTACATGACATTGTCATCATCCAGGGCCCCTCCCACACCTTTTCAGGTTTACCCCACTTCAAAAAACACCAGAGATAATCAAGTATTAAAATAAAATGCATGCATACCATAGTGTGTAATTTCGGCATAGCATTTCCACACTTGTCCCTGTAGGGGAGATACTACCTCTGTCCTGAACAGGTAAATTACCCAATTCCTGGACCAACAGAGCCTCATTCTTCCCAGGATACAATTTTAGTTGGTTGGTCCTCATCCAGCCCACCACTGCATCCAGGCACCAGTCCAGATCATGCACAGACTCAGATGTAACAGAGAAACAGAGCTGTGTGTCATCTCTGTGCTGATAACACTTTGCCCCAAATCCCCAATGACCACCCCCAATGGCATCATATAGATATTAAAAAGCATTGGTGACAGGATCATGCCCTGTGGCATCCCTCATGGCAATTGCCATGGGGCAAAGACACAGGCCCTTTCCACAGCAGACTGTTTGCCTGGGATGGCCATAGGCTGATCCCTGTGAACCGATGGTGTGTATTAGGTACTTCCGGGATCACCCTCCCTCCCTCCCTGTGCTCCGATGGTGTGTATTAGGTACTTCTGGGATCTCTCTCCCTCCCTCTACACCCCTATGGTGTAGAAAGGGCCACAATCCCCCAATGCCTCTCTCTGGAATGACCCTGCCATAGGAATGGAACCACTGCAATGCAGTGCCCCCTTCTCCACTTTCACTGATACCAGGAGGATACCATGGTCAATGAGATCCAAAGCCATTGAGAGATCAAGAAGATGCAACAGTATTGCTTTGCCTATGTGACCAAGGCTGGTTCTATCCCAAAAAATAGTCCTGAACCCAGAGTGAAATGCATCCAGCTGTCTGTCTGTCTGTCTGTCTGTCTCTGGCCATGTTCAGAAAATCCGTAAAACCACAGCTTTAACCACTGTAAATAAGGCACCATGATTAAAGCTGTGGTTTAAGGTGTCTTCTGTACACGGCCTCTCTCTCTTTCTCTCTCTCTCTCTCTCTCTCCAACCTTCCTTCTATATTTTTAGCACCAACATATGCAGGTCTAGAACAGAAAAAACAGCAGGAACCAAAAGAAAGAGGCATGGACATCAGTGTAGTATAACTGAAGACGTCGACAACAAGTCACTAAGGTTACCTTGCAGTTCCATGATATGAAATGAAAATACAATGTAGGTGGTAGGTTGTGAGTGAGTGTGTGCATTCACCATTTTTGTTCATTGTGGAAAGAAATCTCTAATATTTCTCAAAGACCAGTAGGTTATTTCTACATTTCTAGTTAGAAACATTTCTAAGCAGTAGAGTAGCAGTGACCTACAAGGAACAATCATAGTTTTGAAGAAGTTACTTTTAAAATGCCAAGGAATGTTAGTAAAAGTTGGCTTCCTTTTTATCAGGTTTTATGAACCATAGGGCCATTATACAGTAGGAATTATGCTAAGGGATATGGAACTGGTGATCATATGGTCTATTTACTTTCCAGTGGCTGGAGAAAGGTCAGTCCGTTACATATCACTTACTTTATAAGAACGCACTCTTCTGAAACACTAATAGAGGAAGGATGAGAGATTTAGTCCCTGCATTAAGTTCAAGGTTAAAATATAATCATTCTGGATATGCTTGTAACTCATGAGCTTGCAAGATGTCCACCAACGCTGGGAATGTGTGTGGATACGCAGCCATGAAGATGGCATGAAGGTGAGCAAACAGGTGTCTGCCAGACCTATGTTTCCTTCCCTGTCAACTTGCCTACCTTCCTTTGCCTTGGCCCTAGCTTCCTTCAATCCTCTTGCTGTAAACTTCCTGCTTCATCCATCTTTGCTTTGCTTTGGTGCTTGTCTTTCCATTATATGCTGTCTTTTATGCCCTGACACTTCATCCTCCTTTCCTAAGCCCCACTCCAGTTATTTACTGCTGCTACTACTACTACAGCTATGATGATGATGATGCTTGTGTGACTAATTTCCTCTGGAGCCAACCCAATGGACAGTATCCAACAGAGCCACTCCACCTCTGATGGTTTTGTTGCATTCATGTCCAGATAGGGGCAGATCGGCAGAACTCCCTTCTACAAGTTCCACTGACCTGCCCCTTTCCAGAAACAAGCATTTCCACGAATTTTGGAGTATTTTTAGAAGGGCTAAGAACTCATTACATGAGCAGTTGTTCCTGTGACCACATGGGCACAATAGAATACTACTCAATGAAATAACTATTATTATTATTATTATTATTATTATTATTATTATTATTATTATTATTGCACATGCTGAGTACTTTACCTGACCACTGAGTAACCACCACCACATGTCTCACTCATATCTTCCTACTAGGGACAGGTAGGCCTCTCTGCACAGGCTTTATTTATTTATTTATTTATTACATTTCTATACCTCCCAATAGCTGAAACTCTCTGGGTGGTTCACAACCATTGAAAATACAACATAAAATTCAAAATGAAATATAAACATTTAAACTACAGTTAAAAAGTACAACCTAGAATAAAGATTGGCAGCAATGCAGAGATTTAAAATAAAACAAAAGATTAAAACAACAGAGCTAAGAGACCAAAGTGCCTGGGACAATTAAAAGGTCTTCACCTGGTGCCAGAAAGAGTACAATATAAGTGCCAGGTGAACCTCTCTGGGAAGCTCATTCCACAACTCAGATGCCGCAGCAGAAAAAGCCCTCTGAAACCTTTTTTATTGTTATTATTTATTTTGCAACTTTTCCGATGGGCATGCATGAAATAAGTGTACTTTTGGTATCCTGAAGAAGACTTATAATCCTCCATTAAACTTGATCATTATAGGCAAAAATGGTATCACCCCTTCTATTTCCACTGTTCAGTCAGTGTGTATGTAGCTTGCTTAAGAAGCTAAAATGGCACCAGCCACACACAAGAGAATGTTATCAGCAGGCTTAGGGGAATATTAAAGTTTGCAGAAGTACAAAATTTCTTTTTAAAAAAAATGAAAACCCAAAACTAGGCTGACCATATGAAAAGGAGGACAGGGCTCTTGAACCTTTAACAGTTTCATAGAAAATGGAATTTCAGCAGGCGTCATTTGTATATGTGCAGAACCTGGTGAGATTTCCTCATCATCACAAAGTTAAAGCTGCAGGAGCCCTGCCCTCTTTTGTACATGGTCAGGGTTCCTGCAGCTTTAACTGTTGTGATGAAGAGGGAATTTCACCAAGTTCCGTATGCATATGAACGACACCTGCTGATATTCCCTGTCCTTTGGAACTGTTAGAGATACTGGAGCCCTGTCCTCCTTTTCATATGGTCACTCTATTCCTGATACCCCTAGTACTTCCATGGAAGCTCCACTAGGTCCTCCTTTACTGTTGCTGTGAGGAATCCCTGGGCTGGATCCTAGAAGCTGAGAAGGAGGCCAAGCATCTGCCCAGCCACAGAGTGCACCGCATCGTAAAGTGGAGGCACATGCACTATTTGGAGGCAAATTATGTGCCTCAAGAACCACAGCAACCAGGCTACTTGGGACTAAATGACTCCTCATCAGTATGGCTTTCCTCACCAGGAGGACATTTTCCAGAGGCCTCTAATGTTCCACAGCTGAGCCCTGGGTGTCACTCTCAGTTGAGTCTTGATGCTTGCTGGGACAGCTCCTTAAAACCTTGCTGTTCCTCGAACTGGTCAGTCATGCTGCTGACTTCTCATGGAAGTAACTGGGCTGCCTTTGACCACACTTTTTTGCTAAATCCTTGTTTCAGAACTTGCTCCTTGCCTGCTCCTTGACTGAACTGGGTTTTGTGGATTTTGGGGGGTTTCAACTTAGGGCCATTATTCCCTATCCAAGTCCCTGTACACAGGACAGTGATGTAGCATTGCTCCGGGGCATTGTGAAAAACAAAAATATCAGCCCCCAGACCCAGCCACTTGACACAGGGAGGGCAGATTGGTGGGACCTACCAACATTATTGGTGGGACCTACCAACAATACACAGAGGCCGGGAGGGAGGGGACATGGCCAGAGGGCATCATCCCATTCCCAATTGGCCTTGATGTCTCCACATTCAAGAATTGCCATCTGAACAAAGCTGTTGTTAAGTGTTGTGTGTGAACAATAGATTGATTTTCCCCCTTCTCTGTTTGTAAATCCTAATCCTGATTGATACATGGATGATCTTTTACAATGCCAAGATGTGCATCTTTTAATTAACTTGCAGAGGAGTTAAGCTCTTGCAAGGAGTTCTGGTCTCAGCTAATAACTTAGTTCAGATTTATTTTCTTTATAGGATTAGCAACATACTGAAGAATGTTTAGTCAAGTAATCATCTGCCTTTTTAACTGCTGATGTGCAACCTGATCCTATCACATGATATGGTTTTCAGGATAATATTTTGCCTGCTTTTTAGTAGGTTCTTGGTTTTATTGGTAGGATTGTTTTTAATTTTGTGTGATCTATATCTGTAGTCATAAACTGCCTTGAATTCACTGCTGTGCATAACTGAACGTTGAGGTATAAATGTCAAATTACATCGAGATAAATAATATTTACTTAGAAGTAGTTCTCACTCCGCTCAATGGGTGTTATGGAGCGGGGCGGCCAAATTGATTAAATCTAAAGAAACGTGCATGCTATCAAATTTCAATATAGGTGCCTTTTTTAAGGAAATGGGGATGGTGAGCGGTCTGGCATCTTTATGGTGATTGGTAATTCAGAGGCCCTGCTCCTCAGAGGCTGTGCAGCTATTGTGTCAGGATACAGGTTGCCTTTGGGGATCTTCCTGTCTCATCTACTCAGAGCTGTGCAGCACTGAGCAGGGATGACACAGGCCGGTTCCCCCCCCCCCATACACTGAAGTGTAGCTTGAATAAGGGGCCTGATATATCCAACCCCTGTGTTCAATGGAGTGCCTCGTCCTTATTGGCAGGCTAGTTCCCTGGAGCAAAAAATATTAAGAGTCCTGCACTCTCACACTCAGATCCAGTGAAGGATGAATTACCCTACTTAAATAAAGAGGCCCTAGTTTTTCCCAAGCTCTGGTGTCCCTGTTTTTATTTCTAGGGTTCATTCTCTGCTCGCAATGCAATTTGGAATGGGTGAACAAGTGATGTTCAAGTCCGTCAAGATCCTCCAGACATCATCTCTCAGTGTTTTGTTTGCGCGAACAGTAAATTGAACAAAATGAACAGCTATCAAATGCAGGAATTGTGCAAACAGTTTGCAAAATTGTGCTATTCCCCCACCCCATAGACTAATGTGTGGGTGATTTAAGATATGCATATTCTGCTAAAGATGTGCAATTTTTCTCAAAATGCCATTTTTTCAAGTACACGCTTTGAGAACATGAAGGCAAGTTTGGGAATTTATTAATATTTTTGGAGAAAATACAGTCCTGATCACGTTCGGGATTGTGAACGGGAATTTTTTTAGTGATTTGAGAACTGAAATGAAATACTTATAATCCCTATGCTGAACAAAATCTGTTGCTTGTTGCTAGAAGGAAAGGCACCATTCATATTTCCCCTTGTGTTTTCTTGTACACTAACAAATCAGAAACAAAATAGCCTCAAAATATAAACTGTGTTTTAACTGCACCCGTTAAAATTAGCCCTTGTTCTTCAAAATTGACCCCAACACTTAATTGATTAAAGCCTAATCTAATTAATCTCTTTCTTAAACTGCTAAAAGCCTGAAGGCTTATTTGTATCCCTTAGGTTGTTTATAGAAAAATAGTGTATTTGGTTTAGCCAACCGTGAAGGTATTTTTTAACTCCCATTCCAGTTCACCTAAAGATCTTTTGTGGCCCAAATAATGCAGTCCTTAGAAGACGTATCTGCAGAGAGAGAGAGAGAGAGAGAGAGAGGGCCTTTCTACACCGCTGGGGTGTAGAGGGATGGAGGGAAGTACGGACGGACGGATGGACAGAGGGAGGGAGGGCGATCCCAGAAGTACCTAATACACACCATCGGTGCACAGGGACCTGCCGGGGGCCATCCCAGGCAAACAGCCTGGGGTAGAAATGGACTTAGATGACAGATATATCTCATTATGAGCATACGATATAAAAAGTAGGGGTGTGCACTGGATCGGCTCTGATCCACGATCCGGATCCGATCCAGGGGAAATCGGATACAATTATCCGATTTCCGATTCCCCCTGTGGATTGTCCGATATTTTCTGAACCAGTCCGGAAGGACCCAATCCGGTTCAGGAAATATCGGAGGATCGGCGGGCACCGATTGGTGCCCGCCGCCGCTTCCATTGGTGGGTGCCAGCAGGCACCTGCTGATGGAAGCGGACAGCGGGGGGGGCTTACCTGGTGGGGCATCCTCCTCCTCCTCCCATTGCTGGCTGAAAACTACTGCAAACTAGGCCTCGCAGCTTAGTTTACAGGAGAGTGCCAGGTGACGATGTCATCACCTGGGGCTCTCCTGTAAACTAGGCCATGAGGCCTTGTTTGCAGTAGTTTACAGCAGGCAACGGACGGAGGAGGATGCTCCGCCAGGTAAGGAGCAGGGGGGGCTTACCAGGGGGGGCTGTCCGCTGCCATCAGTGGGCACCAGCGGGCACCCACCGATGGAAGCGGACAGCGGGGGGGCTTACCTCCCGGGGCTGTCTGCTACCATCCGCTGCTGCTCGGGCAGCAGTGGGTAGCAGCGGATGGTCCCGGGTGGTAAGCAGGATCACGAGGGGGGGCTTACCTGCCGGGGGCCCTCCGCTGCCATCCGCTGCCACCCGGGCAGCAGCGGATGGCAGCGGAGGGGCCCCGGCAAGTAAGGGGGATTGCAAGGAGGGAGGGGGAGGAGGGAGGGGACCCCACTTACCTGCCTGGGACGTCCGCTCCCCTCTGCTCCTGGCTGCTACTGTGAGGCAGGCTTCGCAGCCTGCCCCTAGGTAGCACGCCAGGTGATGTCATTACCTGGCACGCTACTTAGGGGCAGGCCGCAAAGCCTGCTTCGCAGTAGCAGCCAGGAGCGGAGGGGAGCGGACGTCCCATGCAGGTAAGGAGCGCTGGTGATGGGGCTTACCTGCCGGGGGCCCTCCACTGCCATCCGCTGCCTCCCGGGCGGCAGCGGATGGTAGCAGAGGAGCCCCGGCAGGTAAGGGGGATCACGAGGAGGGAGGGGGGCCCCACCTACCTGCTGGGGCCATCCTCTGGCACCCGCAGGCACCAGCGGACGGCTCCGGCAAGTAAGGAGCACAAAGGGGAGGAGGGGGCTTATCTGCCGGGGTTGTCTGCTGCCGTCCGCTGGCGCCAGTGGATGGGAGCAGAAGGCCCCTGCAGGTAAGGAGCAAGAGGGGGGAGGGACAGGGAGGGGGGAGTTAAGCCCCCACTCACCCCCCTGCCACCATTTTTCCCCATAGACTTGCATTGGGGGAAAGCTTTCTTTCCCACAATGCAAATCTATGGGGAAAAATGGCGGCTGATCCGAAAATCGGACATCCGATTTTCGGATCGGGATCGGGTCCGATCCAATCCAGGGGACCTCCGATTTTGTTCCGATCTGATCCAGAACAAAATTGGAGGTCCCGATCCGGTCCCAATCCGGTCCAGGGGGTCCGTGCACACCCCTAATAAAAAGGAGTATTACCTACTGACACTGGGACACATTGAAGTAACAACACTGCCTGTGTCCCTTTTGCTGCTTAAGCACTTATCCAAAGGAGGGATGGCGACTGACAGCACTAGAACCAGATATAGACTGCCAAGCAATATGTATTTGCTCCCTAGAAGCCCTGTGGAACTGCAATCAGAATGGGGTAACACTCAGTTCTACTCATAAGGGGAAAAAATCATCCCAGCCCTCTGAGAGATAAGTGATGCCACATTTAAATGATGCCACATTTAACAGTTATCTCTCTCTTTAACTTTTGTTCATAATGGTTCATGCCAAGCACATGTACTCCATAACTGTAAAACTCTTACTCCTGGACAGTGTTGATGCTTAGAATCTGACTGCCCATGACAATCCAAGGTGTCGGGCTGTGTCTGGCAAAATTCTATTTACTCATCACATTTTTTGTCCTCCCCTTATCTTAAGACGTTCAAGTAGCATAGATTTTGTTTCCCCAATAACATCCTCCTAACAACCATGTAAGGTAGACTAGGCAGACAGATAGTGGCTGGCTAGACCAGAGGCGGGCAACTTTGGGAGGCCAATTTTCACACACACACACACACACACACCAGCTCCATATATATATATATGTATGTATGTATGTATGTATGTATGTATGTATATATATATATATATATATATAGACATCCAGAAAGGCTAAGGTGCACCAAAAGGGTCAAAATAGCTTGTTTTCAAACTACAGATCACTAAAGGGGTAAAGACTTTTTTTTTGAAGGACTTTTTTTTAAAAGGTGATGGGGGCCACAGCAGGGGGCAGTAAGGGGCAAATGTGGCCCATTGGCTGCATGTTGCCCACCCCTGGGCTCAACCAAAGCTTCATGGTTGAGATGGGAAGTGAACCTAGGACCTCAGGGTCTAAGTCTATCCCACCACACCACCCCTGATTCTGGAAAGCAAAGTAACTGCAGCGTTTGGTACCAGGGCTGATGATGTGGTGTTAAGCCAGTACATCAGTCTAAGAACTGCTCAGTCTGTGCCTGAGCAATGAGACTGGGGACTCAGGCCAGAGTCAGCAACTTTATAGGAATAGGTGTAACCCTATTGGCCCCTTGTGTCATCTGATCCCTGGTAAGCTGTAATATTAACCTGTGACCATCTGCAGTGATGGTTCTGAAGGACATTAGAGAGCAATCCAGTGGCTTCCCCTTCTAACAAGTACCTTGGTGGTACAACAAATAAGGCACCTGGTGCCACTGCTAGTATCCCTGGTTTGGGACGCCTGGAATCTTACAGTTGGCTGTCTCTGATCTAGAATGTTGCCAGTGTTCAATGTGGATGAATGGCTGCAGACTATAAGCCTAGAAGAACATAAGAAGATTAGCTCCAGTGCCTATTTAGATGAACATCCTGTTTCCCACAGTAGCTAATCAGATGTCTCTGGCAAGTCGACAAGGAAGCCTTAAGGGCAATAGCCCCACCTGTTGTTCCCCAGCAACTGGTATTCAGAGTAAGAATGTACAGATTTTGTAAAGTCTGTTCTGTCTAATACCTTTCATTCCGTCATCCACTCATTGACATAATTGGACTTTTTCCAATGTTTCAAATTGGCACCAATGTGAATTGAAAACCCTAGTAACAATCAAGAACCTGCTCCTACCTGCTTAGTTTCTCCCTATTCTTCTGCAAAGCCCCAACCAGGGCACTTTTTCCGAAAGACTGCCTGCTGCCATATAAACCTGTCTCTATGTTGAGAACATCTGTCATAGCCTTTCTTCAGGCACCACTGCCTTTTAAAGTTGGGCAGGTGGTGACCAGAGAGAGAGCCTTTTTCTGTGGTTCATTTCATTTATTCATTCATGAGTTAGTGAGCGAGCGAAGAGAATCTGCCATATGCAATGCAATAAATACAAAATATTGTGCCGAAGACAACAGTTACGATGAGCCCAAAAGGAAGAGAATGTTGTCAATGTGCCAAATTTCTTGGAGGCATCCATTGAAGATGACGAACCAAATGTGTGAACGGAATTCCATGGAGATCTCCCCCAAGTTGCTTTCCATTTCAGATCATCCTTGCATCCACACTGGAATCAAGAAAGCCCTGAAAAGAAAAGACGGGCCATTTGGGTTTCATTAACCCAAATGGCCCGTGGAGAGAACACAAAGCAGTCTAATGAGAGTGTACAGTCTGGACAGTAATAAACAATAACAGATTTATCCAAAATTTGCTTCAGTTTGGTTTTGACCAGAATTTACCCTATCTGTAGCCTCCAGAACTGAACACAATCTGTGTTTGCAATGCGAGTCACTGAACAAAAAGCATTTGAAAAATGCATGCATTTGAAAATGCATACAAAAAAACAATCATACTTTGAAACATGCACACACAAACACACCTAGATCAATGGGAGAAATGCATACATTTCAAAAATGCACACAAGTGATACATACCTTTGGGGGAAAGTGCCCCAAAATATGCACAAATTTTCATACAAGAAGAGGGAAAAACGAACTTCTCAATCTGATACAGAGGGAGAATGAATTTCATGGTGGAATTCTGAGAACTTGAAAGAGTTCGAGATTTGCTTATTCACACATCCTTTATAAACGTGAATCCCCCTGCCTGTTGGCTATGGGAGAAGCAGTAAGAGCCTCAGCTATTCCTCCTGACATTCCCCTCTTTTGCAGGACAGAGCTGTACAGTATGTGCCATGCAGCCTACCCTGCATCTCCTAAGCTAACGTGCTGCCCCACCCAAAGTACTGTGGAGGACCCGGTTCCCTTCCCAATGTTGCAATAAAGTTCAACCGCTAGTCCAGTTGTCTCCTGGGCATGGAATGGGGAGCCATCAACTTGTCCTTTGCCTCAGGCAGCAAACACAGTGGTGCTGATCCCAGCATTGACAATAACCCCATGAGGTCCCTTCCTAAGTTGGGAAATGGCCTCAGATCCCGGTTGCAAATCTTCATTTAGAAGAAACCCTGGTTAAGGTTGGCAAGAGCGATTTGAGCCAGATGGAAGAGTGGAAGAGGAAGCACTCCAGGTTTTTGAGGGCCCTTGGGTCTTAATGGCCTCCCTCCCTCAGTGAGTCTACCATCTCACTCCCATTGTTACCAGCTGCTATTGCTCCTCATCTACTTTCTCATCATTGCTACCACTTGCTTGCAGGAGCCGGTGAGCAAGCAGGCCCACTGGCATCCACTGCTCCTCCTTCTCACTGCCCCTGTTGTCTGGGCCAGAGAGAGAGGGGCAGATGAACACGCAGGTTGCAATGGTGGTGAAGATTAGGGATGTGCACTGGATCGGACCCGATCCACGATCCGAGTCCGGTCCAGTGGGAAATCGGATAAATTATCCGATTTCCGATCCCGCAGCTGGATCGGCCGATCCAATCCGAACCGGTCCGAAAAAGCTCCGAACCGGTTCGGCGGATCGGCGGATCGGCGGGCGCCCACTGGCGCCCACCGCCGCTTCCATTGGCGGGCGCCAGCGGGCGCCCGCCGATGAAAGTGGACAGCGGGGGGGGGGAGGAGGGGGGCACTTACCTTCTCGGCCCGGTGGCTCCCGTCCGGCGCCGGCGCCTACTACTACTAGCAGGCTCCGCGGCCTGCTCTAGGGTGGCGCGCCGGGTGATGTCATCACCCGGCGCGCTACTCTAGAGCAGGCCGCGGAGCCTGCTGGTAGTAGTAGGCGCCGGCGCCGGACGGGAGCCACCGGGCCGGGAAGGTAAGGAGGGGGTGCGTGGAGGGGAGGAGGGGGCGCACGGAGGGGGGAGGGGGGCCCTTACCTGCCCGGCCCGGCGGCTCCCGTCCGGCGCCGGCGCCTACTACTCCCAGCAGGCTCCGCGGCCTGCTCTAGGATGGCGCGCCGGGTGATGTCATCACCCGGCGCGCTACTCTAGAGCAGGCCGCGGAGCCTGCTGGAAGTAGTAGGCGCCGGCGCCGGACGGGAGCCGTCGGGCCGGAAAGGTAAGGAGGGGGTGCGTGGAGGGGAGGAGGGGGCGCGCGGAGGGGGGAGGGGGGAGGGGGGCCCTTACCTGCCCGGCCCGGCGGCTCCCGTCCGGCGCCGGCGCCTACTACTCCCAGCAGGCTCCGCGGCCTGCTCCAGGGTGGCGCGCCGGGTGATGTCATCACCCGGCGCGCTACTCGAGAGTAGGCCGCGGAGCCCGCTGGTAGTAGCCGCCGGCGCCGGACGGGCCGAGAAGGTAAGTGGCGGGGAAGGGGGCTTACCCCCCCCCGGAGCCGTCCGCTTCTATCCGCTGGCGCCCGCAGGCGCCAGCGGATGGAAGCGGGCGGCCCCAGGGGGGGTAGGGAGCGCGGGGGAGGGGGTTTACCTGCCGGGGCCGTCCACAGCGGACGGCCCGGGGGGGGGAGGGAGTTAGGCCCCCCCTTACCCACCCGCCGCCATTTTTTCCTCATAGACTTGCATTGCAATGCAAGTCTATGGGGAAAAAAATGGCGGCCGATCCAAAAATGTACGATTTTTGGGTCGGGATCGGACTCGATCCGGTCCGGGGGGCCTCCGATTTTGTCCGAACCGGTCCGGGACAAAATTGGAGGTCCCGATCCGGGTCCCGATCCGATCCGGGGGGTCCGTGCACACCCCTAGTGAAGATGAGAAGCAACTCCAGGAGGATCTTGTCAGTGGGCCCCCTGGTGGGGATTGGGATTTTGGGAGGTGCCCATCCATGACTACCCTTGACACTGACTTGGCATTCCCCCAGTCTTTAATAGAATCACCTGCTTCTTTTAAAACCACTCTTCCTTTTTAACAACTTTTTCTTTTGCTCATTTTGTTCTGGGCTTTTATTTTTCTCTTATTTCATGCTGTGTCTGTTTGATGTAATCTTCCTTGTGTGCTTGAGTAGAGAAGCAAGTGGTGATGATGGTGGTGGTGTATTATTTTATCATTTATAAGTGATAGGACACTCAGTGGCTGAATTCAGATGACACAAAAAGCAACTGGGGGAGGGGAACAATCGTCAGTTGTATTAACTATCGTGTCGTTCGAATTCTGCCATAATCAATTCAGTGCTGATCCTAATCCACACCACAGTTAATTATTTATGACCATGTTGTGTGGGGAGTACCCCCTAGATGAACAACTGTAAAGTTGATTATTACCCTACCATTGACTATCGTGTTGTCCGAATTCAGCCAGTGTCTTGGTCCCCAGAGAGATGCACCAGGAGCCACCTCTGCTTAGCTAAGGGGGCTATGTCAAAATACTT
Source organism: Anniella stebbinsi (assembly GCA_029215795.1). Taxonomy (NCBI): domain Eukaryota; kingdom Metazoa; phylum Chordata; class Lepidosauria; order Squamata; family Anniellidae; genus Anniella; species Anniella stebbinsi. Next base: position 106,324,081 of record JARDYH010000002.1, on the reverse strand, counting down.
ATTTTTATCAGACCCATTAACTGAACAGTAGGGACATTCTAGTTCTGCTTCTGAAGTTTGCTGCTATTATATTTCAATTGGCATTTTATCTTGCTTTCTTCTGGATTTCCTGCTGTTACTATTTTATGATTTCAAGTTATGGTTTCATTGTTTGATTGGTTTATTTTATATTTTATGGTGTCTTTTTTATATAAGCCACCATGCAAAAGCTACACTTAAATTTGAAGCATCTTCCATAAATAAATTTTACCTGCCACTAAGCATGTTACAATCCGCATAGCTCTATGCCATGTGTTGTTGCTGCTGCTGCTGTTTGTCTTGGTCATGCTAAAGGGTGACAGATTGTTGAGAGCAAAGGACAGAAGGTTAGGATCTATCTTTTATACAAAGAGACAGAAAGGATATTGAGAGGGTGTGAAATATAGCATCTTTTGAGTCTCAAGGTTAATGTTTGTTTTCTGTCTTGTAGAGTTGGCACAGGGCCAGGCTTGGCTCGAATGAGTTTTGCCTCAGGGGTCCCCAATTGGGAGAGACTTTAAAAAAGGGGGTGCTGAATTGGATTGCAGAATTTCACTAACTTATGGAAAGACATAGCCCAATCCTGCAGGCAAGAACAGAAAATAATCCTAAAATTTAGCAGCACCAAAAAGAAAGAGAACCTTACCTACAGTGACCATATGGACAGGAAGACAAGGCTTCTGTATCTTGAACAGGAATTTCAGCAGGTGTCATTCGTATGCATGCAGCACCTGGTGAAATTCCCTCTTCAGCAGTTAAAGCTGCTAGAATGATCAGATAGAAAAGAGGGCAGGGTTCCTGCAGCTTTAACTGTGGTGATGAAGAGGGAATATCACCAGGAACTAATTGCATACAAATGACACCTGCTGAAATTCCCTTTTCTAAACAATTGATAAAGATGCTTGAGCCCTGTCCTCCTTTACTAATCTTGCCACCAACTCCTGCCTGGTAAGATGGCCACTCAGACAACTGGTTTCATGGAGAAAGAGAGACATTGGATGTATGACAGAGAAGCTCCCATAGTCACAACTAAAAACCACTGGATTTTGACCTGCAAGAGTGACAAACATGATCATGGACGTTAAGGGGGAAGGGGTCCAGACAAAATCTGTACACAGTTCCCATAAAGTCAGATGGGCATCATGAATGGACGACTCACACCAGAAATAAATATGTAATCAGCGTAATCCATGATATCAAAGATTCCTTCAATACATTAGCCAGACTTCATACTATAACCAGACTGTGGAAGGGTATAAAGTTGGTAGCCACCACAACCAGCTACCACCCCACCACCCTCCAATAGAAATGGGAGCTTGCAGACAAATAGGTTGGAGAATTTCAGGAGGCCAATTGTGCACAGCTCTATCTGATATTGGGGTACTGGAAAGCTGACTGTGTGAGACCAGGCATTGCATTTAATTTTATGAATTATCATGTATGTGTCAGGATTGATGTATCGACGGTATGTATTAGATTTTAGTTTAATACGTTCCTGGAGTATGAGTGATGACGGGTTCCAGTAAAGCCATGAGCTATGGAGAATTAGGGGTATTAGAAATCATGCCATAAGTACTTCTGAAAACTGGAGGGAGGGTGGTGATTGCCGCGTCAGCAGTTACAGCATCCTGTAGAACGACTGCTCGAAATAGCCATTGTAACATCCTGTGGAATAGCAAGTAGGTCTATGGTCAGCTCACCCCAGAGCAACGTATGTGGAACAATAGCCAAACTGTTTGTGAGATGATGCAGGGACAATGGACTATGGGTCAACAGTCATGCTGTGACTGTGTGCTAATGGATATAACAGTGGGCTTGGGGTCATCCCTAGTTTGAGTTCTCAGGGCATTAGGAAGGTGAGCACCTGGAGACCCCATAATCTCTGGAGCAAAACCGCACTGAGTGGGGTTGGCCTTCCACTGTAGCGAATGATTGAGCATGATTGCTAGGGACCAATTTCTATTTATATCTGTGCTTTGAAGTGCAAATTCTATAGATGCTCTTGGTGTAATCAATAACGCAATGTAAGATTAGAAGAGCTCTCGTTTGCAGTGTCCAACTCTTTTTAAAGTCCAGGTCTGATTGGGACTGTTCACCCTACATCAGAGAGATTTAGTCACAACTGTGAAAGTTTAGTAATAATAAATGTTTCAATGCATATATTAATTAAAGAAAGACTACAGCCCCTGGGCATGGAGGGGGGAATTTAAATGCAAAAAATACATCCAGTGGAAGAAGCCTCTAACTCTGTAATTGCCGGTGACAAAGTATCCTTTTCAGGAACTGATGGGATGAAAACTGAGAGGGGGGGAAAGCACAAGGGTGGACTCATGCACTAACAGCATCAAGCAAGCTACTTGTCAAAAGAACCAGAAAGAAAGAATAGGCCAGGTAGAAAAGTTATTGCCTTGGAGTGCAAGATGACTGCCTAATGTGGAAAAACTTGCAGGCACCTAAATTGGTGAGCACTGATAAACTAAGAGAAAGCTGAAATTGTCAGTTTCTTAAGAAGTTTCTATATGCCAAGACATCTAAGAGAATCACGAAGTTAGCTCATGGGTGACAAGAAGAAGAGTGGGAGCCCTATGCCAGAAGGAAGCAGAGACATACAGAGTGATGTATAGGAGAATTGAAGCATAACATCAGTAACCACTCCATGGCCTTCAGTGGTGGTACTCTCATCAGCTTCATAACAGAGTCAACACTGGACCCTATCTTCTCCAAGTTTTGCCAATTCACAGGGCTAGAATGAAGCTCCATTCGCTCTCGCAGCAGCATGTGGAGAGCACTTTCCCAGTAGCAAGATCCACACCACTCGTCAAGGTGTGAATGAAGGATCCAGGCAAATCAGCCGATAACATGACTCCCAAGCAAGCATCTCCTTCTCATTCAGAAGGCGAGAAAGAACTACATCACTGGCCCCACCCACATGCTGCCTTTGTTGACAGACTTGCAGCATGGAATCTGTCATGACTCTCCTGGAAAGAGTTCGAGGCCTCAAAGTCAGGTGTCCCCAGGGGACAGGCCAGTGCAGAGGACCCCAAAGCTAGCCAAGATGGTCCTGCCCAAGATGGCCCTGCTTCAGGTCTGCCTTCTCAGGAGATGGAGAGCTCAGCTTCTAAGGTGAAATGTGATGCTGAGATACCACCTAGTCCCTGAGAACACTGGTGCCTAAAGATGCAGGCCAGGGCAGTGGACAGACGAAGGAGAGCCTGCTTGCATAGGAAGCCTCCTCAGGCCTAAGGTCCTCCTCCTCAGGCCTAAGGTCCTCCTCCTCATGAATAAGACTTCTGCCAAAAGGCCTATGATTATCTGTACCTGGGCTTTGGGTAGGGCTTGGTAGTTCTAGCTTATAAGCCTCAGACATAGGCAGAATTGCTTGAACATTGTCTGTGTATTAGCTCTACACCTTGCTTGCATTCTTTATGATTGTCTAGCCCTTGTCCCAACACTCTCTCTGTATTGGACATTGCACTGTTTTGTGACTCTGTGTTTGGACTCACCCTTGCCTTGCCTGGATTTTTGCTCTTTGCCAGCACCCAAACAGCCTAGACCTTGGATTGCCTGGTAAGCCTGCTCTTGGAGTTCACCTAACCTGAAGCATGACAGTGAGCCTATCTACACACACACAAGATAAAACACTTTGAAAACATTTTGGAAACTGTATATGGAGTGTGTCCTGGGCACCAACAGTTCTCAAAACTGTTATAAACCATTTTAAAACGTTTTAAAGCAGTAGTGTAGATAGGCTGCGGATCTCACCACTGAGATGAACGCAGCTTCCATCCCACTGTGTTTTGAAAGGAGCCCTTGAGCTTCTTCAGAGAACCTATCCCAGTTTACACTTGCTGACTGACGTCTGGTCTCAAGCTTTTGCTATTAGCCTCATTTTCAGGTTTCCCTAAAGATACGGGCTAGGACTGTGATCCACCTCCATCATCCCACATTTGTTCATTAGCAATTTCCTGAGACAAACATAGGGTGTTATTTTAAATAGTCTTTTCTTCAGTTGTTTTGATACTCAGGCTACCTGCTCTGCACAACAGAGTGAGTACGCTAAGATCTGTGAACGACTTGCTTATTTCCATTAACATTTATAAGTGAAACCTTTCAATATGTCCTTGGCTGTGGAGGTTTGAGTTGTGTGCAGCAGAAGACAATACAACTGTAAATCGATTTGCATTGCAAAGGCTCTCAAGCAATTCAAGGACTGTAAGCATCTGTATGCAGAGCAAACAAAATGAAAAGTTATTACCAAAGGTGAGTTGCGAATCTGGATGTCCAAAAGGCTGGATATCCAGGTTTGACTATGATCACTGTGACTTGGGACTGAGTTTTAGTTGAACAGAAAAATGAAAGTCTGTACATTTTTTATTTCCTTTAAGGTGCCTTACCGGACAATGTTTTCTCTAGGTGGCTTACAAACATACAACAAATAAAACACAATTCCATTAGGAGAATATCCTATAAAACACAAATTATAGCCAGCAAGGAATCAATTTAATTAAATAATTAATTAATTATCAATTAAACCTTTAAACCAGTATTGGGCCCAGCATAAAAACAATCAATAACCAGCTGTCTAAAATTATCACTCTAAAACCAGCAGCAACATTAATGAAATCATTTAAAAGCCAATCAGGTCTTCAAAGCCTATTTGAAGGCCAGCATGGATAGGGCTGATTGCATGTCCTTTGGGAGGGAGTTCCATAAAGTAGCAGCCACCGCTGAAAAGGCCAATCTAACTGATCCGATGTGGGTGCCAACAAGCAGGGCCTTCAGATGTCATCTCCACTGCTCTATAAGCCTGGCTTCAGGCTTTTATGAGTAATCCCATTTTCAAGTTTCTTTAATCATCTGCATTATCCAGTATTTGTTAATTTTGAGTGCACACACCCATACTCCAATAGTCACTGCTTACTATGGACAGTCCTAGTTTTCCAGGACATTTCTGTCTTTGGTCTGGACCATGATCTGCCTTCCATAAGTGGAAGTGATCTTCTGCCAGAGGAATAGTTCCTCTTGTGGATTGCTCCCCTCCCCACAAAGCACAACTCACCCCTTTCAACTACACAGACTCTAGGTAGCATTTTCAGGGGGTTGGAGAGGTTGCAATAGTCTTTGTTATAGACAAGGCCATGTTGGATATCCATGTATCTGATTGAGCATGCAGAATAGAGACCCATGTGATCTAAGTTCCAAGTTGAGGGCCTCTAATCTAAAATGGCACCCATAGCTTGGATGCTCTAGACAGCAACCAGAGGAAGGGCTATTCAAAAAATGGCTTTAAAATGTCAAAGAGGGTTTCCAAAAATAATCAACAGATAAGGAAGGCATCTTTTTTTCCTGTCTAATCAAATAGAATTTCAAACAAACAAACAAAAATGTAATTACGACTCATCCCCAAAATGACCTTACAGGCTGGTGAGTTTAATTTTGAACTGCTGATAACATAAATAAAAGTTCCAGATCGCACGTTTCACATGTGACTTGGTTTTACTTTAATGGAATTAGATTGATGTTAATGGTCTGCAGCATGTTTTAATTCTGAACGTGTGTGTGTGTGTGTGTGTGTGTGTGTGTGTGTGTATGCGTGTGTGTGCTCCTCTGCCTTACAGAGCGATATCTGTTTTGTAAGACTTAAAATCCCACGGCATCCTACAAAGCATGCTGTGTGAATTGACTAGTGAAAGTAGTAAGAATTCTTTGTTAAACCATCTCTGCCTCTCACCCAGAACTACATTTCTGGGTTCTCTTGGGAAATGAATGATTTTTAAACCAATTTAAGGACTCCTCCCCCCCACACACACACACACTGCTTAGAAGCCACCGAACTCGGAAGCTTCTGAGAATCTTTGCCTCCCTCTATTCCATTCTATGTTGTTTTTGCTTTGCAGCTTCTTCAGCCACCTTTCAAAGGGTGCTGTGTGTTAGCCATGGCCATGCTCCAAGGCAATGGTTTGCAAACTGCATTCTGGGAAACCCAGGAATTCTTTCATCTGGAGATCAGTCATGTTGGACAGACTTCCCTGAATGAGAATCTGAAGCCCATCTTGCAAGGGCGCTTCCGAAGGGGAGGGAAGGAGGGTGGAGGAGGGTCAGGATAAATTGTATCCTGAACTCTCCAGTCCCCTTGCCTCCCCACCTACTGGAACGCCCCCTTCTTTGAAGTTGATTTTCTGATCTCAGAGAGGCAACGGGCATGATTTTCTCCATGTGGCTGCAAAGGGCAGGAGGTGTATTTCCAACTCCTTCTGAGGCTGAACCCTAATCTTGGAAGGATTGTTTGTTTGTTTGTTTGTCTTTTTGAGTTTGTTTGTTTCTGTTATTACCATCCTGTGGTCCCTGGGATTGCTCTCTCCATCTATCATGTGGAAATGCCCACTAATGAAATTTTCACTGGCTTTCTCTCAGTGTTCCCAAGGCAAAGCCCCAAGCCCATCTTAAAATGGAGCTCAAAAAGGAGAAATGCAGGATGTGATCCTGTGATGAGGGGAGATACGAGTGGTGAATACAAGTTAATGTGTGACTCTATAAAGATTGTTACTGCCTCTTGTTTGGGATGGTTGCATTATATATGCCTTTCCAAACAAGTAGCAATAAAACCTTTAAAGTACCCCATGCTATCATATATTTTGTTTGTGCCACATGTGTTCAGTCTAATGATTTGTTTTAGTTTCTTTTTTTCCTACCTTATTATACAATTCCAGTTTTCTCCTCCTTTGAAATATACTAATTGGAGTAGAAGCAATGATCTTCCTTGCACGGAAGAAACCCAATCTCTACCCACATGTGCAATTTGGGGGTGATGGATATAATGACTCGTACATTTTACTGGGGGGTGATAAAGTGCCTTTGTGTTACCTTGCCAGTTTCCTCTGTGCTACTTCATGAACAGAGCATTTCACAAAGAGAAAGGAGTGATTGCTTTGTAGGCCATCATAAGCCTAACAGCTCTCAGTAAGTTCACATCAGGGTACCCATACTTATTTGCAATTAATGTGAAATCCAAATGAACTGATAGCCAGTTTGGATATGTGGTGGATCTGCTATGATTGTACATAAAGGCACTGTGTTTGAAGCACATCTCACTGTTCATCTACCACGTCCTAAGAATGCTCCTGGATCCCAATCCACTTTAGACAAGTAACTGCTTTTTGCTCCATCCAGCTAGCTTGTTTCCCAAACTTCAACAGGTGTACCTGAGATTAACCAGAGCAAGAGAGACTACAATGGCTTTAAAGGACAGACCCCACTCAGTGATAGATTTGCAAATCTTTACCAAGTGTTTTGGGCTTCAAGAATGAAAGTATGTGGGTAGTGGTCCCTGAAATTTCTGTCAAGCCAGAGAGCACATATTTGGTATCAAATAATACATTTTTATTGCTCAAATTGTCTAAGACAATAACAAGCTTTAGCTAAGATGAGGCAGATCACAAACATTCCTCAATACACAGAAGTTGCAATCAGTTAGTGCTGTGCCAAATCCTACCACTATTTTTGGGAACTTTTTCTCTCCCTGCGAAAGAGGCGTTGTTTTTTCTGCCTCTTTCACAGGGAGGGGGAGAATTTAAGAGATTTTTCTCCTTGGAGAGGGGGACAGGGTTTCCACATACCTATTATAGTGTAGCCAGTTGTTGAGGGGGTCTTCTATTATTATTATTATTATTATTATTATTATTATTATTATTATTATTAAAAAACCCACCCATGACACTTGTATGAGCATGGCAGTTCTTCTTGAATGCCTATTGGAAACCATGTGGCCTCTCCCTCTCCAATAAGCATTCAGGAAGAACTACTAGGCTCCTGCAAAAAATTAAATCAATAAATAGAAATTTACCTAATTGGAAGGTACGGTGGTCAAAGTCAGCCCAAGCACAAATGGCAGGCTTTTCATTCTCCCACGATCTCTCTCCCTAACTGATGAAACCCTGGCCTTTTATAACCCTCATGATGCCAATGAGCTCATCCTTAATTTTGGACCATTCCCATTTTATTCTCAATATAACCAGGTCTGCCACTGATACCAGTAATACCCAGAAGGTGATATTCCTGCATGTTAGAAGCTCTTTGACATCAGAAGTATGATGGTTGGTAGGTTAAGCTATGTGCTGCTTCCAGCATTTGATCAACCCATTCATGGCAGCCTCCCTCTATTTCCAAGAACATATTTGATTACTCATTGTTATCTCACAATACATACATACAGAACTAGTCATACCTATAAGATACAAGAAATTCTTAGCAATTCTACACACTACAATGCATATTCTGCTACACACTGATGAATGCCTAGGTAGCAGCAGTGGCCAGGGATGATTTTTTTTTTTACCAATTTCTTCAACTCTTTCCTAGAGAAGTCAGGACCTTGCTGCTGCCTCCTAATATCTGCCACCTGAGGCAATCGCCTCGCTCTGCCTAGTGATAGGGCCAGCCTGAACATGGGAAGGCACACTGTCTTAATTAGATTACTTCTGAATTCTGTTTATACTATTTTAATTGTATTTAATTCAATTGAATCATTACTGTACTTTTTCTATTTCATTTCCTGCTAACTTCATTGTGTACTGCTCTCTCTCGCTCTCTCGCACACACACACACACAGATGATAATGAAGATGATGATAATAACACATCATTTTACAGCTGTCTTTATAGCTAAAAAGGTACTGTTTAACATGTGTATTATTGCGATGGTGATAATGATGATGATATTTTTACCATTTTTATATTGCAAGCCGCCTTGTGGGATTTTTTTCTAAAAGGTGTGCTATAAATGAGAAGAGGAGAGGACAGTTTTGCCATGTCTTTAACTGAAGAAACAAAAAAGAGGCAAACCCTTTAAATGATACTGGGAAATTGAATGTTATAAATGAATAAAACACCTTTGGAAAATGCCTGGTGCATTTCAGTAAATGAAGATTAAATGAAGATTTGTAATCCCTCACTGGATAAATATTCATTTTCTTTGAGGAATGGAACAGTCCTCTCCTATACACATTTAACATTTTAGTAGCAGTGTTTTCCAGAGACTGGGCTGATTCCAGCGGGGTGAGATAGACTCAAGTCACTTTGGCTTGAATAGCTAGGTAGAGTTTGCACATTTGTAATTTCAGGTTCCAGAATTCTTAGTGAAACATATTAGGCTCCAGACTTCATGACTGATTTTTTTTTCATGCCACCTACTAATATCCTATAAAATCTCCATGGATGGTTTTGCTTATTTTATTTATTTCCCACTCTTTCTTTAGAGCATGGCTTTTGTCCCAATGGCCTCCCATCTAGGTACTGATCCTTAGTCGCACCATTGCTCCCAAGGACTAGATTCTCCTAGGGTCTGGAGGGACGGGACTTGTGGCCCTCCAGATGTTTTGGCCTACAGGTCCCATCAGCCCTATCCAGCATAGTTAATGTATTATGGGAGTTGTAAGCTAAAAATCTGGAGGGCCACACATTGCCTACCTCTGTATACCAATCCCTGAGCTACTTTGCTTTAGATTCTTCATTGTGCCAAAGAGGATAGCTGTGTTAGTCTGTTGTAGCAAACAAACAACAGATTTGTGAGGCAGAGGTAGGCACCCTGGTGCCCTCCAGAAGCTTTGGCCTACAACTTCCATAATCCTTGACATATGGACGTGCTGGCTGGGGCTTATGGGCATTGTAGTCCAAAACATTTGAAGGGCACTAGGGTGCTTACTCCTGCAAGACTAACAAAGCTTTCTTGGATTAGAATCCTCTCCTGAGCAACAGCCCTCTGAGATATGCTAGTGTTTTCCCCATTTTTCAGAGAGGCAAGTGTTTTTATTCCACAGTCCACATCATACGGGGGGATTCCATGCCATAAAACAGGGAGCTGTAGTCCATGTTCCAAGCTCTAAATCAAAGGCTTGCTACAGGTTGTACATGGAAAAAAAAAAGATTCCACACAATGCATGTGTACAGTGTTGCTTATTATTGGCATGTACATTTTTAAATTGCCATGGTTGCCTGCAAAGTTGTGATTTACCACTTCCCAATGTTGGCTCCTGTATTTTACAAGCAAAGCCTTTCTTTATAAGCCATTCATAAATCTTGACTGGAAATCCTGAATGGTGTCTGGAAGCAGTGGTAGATGGGATATAGGTGAATAAATTGAGATTCAATCAAAACAGGATGGAGATGTTAAAAGAGTTGATAAACTAGGAGTTGATAAATTTCCATTCTGGATTGGGTTTGACTCCTGACTCACAAACAACAGGTTACTTCTTGGCCCATTGCTACTACATCTGTGCCCAGCTATGTTTTTTTTAATTATCTTTGGATGATATGTCAGCTTCAATCACTCCTAAAATATAGTGATCTGGCCATTGTTATACATGTCTTGGCACCTCCCATTTGGATTACTGCAATGTGCTCTATGAGGAAATTGTCTATCGGTTTCAGATAGAAAGGTTCACCTGTTGCTGGGCATCAGGAATAGGAAGCCCATAACACCTGTGTTTAAAGATCTACCTTAGCTCCCGATCAGCTTTTAGGCACAATACAACGTGCCAGTTTAAAGCCCTATTCAGCTTCAACCCAGGGTATCTTAGAAAATGCTTCCTCCTGTGAGGACCAGCTGATGCCATGAGACACAGCACTAGTTGATCTTAGCTTCTGGCACTATGACAGGCTTTTCTGGTGCTGGCATCCTCAGAACTTCTTCCCAGTCCTGCTCAATTTTAATTTTCAGAAATTTAATTACAGTACGTCCATATTATTCCAATGAACATGAAGAGAAAGCCGAATCTTCTTCAAGATGTGTGAAGTTTTATTGGAATGTGCAGCTATTTTGGATTTGCAATTGTTATTTATGCACTTGTTATGAATAGATTTTGCAATATTAAATGGATTTGATGCTATGTTTTCTAGTTGTGGTTAGCATTTTGAAAAAGCATTTAGCAGCATACACATTTGAATGAATGAATCTGATGGATGTGGTGGTTCTTGATATGTAGTGGAAGCCTGATTCTGTGCATGGATCTCTCTATTTTGTCTGGATCCAAACTAGACGTAGCTTTAAATGTGTCATTCAGAAGCACACCAGGTTGTTGGAGTGGAGGCTGATGGTGCCAATATCATTGGGTGGTGAATCCACTCTGAGTTTCAACGAGAACCTGACAGAACTCTAGAGGAGCTATCCAAGGTGCTGAGCCATATCTGCACCATAGGTTCAGAACCTTGGAAAGCTCCTTCAGAATTCCATTTAGACTAATATAGGCCCAGCCCACTTTGACCCTACCCACTATGAGTAGCCCCACCCTTTTCTTTTAGCCACACACACCCAAAATTACAGTTTGGCTCTCAGGCCAAAATAGCTGCTCACTCCTGGCTTAGAGTCCACTTGGAGTGGAACATTGCTGTGGAGTTTGATGTCAGGCCTGGAGGTTGATGTCAGGCAGGCACGATGTTGCTTTGTTTTAGTGCCTGCTAAAGCCATTTATGTATTTTAACAAGATTTTCTGAATGACTGGTATAAATTGATTTTAAATGTTTTTATTCCCTTGTATTTTGATTCTCTTTTTTCCTCTTTACTTTTCACCACTCAGGGTTTATTTATTAATTTATTTATTGCTATATAGCAATTTTCTAAATGAATAAAATAAAATAAAAGGCAGAAGAAGAGGTGATCTTCTTGGTGGGAGAAAGATTTAACTGCTATGCATTCAGGGGAAGGTCACCTGACTCATCTTTATTTTTATTTTCTATTTTCCTCTTTGCATTGATGTTATGCTTATAAGGTTCTTTATTTGTTTATGATTTTTCGTTTCCTGGATTTTTGTAAACCTCCAGAGTGGGTTCCAAACAGACAGTATAGAAGGGCAATAAATAAACAAATCCAGTGAATTTTTGGCATGTCATGCAGCTGTTAAAGGGAACGAAACTCTGTGGGGGTCGGGGGTGAAAGGTACCCCTAGCTATTTGATGACGAATAAGGGTGCGTGAGGTTCACCCCATTCTTCCATTGTGAAAAACTGTGACGGGAGCATAAAATGAGATGAAATCTATGGACAATGCTCTGTCTTCTCCTCGGATACTAGACAGACTGTAATGATGCAGAAGGAGAAGAGGGGGAGAAAGGGAGAGAGAGAGAGAGGACTTCTAAAATATGGCTCCGGTTATAAATAGGAGGCAAGGCCATTTCTAGAAAGCCCCGGCGCTCCGGGCGCTTCCCAGCTGCCTACAACTCCCAGCATTCTTCGCGGGGAAGTTTTGTCCCGCTCAGGGCGCTACCTGCTCGCTTTTCTAAAGCCGCCGCCGGCAGTCAGTCAGTGGGTGTTTAGCGCAGCCAAGCGACCGACTGGAGCCACTTCGGACGAGCAGCAACGGCGGCTGCCGCTCGCTCCAGCCTCCCGCTTGGCAACTTTGGGCTCCTCTTCGCAAGAGCCTCCGAAGCGGGGAAGGGGGTGTGGGGAAAGAGGAGCAGAAAGGGGAAGGGGAAGGAAGGAAGGGAAAGAAGGGGAAAGTGGTGGCCTAAAGGCGATGAGGCGGATCTGCAGGCTGGCAACTTGCTGCCCGCTTTCCCCAGTGGCGACCCGGCGCTCTGGATTCCCCAGTCGGTCGCTGCTCGCAGATCCACGCAATGGCGTCGCGAGGGATCGCCCCGAAGGACTGCGGCGACCCTCCTGGGAGTGAATGGATCGACTCGCGACTCCCCTACTAACTAAGCCCCGGGGCGAGCTGCGGGGGGTCGCAGGGGCGGAAAGCCGGGGCGATCGGACGCCTCTGCCTCGGGGAGGCGGCTGCTGCTGCTGCTGCCGCTGCTGCTGGCGCCCGTCGGGGCTCTCTGCGCCCTGGCTGATGTCGACTGTGGGAGCCCCCGCGGCGCCGGGAGAGAGCGGAGAGCCCTCCAACTTGTATGGCTGGCGGAGGGCGAGGGGCCGGCCGGAGAGGAGCGCCTAGCGTCGGAGGAGGCGTCGGCGGCTGAGGTGCCAAGCCGGTGGGGGGGAAGGGGCTTCTCCTGGCGCGCCGGACACCGGGCTCTCCAGTGATGTGGAGACTGAGCGTGTGGTGGCTCCTGAGCAGGGTCTGTCTGTTGCTGCTGCCGCCCTGCGCCCTGGTGCTGGCCAGGGTGCCCGTTTCCTCGTGCCACCCGCAGCCCTGCCAGATCCTCAAGCGGATCGGGCACACGGTGAGGATCGGGGCGACGCACCTGCAGCCCTGGGCTGCCGCGGCTGCCTCCCGAGCCGGCGGCACGCAGCATGAGCTCCCGCGGGCAGGAGGGCTCCCGAGTCGAGAGGAAGCGGGGGGCGCCCCCGAATCTGCGCGGCAGCCAGAGGAGCGGACGAGCGCCGAGGGCTCGCCGGAGAGGTGGCGGACGGGCACCAGCTTGAACAGCCGTGCGCGCTTGGCCACCGGGCACCTGATCGGCCCCGAGGGTCGGGACCAGGCGCTGGTGCCACGGGAGGCGCTCCTGCTGGCGGTGGAGACGCTCAACCGCGTCAAGGGGCTGCTGCCTTACAACCTATCCCTGGAGGTGGTGATGGCCATTGAGGCCGGCCTGGGCGATCTACCTCTCTTCCCCTTCTCTTCGCCCAGCGCCTCCTGGAGCAACGACCCGGTCTCCTTCTTGCAGAGCATCTGCCACACCGTGGTGGTGCAAGGGGTCTCGGCCATCCTCGCCTTCCCCCAGAGCAGGAGCGAGATGCTGCAGATGGACTTCGTCGCCAGCGCTCTGCGCATCCCGGTGCTCAGCATCATGCTCAACGAGTTCCCTAGAAAGAGCCAGGTAAGGGGGAGGGGGGAGGGGGCGTTTAACCTTTGGGGCGGGGTGGGGGGAGGGAGGGAGAAGGGAGGCAGCTGGTGGCTCCGATTTCGGTCGGGCTGTGAATCCATTCTAGGTTTTAGTCAGAAACAGCCAGAACTCTGAAGGAGCTGTCCAACGTGCTGAACTCTATCCGCCTAAATAGGTTGAGCACCTTGGATAGCTCCTTTGGAGTTCTGGCTGTTTCTAACTGGAACCCAGAATGGATTCACAGCCCCACCGAAATCGGAGCCACCAGCCTCCACTACCTGGGGGTCTTTCGCCTCTGCCAAGGTGCACGAGAAAGTGGCGGAGGGGAGGGGATTGCCCAGAGCCGCGGTAAACGTTTAAGACCTTCGGGCGAGGAAGCGGGAGGGGCGCAGTTCCAACGGAGGATGCGAGTTCTGCTGGCGAAGTTTGAGCGACGTGATCAGCACCATGGACAGTGCACCTCTGAACCAGAGAGCTTCAGATGGGCAGCCAAGCGAAGACTCTCCCATCCCCCAAATCCTTCCCCGTTCAGTCCCTCCCACCTACCTTCTCTGCCAGGTGCTACCTCTCTCGGTCCTTAACTTCTGTCTTCTCATTGGCTACGCTGGGTTTCTTCTTTTGCTGTTTTCTATCCGCTGGGAGCCTCGCTCCATTTGGCAAAAGTGGCTGGAGATCGCAGTGGCTGATCCCTGGTAGTTGTTTCCCCGCAGGCTTCAGCGCCACAGAATAAGAAATATGGTAGATAGGCTGCAAAGGTACCTCTGTGTTCAGTGCTAAACAAACTTTCCATATACACTTTTAAAAGCCTACCTAGAGACTCACTTCGCTTGTTCTCAAAAAAAAAAAAAAAACCTCCAGGGGGATACCCATCAAATCTAAGCAAGTTTTACACACACATGATCCATGTTCTTTTAACTTTGCTCTGATCATTTGTGCCTGACAGAGACCCTGGTGTGATTCTAAAGCTCACTGAACTGTTAAAGAACTCAAGTTGATTCCTTCACCATTATCAGCGATTCCTATTCCACATCTCTCAAATCATTCGATGCTTCAATGAAGGAAAAACAGCTTTTCTTCTATCTCGTGCAATCAATCATATGCATGCATACCACAGATAACCATGTATACATTTACTTATGTGTAACACACACACACAGGTAGGTGAGATAAATTCCCATATCTGAGATGCTTAACCCTTTGCTATTATTAGCAGTAGTAATAGTAGTACATAATACTAATAATTCAGCATTTATACTGCACTTCTCATAGTTCAAGGCATTGCACAAATCTCGTCTAGCTAAGCAACTTCCAGGTATCCTTTAAAAGGAAAACGCTCCTGCTTCTTTGCTTGGCATTTAGGATTCAGGTGAGCCAACAGGCCAAAGATCAGTGATTTCACCCAGGTGTCTTGGGAACCAAAGTTTGTGAAAACTTTCATTTTCCTCGTCATTTAGCTCACTGCAGGTTGTTGTTCTTAAATCTAAAAAGGCAATTCAGCATCTGAGGAAGCTATTTTTCCTCCACACAGAGAGCTGAGGCATACAGAGATGAACAGTGCAGTCCTAGGCATGTCTCCTCAGAAGTAAGTCTCCACTGAGATCAATGGGCCTTACTCTCAGTTAAGTATGTATGGATTCACAGCCTAAAACTGCAATCCTATTTCTATGAGAGTAATACCTATTTAATTCAGTGGGACTTACTTCCGAAGTAAAGATGTATAGGATTGGGCTGCAAGTGACTTACCTGATAGTACATTGTGTGTGTGTGTGTGTGTGTTAGAGAGAGAGAGAGAGAACTCACTAAGGCTAAAATCTTTTTTTTAAAAAAAACATATTAGGAATAAGCCCCATTGAATGCTTATGACTGCATGGTAAAACGTCTGCAAGCTTCCACGTATACTGATATTATAGTTGGAAGGGACCTCCATGGGCAACTAGTCCAGGGGTCCTCAACATGAAACCTGTGGGGACCTCCAATGACACCCATGAAGTGGGTCCCCAATGTAGCACTTGCAGGTACCACAATTTTTTTAAAAAAATAATCAATTTCTTTAATATCCATACGGAGGATTTGTATAAATCCATAGCAAGGAATACATATGTAATACATACAACTTTCTAGCAATTATGCCTAGGCATCAACCAAAGTGGATCAAATATCCAAAAAAAGTATCCATATGCCACCTGTCCAAAAATTCAAGGTGTTGTAATGTCCTCAATCCATTGCATTAAAGGAGGTGAGTGTTTATCCTTCCAATGTTTTAGTATCAGTCTTTAAACTGTCAAAAGGGTGTGGGGAATCCATTTACCCTGATTATTTGTTAAAATCCATGTAGAATGTAAGTCATTTAATTGAGTGCACGCATCAGTGAATATTAGGCTGTTCCAGTACAAAATTTATCTGTGTAATAACCTCTTCCCCAAAAGAAGCCATTACTGGACAGTGACAAAACATATATTTAAAAGAAGCATTAGCTGTATTGTACCACCAGCAATTAGCCAAATTAGACAATTTCTTATTAAAGAGATGTTATGGAGTCCAATAGATACAGAGCAAATGTTTTGCAGCCTAAGACTCATAGACGTGCCAGGTAGATGCCAAAGTGATCTACTGATTAGGCATTTTGTGATGGTGCCCGCATCGTGGTCTCAAATTCCCAAATGTGCCCACAGGTCCAAGAAAGGTTGGGGATTCCTCATCTAGTCCAACCCCTTTCTGATACATCAAGTTCTTTTCTACAGCTTCCAATGGAGGCTGATGGCTCTGATTTTGGTGGGGCTGTGAATCCATTCGGGGTTTCAGGCAGTACCAGCCCTGAACTCTAAACGAGCTATACAAGGTGCCAAACCCTATCCCCAAACTAGGTTCAGCATTTTGGATAGTTCCTTTAGAGTTCTGGGTGATTCTGACTGAAACCTCAAGTGGATTCACAGCCTCACTGGAATTGAAGCTACCAGGCTCCACTAACAGTATCCCTGATAGGTGGCCATTCAGCCTCTGCTCAAAACACTCTAACAAAGGAACCACATCTAACTGCTTCAACCTTTTCCCTGAAGGTTGGTCTCCAATCGGACAACTTCCGATTTGTCGATACCTTTCTTAAATTGTGGTGCCTAGAACTGTACATTGTACTCCAGTGAGGTCTGACCAAAGCAGCCTAGAATTGCATTTGCGCTTTTAGCTGACTCTCTATGCTGACTCAGGTTTCCTACTAAAACCTCTGTATCCTTCTAACATGTACTGCTTTCAAGCCAAGTTACCCTACCCTGCATGTGTGCATCTGATTTTTCCTACCTAAATGCAGAACATCCCATTTATCTCCATTGATATGTGCTTTGTTACTTTTTGCCGACTTTTCCATCCCATTACAATCACCTTGGATATCCTGTTTCTCTCTGCTAAGATATTACCTACGCAGTTTGGTGTCATCTGCAGATTTGCTGAGCATCCCCTCTGCTCCTTCATCTAAGTCACTTATATGAAATAACCCTGGACCTAGGACAGATCCCTGCAGCACCTGGCCTGCCAATTCTCGCCAAGCTGATGTTTGTCTTCTTTTAGGAGTTTGAACTATTATTCACACCTATTTTTAACTTTCTCTGCAGTTTGACATATATATAGCCTTTGTGTTTTAAAGAAAAATGTGCTAATGTAGAATTTCTACCATTGGCAAGCCGGAACAACTTGCCACTGACGCATGAATCCCATCAATACATCACTAATAAATATACATTGGGAACTGAACAAAGGAATTGCCACAAATAAAACTTGGATGTTGGGTAGGGATGGCATAACAGGGAAGACATCCTGTGTCTAAGAATGGGTGGGGGGGATAAAGGATTTCCCCTCTAGGTCTCATTGACTAATGATTCAAGGTTTGGTGAAAGACTTACCATGTAGAACGAGGGTGTTGAGCCTCTTTCAACCCGAAGGCCAAATTCAATTTTTGAGAAGCTCTCGGGGGGCGCATTCCAGTGGGCAGGGCCAAAGGCAAAAGGGGTGGAGTGAAAATACTCACACACACAAAACCAGCATATTTTAGCTTAAAGCTCTTACTGCCGGTAACTTAGAATTTCTACCTATCAGAATGGGGGAAACTGGGAAACCACAAAAGCTCATCAGGAAAAATGGGAAGGGGGCATAGCCATCTGGTAACCCCCTGAGGGATGAATTGGGACCCCAGCAGGGCCAGATTTGATGTTCTGCTCCCCTGTCATAAGTCAGTTAGTTACCTGGAGCGCTCTCTGCCTTGCAGTTACAAAATTGCAGTGTGACAACTTTGCTCCTGCTGTCTGCTTGTAGCACAGTGTGTCTATCTGGCTTGTGCCTTTGTTTTAAATAAATAGGCCCACATGGAAAGAAAGTGCTTCTCTCACTGGCAAGTGGGTTCTTTTTGAGCCAACCTTGCTGAGCGGGTTTTTAGTTCCGGATGAAGTCCAGGGTCACGTGAATCAGGAGCAGCACATTTTGAAGTGCAGGGTCTCATCACGACAGCCCCCACAGCCATTCTCCTGAGAAGAATCCATAGCTACGCCCCCAAGAAGAGTCCAGAAATGCAGGTAAATGTGTTGATGCATCTGTGTTGGAGCCCATCAAAGAAAAGGAAAGAAGAAATAGACAGCTTGGCTTTCGTCCTTATTCTCTAAGTTGTCTGTGTGAATCTATCGCAAACAATGGTAACCGTTGAGAGCTGTATTAGCATCTCATTCACTTGCCAGAGGGCCTCTGGTTTACCCTGGTGATCTGGAAGATGACATCATCAGTTGTGCTCTGGGGATAAGAAGAAGAAGAAGAAGAAGAAGAAGAAGAAGAAGAAGAAGAAGAAGAAGAAGAAGAAGTCCCCCTCCACTGCAGCACCGATGGGAATGTGGAATGTCACCAGCCATTTTTAACACATTAGTGCCAAATGCATATGGAAATGCTAGTTTGCAGCAGTTGTCTCTTTGTTGAATACTGGCATGACCAACAACTGGAATCCAGGGTTTGGCTCTTCACTTGCAGGAGAAGGAGGCCTGCTGCTTGCCAGCCTGCCTGCCTGCCTACCTCCTGGCCTCACTGCTGCTGCTGCTGCCGCCACCCCCCCCCCGAGGACTTCTGCCTGGCAGACTGCCACTCCCTGCAGGACCAGGCCCCCATTACTGAGCCAGCTGCTATGGACTGCTCCATCTGTCCCCCTCCTTTGGAGGGATATATAAGATGGCCGGCTGAGGGGGCCTGGGAGAGCCACCACCTGCAGGAGAGGGAGGCCTACTGCCAGGGGAGGAAAGGGTGCCACCTGCCACCTGCTGCTTGCTGCTTGCAATTATGTGCCTGGGAGGTACAGGGCCAAGTGGGGGGATCTGAGGGGGGCCCAATCGGTGTAGTGACGGGTAACGGGAGATACAGCATTGTGAGGAGGACTTGTCAGGTAAGGGGAACACGGCCCAGACAGTTAATGCCTGTGCCTTGTTCTGGTCCCCCTCACATCCACAGGTCAGTCAGCCCTCGGGGTCTCTGGATGCTGCTTTTAAATGCCAGATCGGTGCAAAATAAGACCTCCCTCATCCATGATCTAACAGTGGATGAGGCGGCCAATCTGGCTTGCATTACCGAGACCTGGGTGGGAGAGCAGGGAGGAGTCAGTCTCTCCTTGCTGTGCCCACTGGGGCACTTCGTTCAGCATCAGGGTAGACTTGAGGGCTGGGGAGGGGGGGTTGCTGTGGTCTATAGGAACTCCATCCCCCTCTGCAGGCTCCCTGTCCATGCGACTACTGGTCTGGAGTGTTTGCACCTTGTGTTGGGCCAACGGGACAGATTAGGGATTCTGTTGGTGTACTGCCCACCCCACTGCTCAACAGACTCCCTAGGTGAGCTGACAGAGGTGGTCTTGGGTGCACTGTTGAGGTCCCCCAGACTGTTGGTTCTGGGGGATGTCAACATTCATGCTGAGGGCACTTTATCTGGGTCAGCTCAGGATTTCGTGGTTTCCATGACAACCATGGGACTGTCCCAGCATGTCACTGGCCCAACACATGTAGTGGGGCAAATTCTAGACCTGATTTTTTCCATTGGACATGGAGATGGTGATCTGAAAGTGGGGGACTTTACATCAACCCCTCTGTCATCGTCAGATCACCACCTGCTGAGGTTTAGACTTGCAGCAGCTTTTCCCCTCTGCACGGGTGGGGAACCCATTAAGGTGATCCGCCCCCAGAGGCTAATGGATCTGGATGGTTTCCAGAGGGCTCTGGGGAGTTTTCCGGCTGATAGGGCTGGCTCTCATGTCAAAACTCTGGTTAATCTGTGGAATGCAGAAATGACTCAGGCAGTTGACACAATTGCTCCTGAGTGCCCTCTCCTGTGTAGAGCTCATATGGCTCCATGGTATACCCCGCAGCCGACAGTGATGAAACAAAATAGGAGACGGCTTGAGGGCAGATGGAGACGAACTCCTAGTGGATTTATTTTATTTATTTATTTATTTATTGCATTTTTATACCGCCCCATAGCCGAAGCTCTCTGGGCAGTTCACAATGAAACACTAGTAAGTGCCTATGGTAAGCTGTATTCAGGAGCAGTGAGGGCAGCAAAAAAACAATACTTTGCTGCCACTATTAAATCATCAATCTGCTGCCCAGCAGAGCTTTTCAGAGTTGTTCGGGGGCTTCTACATGCTGGCCCCAAGGACATGGTAGAACCATCTGAGGACCACTGTAATATATTTGCTAGGCACTTCCAGGATAAAATCTTTGGCATCCGCCAGGACTTAGACTCCAGTGTTTTATAGCAGGTGAATCTAGTGAGGTATCCAGAGCATAGGTTTGTCCTGTTTTCTTGGATTAGTTTCAGTTGGCGCAGCTCGATGATGTGGACAAGGTGCTTGGATGGGTTCGTTCAGCCACCTCTGTATTGGATCCTTGCCCCTCTTGGCTTATAAAAGCTAGCAGGGATGGAACAGCCGGCTGGGCCAGGGAAGTGATGAATGCCTCTCTACGAGAGGGAGTGCTCCCAGACCATTTGAAAGAGGCAGTAGTGAGGCCACTCCTGAAGAAAGCTTCCCTGGACCCAGAAAATCTTAATAATTATAGGCCGGTGGCAAATGTTCCATTCCTGGGCAAGGTCCTTGAGCGAGTGGTTGCGAGCCAGCTCCAGACACTCTTGGATGAGACTGATTATCTGGATCCATTTCACTCAGGTTTCAGGCCTGGTTTTAGCATGGAAACAGCCTTGGTCGCCCTGTATGATGACCTATGTTGGGAGAAGGATAGGGGGAGTGTGACTCTGTTGATTCTCCTTGATCTCTCAGCGGCTTTCAATACCATCAACCATGGTATCCGTCTGGCACAACTGGCTGAGTTGGGAGTGGGAGGCACTGCATTGCAGTGGTTCCGCTCCTACTTCACAGGTCAGCTCCAGAAGGTGGTGCTTGGGGAACATTGCTCGGCCCCGTGGATTCTCCAGTATGGGGTTCTGCAGGGGTCAGTCTTGTCTCCCATGCTGTTCAACATCTACATGAAACTGTTGGATGCGGTCATCTGGAGTTTTGGAGTGTGTTGTTATCAGTATGCTGATGACACGCAACTCTACTTCTCCTTTTCATCTTCATCAGGTGAGGCTGTGGATGTGTTGAACCGGTGCTTGGCTGTGACAATGGACTGGATGAGAGCTAATAAACTGAAACTCAATCCAGACAAGACTGAGATGCTGTTAGTGGGGGGTTCCTCTGACCGGATGGAGGGTGTTCAACCTGTTCTGGATGGGGTTGCACTCCCCCTGAAGGAGCAGGTACGTAGCTTGGGGGTTCTCCTAGAACCGACTCTGTCACTTGAGGCTCAGGTGGCCTCAGCCTTCTACCAACTTCGGCTGGTGGCCCAGCTACACCCCCATCTGGACAGGGATAACCTGGCTTCAGGTGTCTGTGCTCTGGTAACCTCCAAGTTAGATTACTGCAATGCGCTCTATGTGGGGCTGCCTTTGAAGATGGTTTGGAAGCTGCAACTTGTGCAAAATGCAGCAACCAGATTGGTAACAGGGACCAGAAGGTTCAAACATGTAAGACCGATTCTGGCCCACTTGCATTGGCTGCCTGTATGTTTCCGAGCCCGATTCAAGGTGCTGGTTTTAACCTATAAAGCCTTACATGGCTTGGGATCACAATACCTGATGGAACGCATCCCAACATGAACCTACCCAAACACTACGCTCAACATCAAAGGTCCTCCTCCAGGTGCCAGCTCCGAGGGAAGCTCGGAGGACAGCAACAAGGGAGAGGGCCTTCTCTGTGGTGGCCCCCCAATTGTGGAATGATCTCCCCAATGAGGCCCACCTGGTGCCAACACTGTTATCTTTTTGGCGCCAGGTCAAAACTTTTCTTTTCTCCCAGGCATTTTAACAGCTTAAGCTGAGGTTTTAACTGACTTTGTGGCCAGGCTAAACAGTTTTAAATGTTTTAAATGTCAGCAGTTTTATGTTTAAGGTTTAAAATTTTGTATATTGTCTTTTTAGATTTCAATCTTTTGATTTTTGTAAACCACCCAGAGAGCTTCGGCTATGGGGCAGTATATAAATGTAACTCATCATCATCATCATCATCATCATCATCATCATCATCATTTCAAGTTTCAGCATCCCTCTTTTATTTTTCAATCTTGAAGATACCTCAGGTGATAAAACCTCCCCCCCCCACTGCCCCACTACATGCACAAACACACAAGAAAGGAAGAAAATCCTGCCTTTATTTTTTTTAAAACCAGCATACTGCATTTAGAATCTAGAATTTAGATGGGCTATGCTATGCCGCCTCCCCCAATGTGCTAGTTTACTACATGCAGGGAATTTTTTTGCATGGTGGGCGGTCATTTTGCATGATGGGGGCACTGTGGGCAGTTGTCTAAAGTGGTACATGTGGGAATCCAGCAGTGCCACACATCTCTATGAAGTGTTATGGTTCAAGCCAACACTAGCCATGGTGGAGAGAACCCTTCCTTATTGGACAGTTTGTCTAGTGAGGTATTATGTTTGGTCTGAACCACATGAGTGGCTCTTTATACAAGAATGACCTGAAATTCCCATTGAAACTTTTTGCAAAATTTTAAAATACAATTACACTCACCGACCCATTCTCACTACCAGAGCCCACTCTATAAGCATGGGTCTGCTGTACCCGATCCCATCCCAAAATTGTATTTGATGATGATGATTATCATCATCATCATCTCTTTTCTCACTCGTGGTGGTTTTTCTAGATGGACAATATAGGTTTTGCCAAGCCATGCTGTCTTTTACTGATTCAGGAATTTCCTGATCATTGTATTATTAATTATTATTATTATTATTATTATTATTATTAAATTTATACAATATATATGCCACTCATTATACCAAAAATATCTGTATCCTGGGGGGGGGGGGACTTGGGGAGGTGTGGAGCCATTTTCAACCCCCAGACCCCACCACTATAGGCCGTAAACAAATACCCCACAGGTCCGAAAACAGAGGGGGGATAAAAAAAAACTAAAAATATTTTTTAAATCATCAAAATTAGTTTGTTTGCAAGCTAATTTTGACTTTTTAAGTGCTCTGTAGCTACTGCGGAGTCCCCAAAAGGTCAAAATTATCTTGCAAACAAGCTAATTTTTACTCTTTGGCACTCCTTACCAGCTTCAGATGCCATTTTGTTTTTGTTTTTAACATAAAAATTGCCCCCCCCTGAATTTTGGGAAGTGGCAGGGGCCACATTGGGAGGGAGGCTGTGGTGGGTCACATGTTGCCCACCCCTGATCTAAATTCAAAATCTTAGAACCACCTTCCCCATTCTGATGCTGCCATGTGAGATGGACTGCAACTTCCATCATCCCCCATACTGGGGGTGATGGAAGCTATAGCCCAACCCATCTGGAGTGCACCAGGTGGGGGAAGGCTATCTTAGAACCCGTCCCTCCTCCAGCACTGTGAAAACTCACATCATCTTGGTTTGAAAGCGTTATTTCCAAAAATTAGTAGCTTTTCTCCAAACTGTTCAGCTTCCTGAATGCTGCTGTCCTCCAGGTCTAAAGAGCAATTTAAAATCCCAGGAGAGGAGGCATAGGTATTGCCAGGAAAGACTATAACCGTGAAGTGGCCTGATCTTGTTTAAAAATTAAAGCTATTATTCTGTGCGTATATTTCTCCTTCCAGTCATGCATTTGTAACCTAGAAGGATATGCACACATTGATGAAGTATCGCTTAATTTGAGAGCAATTGCCCACGCTGTTTCTTTCATGAGGCTAATGTGGTGGAGTTTGCTCTTGATTCCACCAAATCCTTCTTCTGTGTGCTACTTGGTCTCCAGTCTCCATATTGCCTCCAGAGTTTTATTGCACACTTTAGCCATCTTTCTGCACTGTATTTTACAGAGCAAGGTGGCAAGGAGCTAAAGCTGTATAATTAGTAGAGAGATGCATCAAATTCATTGAAAGCCTGAGCAAAACCAGGCCCATCTCTGGTGCTTCCCAATGCAAAATGGTCTTCCCTCCAGAACTTCCCTCCTGCATGAGGCTTCATTTGCAATCAGGCTTTTCAAAAGCAGCTGGTGTGTCTCCAAAATTTGCATCTTTGCTTTCATTCTCTAGATGCTGTCGGGGGGTGGAGGGAGGGAGGGAGGTTGAGTGACTGAGTGACTGACAGGTCCACTTTCTAACCATAGGGCATGTTTTACCAGGGACCGTGTAGTGACCATCATTCCAGTACCACCACACTTCTCCATGAAAAAAGCCTTAAGCTCGTTGTCTAACATCACAACCCTGAAGCTCTGAAGGTTTCTTGCCTGGAGATAACTCTACAATGTGTGCCATTTTCATACAAATTGCTCCCCCACCTCCCACCCACCCCCAAAACCCCACAAAGACAGATTGGAATGGAAGCAAATCACCCATTCCCCCCTACCCAAAAAAGAATGGAGCTCTCCCCTTCCCAATAAAGCTATGCACCCATCCTTCTGAAGCTTTGCAGTGTTCTTACACAGGGCCACCTCTCTGCTGTCTGTCACTTTAAGAAGAATCTCCACGTGGGACATAGGGAGATTAGCAAGTCCTTTTTTGGATCTGCTCAAAACAGAAAGTCTGTTCTTGCACAAAACTCCCTGCAACTGCTCGTCTGAAACTTGGCAGGCTTTATCTTCTCTGATTGTTGAACTACCTCTATAAAGTTCATACAGTTCTGTCAAGAAATAAAAAAGAAAAGGTTATTGGCAGTCCCCCTTTTTTAAAATATCAAAATATAAAGTGTATAGCACAAAAAGAGCTGAGCCTATTTTTCTGACATTTGGCAAGTGTCATATCCTCCTAAGAGGCTTCTATGCCTGCAAGTTTCATCTATTTCTGACAACCGTTTGAAAAAATTGACTGTCTTTCCCTAGGCTGACCAGATAAAATCCAGGTCAGGGCTGATGTAACTTTAACAGTTGTAGAGAAAAGGGAATTTCAGCCAGTCATTTGTATGCAATTAGTTCCTGGTGAAATTTCCCTCTTCATCACAACAGTTAAAGGTGCAGGCACTATACTAGAGTGACCGTATATAAAAGAAGGCAGGGCCCCTGCAACTTTAACTGTTGTGATGAAGAGGGAATTTCACCAGGAACTAATTGCATACAAATAACACTGGCTGAAAGCCCCTTTTCTCTACAACTGTTAAAGATACATGAACCCTGACCTGGATTTTATCTGGTCACCCTATCTTTCCCCCCCCCCCCACACACCCCATGATAGTCAATGGGAATCACAAAGCCTGGGATATCTGAATCTCACTCAGCACAGGTTTGCTACCTGAGTTGAAGCAGATGGCCTCCAAATCAGTCTGAGCAGAACTGGGCCATTTTCCAAAGTGCTAAATCAGGGTGTGAGTCAAATTAGCACATTGCTAATAATTGGGATCTTATGAAGCAAGTTGATGGCGCTGGTCTCCAAAGCATCTCTTCCATGGATTAACTGATAAAAGGTGGTCCAGTTGCTGTTTGTTAACAGGTACAGAAGTGAACACTGCAACAGAGCCACCACCTTCCACTGCAAGGTGCAACAAGCGATCTGGTCATCGGAGGACATAAGCCATAGTGCTGAGTTAGAACTCTATTGAGCTTATGTTAGTTTGTAGTTTGCCCTTTATTTCAAATGCTTTTTGATCCAGTGGAGTGCCTAGAGAGCAGCTGGGACTATATATGCTCAGCGATTTTGCTGATCCCAGTCCCCATTCACCGCCTCCCATGCAAATAATCACCACAGTTTAAGACAGGGTTCCACAAACATTTTAGAATGTTGAGAGACTGGCATGGCACTCTCACAAGCTGGCTGCCATGGGGGTGTTGTCTATTCATGAAATGGCTGCCATGGTGGGCATGGCTGGTGGGCTCTAAGAGAGATGTCCCTAGGCACATTGGTGCCCACCGGCACCACGTTGTAGTAGGGATTCTGAGAAATCCACAAAGGATTCAAATGAGTTTGGATTTCTATTAATCCAATCCACAGATCCTGCAGCCGACCAGCTTTTTCTGAGTTGCATGGATTCTGCAGACTTGCAGGCTGTTTTTTCCTCTTGGAGGGATTTTGCACAAATGCACATTTGCATTAGCATGCATTCGTGCTAATGCGCACTTGAGCAAGTGTGAATTCGCATTAATGAACATTTGCAAAAAGGAATGAAATACTCATACATTCCTAAAAAAAATCTGTTTCAGTCAATGAGCAGATAAGGGAACAAAAGACGTGTGAAAGTCCATGAAACACAGACAGAATGGATTTTACAATAACCATACATCCTACATTGGAGACCCCAGTTTAGGCTTCTCTTTTTTTAAAAGAAGGGGCTATGGTTCCTCAAGCCCTACTATTTGACTAGACTGGGGAATTGCCCATGTAGAACCCATTTGTGCATGCAATTTCCTATCAAGCTGGGGATATATGCGCAAGCTTGCTTGCCCACGTTTATAGACCCTAGCTGGAACACAGCATTTACTTCTCCTCTCCAGACAATTTGCAGCTTATAGATCAGTTTTTTTCCCCCCCAAAAAACCCTGTCAATAAAAGCAACAAAGATTCAAAAGCCGCTAACTGCATCATCTTAAAAGGCAAGCAGATCAGCCCAAACAATCCTAGCTCCCGACGGTTTCACCTCGGCAAGTCACATTTCCAAATGTCTGCAGAAACTGGTGAACTGGAATTGCATTCTGAAAGTTAGCAACGGAGGTGGGCTGCCCCATCTTTCCCAGGAAGTCATTCAGAAACCCAACTGAAGATTTCAATAGGCCAGAAAAGCTCATATGGGGAAAGCTGTTAAATCCATGCCATCCAGGTTTCTCAGATTGTCAAGCGTCTTTCATTCCGTCATACACTCATTGATGGAATCTGATTGTTTTTACCCTAATTTTGTTCTGAGTGCTCTGATTTGCACTAGCACTGATTTGCATTAGCGCTAATGCACAGCAACGCATTGGTGCACGTGTGCATTAGTGCTCATGTGCACTTGGACAACTGCGCTAATGCACATTAGTTTATGCAAATAAATGCAAATCTCCCCAAAAAGTGAAAGGCCACTCCACAAGTCTGCAGAGTTCATGTGCTGCAGAATCCACAGGTGAGATGCATAGAAATCTTAACTTATTTGAATCCATTCTAGATTTTGCCGACATCCCCAGCTGGCATAGGACTACTCTACAAACTGTGGAAGCAGGTATTCAGCCAGGGAGCGAAATGTAGGTGGCAACAATTTTTAAACGACTGTTCCAGACCCATGTCAACACAGAAGACATCAGGATGATGCCAGGAGGGAACAATCTGATATAACTACCTGATTTTCTTCTCTAGCCACCCTCCATAAGATTTATTCGGTAATGTCTACTGACAATAAATCCAAACATTGTTATTACCAAAGGAAGGCTGCTTACTTCCTGATGTCCATTTGGAAAGAATAAATCATATCTGAACCAACTCTGCAATTTGAAGCAATCATTTAGCAAAAGCGGTCGGAATTTTCTTTGATAATAGCGCTCGTTGCTTTGGAGCGCTGACAAGTAATTGTTTCGGGGAGAGAGGAGTTTGCAGCCGATGGTAAAGCAACATCCAGGGTCTCTTTAACTATATACACACAGGCACAGTATACAATTTAATCTTCAGATCACAAGCCTCTGTTTCCCATACACAATGATCGCAAGTACAAGATAGAACGGCTACTTGAAATATGAAATAGAAAACAAAATTAAGACTGCAATGTACTGAACTCAGTGGGACTTACTTTCCAGTGAGGTGTTATGCAGATAACTGAAGCAAAGGACTGGATATAACAGGACAGCGCATCACTTATACCTCTTTTGCTGCCCACCAGAAACCTTTTTTGTTGCCCACCATGCTCCATGCCCCTCCTGATTTTTATTTTATTTCTTTAAAAAAAAAAATTTTTTTTTAAAGTAGGATGCTGGCATACTGCAAAGCAAAGGGCCACTCTCCTATGCCATCTTTATTTGGGTTCAAAAAGGTTGCTTTGTGTTTTGGGGCTCAGATCCCATCTCTTCTACTTAGGTTCTTTCAGAAGTTACTCTTTTTTATTTTTTAGGCTCATCAGGAAATGAGAGTTTTGGGACCGGCCATGCCGGCTATGATTTAAGAATGGGCAATGGTGGCAGCCATTTTGTGAGCACACCCACAACAGTCTCTCAAAATTCCAGATGTGCCCTCTAACCCAAGAAGGTCAAGGGCCCCTGACCTATACTAGACAAGCTGTACAAAGAGATGCTTAACGGCACAACAGCAGCTGTCTTGACCAGATACAAAAGAGGGCAGGGCTCCTGCAGCCTTAACGGTTGTGATGAAGAGGGAATTTCACCAAGTGCTGCACGCATAAATGACACCTGCTGAAATCCCCTTCTCTACACAACTGCAAAGCAGCCCTGTCCTCCTTTCCATATGGTCAACTTATAAAACATACAACTTTGCCTACACAACAAATATATGTCAATTCTGTCCATTATATGTTTCCAACAGAGCTCACAGAATGCAATTACGTGTCAGACCTTATTATAATTTTCATTAATAAGCCTCTCTCATATAAAGCTGTAAATAAAGTAAGGTGTTTTATATGTCTATCAATTAGGGGTGTGCACGGACCCCCCGGATCGGATCGGGACCCGGATCGAGACCTCCAATTTTGTCACGGACCGGTTCAGACAAAATCGGAGGCCCCCCGGACCGGATCGAGTCCGATCCCAACCCAAAAATCGTAAATTTTTGGATCGGCCGCCATTTTTTTCCCCATAGACTTGCATTGCAATGCAAGTCTATGAGGAAAAAATGGCGGCGGGTGGGTGAGGGGGGGCCTAACTCCCTCCCCCCCCGGGGCCGTCCGCTGTGGATGGCCCCGGCAGGTAAGCCCCCTCCCCCGCGCTCCCTACCCCCCCTGGGGCTGTCCGCTTCCATCCGCTGGCGCCCGCGGGCGCCAGCGGATAGAAGCGGACGGCTCCGGGGAGGGTAAGCCCCCTTCCCCGCCACTGCTTACCTTCTCGGCCCGTCCGCTCCCGTCTGGCGCCAGCGGCTACTACCAGCGGGCTCCGCGGCCTACTCTCGAGTAGCACGCCGGGTGATGACATCACCCGGCGCGCCACCCTGGAGTAGGCCGCGGAGCCTGCTGGTAGTAGTCGCCGGCGCCGGACAGGAGCGGCCGGGCCGGCAAGGTAAGGGCCCCCTCCCCCCCTCCGCGCGCCCCCTCTTCCCCTCCACGCACCCCCTGCTTACCTTCTCGGCCCGTCCGCTCCCGTCCGGGGCCGGCGGCTACTACCAGCGGGCTCCGCGGCCTGCTCTAGAGTAGCGCGCCGGGTGATGACATCACCCAGCGCGCCACCCTAGAGCAGGCCGCGGAGCCTGCTGGTAGTTGTAGTCGCCGGCGCCGGACGGGAGCGGCCGGGCCGGGAAGGTAAGGGCCCCCCTCCCCCCCTCCGCGCGCCCCCTCCTCCCCTCCACGCACCCCCTGCTTACCTTCTCGGCCCGTCCGCTCCCGTCCGGGGCCGGCGGCTACTACCAGCGGGCTCCACGGCCTGCTCTAGAGTAGCGCGCCGGGTGATGACATCACCCGGCGTGCCACCCTGGAGCAGGCCGCGGAGCCCGCTGGTAGTAGCTGCTAGTGCCGGACGGGAGCGGACGGGCCGAGAAGGTAAGCGCCCCTCTCCTCCCCCCCCCCGCTGTCCACTTTCATCGGCGGGTGCCCGCTGGCGCCCGCCAATGGAAGCGGCGGTGGGCGCCAGTGGGCGCCCGCCGATCCGCCGATCCGCCGAACCGGTTCGGAGCCTTTTCGGACCGGTTCGGATTGGATCGGCCGATCCAGCTGCGGGATCGGAAATCGGATAATTTATCCGATTTCCCACTGGACCGGACTCGGATCGTGGATCGGGTCCGATCCAGTGCACATCCCTACTATCAATATATCATCTTTCCCTCTACCCAACCACGAACACTTGGGTCAATCCTATTTGATACTTGGGTTTTATCAGAACTTTGTTCTTTTAAAAATAGCATTTTTATAATGTGGTGTTTTTATTCTTTTATTCTATTATTATTATTATTATTATTTATTTCATTTCTAGCCCGCCTCTCCATCCAGATCGAGGCGGGGAACAACACCAAATATAAATATAAACAATAAAATAGATAAACCGTTAAAACAGATAAAAACAAATACATTATTAAAAACATCTTAAAATTAAACTGGATAGGCCTGCCGGAAGAGAGCAGTCTTCACGGCTTTCTTAAATTCCAGAAGACTGCTAATTTGTCGAATCTCCTCCGGCAGGTCATTCCACAGCCTGGGAGCGGCAGAAGAGAAGGTCCTCTGGGTAACACTCGTCAGCCTAGTTCTGGCTGACTGGAGTAAATTCTTCCCAGAGGACCTGAGTGTGCGGGGCGGATTATACGGGAGAAGGCGATCCCGCAGGTAACCTGGACCCAAACCATGTAGGGCTTTAAAGGTAATAACCAACACTTTATACGTCGCCCGGTGTGTTGTTCACCACTCCAAAATCTTTTGGATGGGGAGTGGTATATAAATATTGTAAATAAACAAGTAAATAAACAACAAAATTAGCAAATCAGGCAATCCTGATTCATATTTTGGCTTTTCAGAACATTTTTTTTTAGAATTTAGCTGAAAAGGAAGCCTTATTTTATTTTTAACTGAATTTAGGACTTCTTTTTTTACTTTTCTAGTGGTCTGAACTTGAAAATAAACAAAAATAAAAAAACATAATAATACAATATCACTAATTAAGAGGAAAGGGAAAATGAAACTCATGAATATATGATGGTTGACTGACCAGTGGGACAGTAAGAGAAAAACAGCTTGAAGAGAGCCTCAGTAACAATGGAGAGATGCATAAGTTTGGATGTGTAAGTTATGTAGCGGAAACATAGAGCATACAACATGCATTTGTATTTGATTGAAATATGATGCTTGAAGGGCTTCCAAATATACGAATGGAAACCATGAAGCCATAACTTCTTGCTTTAAAAAATGGAATTCCTTGCTTGCTGCACTTGCTGAGTAAGTTTGTACATGATCATAGTGTCCTAATTGCATCAATTCAGTGTTGTTTGGAAGGCTGCTTGGGAGACTTCCAATTATGCGCTATCCACGCTTCACTGCTGTATACAATTGCTTAAGAAGGAATCGAGGGTCATCGGGGAATTTTGCTTCTCTTCTATTTTCTGAGTGTAGACATGCATGAAAACAGGAACAATGGCATTGTACTGAATTGATCTTTGGTATCTGCCTTGGAGTAGATGGGGGCAAAGAAACAAACTTGATCTAGACAAGATGGAAGTATTGTTGGTTAGACGTTCGGATGATCCGGCAGTAGGTTTACAGCCTGTTCTAGATGGGGGTGCACTTCTCCTAAGGCAAGGCTGTTGAACCTATTTCAGAGAGGCATTTCAACATTTTAAAGTGAGGGGGAGGGATGCAGTAAAGCTGGGGAACCACCAAACTACCAGTGGTCCAGGAGCATGGCAGTGGGTGCAGAGCAGGACAGATTAAGACATGCTGAGGCCCAAAGCCATTTCATGTTTCAGAGGTCCTGTGCCATATAAATAAAGAGGAAAATTGTATTACGTTGAGCCTCTCTTTATCACTAAGGAAACAACAGACAGACCTCATCTGTTTTAAAGGAAACTCAGATAACTCATATAATACAACAAGATTTCCTTTATAGATTAGTCAAAGGATCTGTAGATAGATCTTGTGCACATAACAAAGAGGGGGGTATCAGCATTTTCAGGTTAAACCATTGGGTGCTTAAAGGGCATTTTGCAGGCAACAAGGATAGATATGCTTTATCAATCTTTCTTTTTCTTTCAAAGTTCGTAATCGATATTGAGAATTTTAGGGAGGCTGATTTCATATTAGCTGGGGATTTAAATATAACCATGAAACCTTTGAAAGACAGATCAAACACAAGAGCTTCAACTACCAATATGAACCCCCAATCTTTTCTTTAATAGTTGAATCACTGGAGTATGGTTGATGTTTGGCACTATTTAAATCCAACGAAAAGGATTACATGTATTTTTCAGCATGTCATAACTCATACTGCAGGTTAGATTATATATTTGTATCATCTAATTTATGCTGGAGAAGAATTACAGCTAAAATTGAAATCAAATCCATTACAGATAATGTCCTCATTTTTATTAATGATCAAAGATGGAATCCTCTAAGAGGGGTGAATCATGGTATCTGAACTCATCTATTTTACAAGATGGTAATATATATGATGTGCAGTACCACAAGATTTGATTCAGACCGTAATTCACTGCTTCAGAGAATGGCCTGATGGTGCTCAGACCAATTCGGAATCAACATTTGGAAATCCAAGGCTTCATGCCTCCCACTGGCTATCATGGGAAATTTTAAAAAGAGATATTGACTGGGTTTAGACAACACAATAACCAACAGTGGTTTAAATTGTTGGTTATTTAACCCACCATGGGTAATCATGTTTTGTGGTGAGAGTTTTTTAACCAATGGTTGGTTATTTGGCCAAAATTACCAATGCTGTGCAGAGTTGGCTATATGAACCATTATTGATTATCATGTGGTGTGGAGGGCACTGTTGGTTATTTCCTTGGTCCCAATGGTTACTTTGTCAGGCACAGAGTCACAAGTCAAGAGCGGTCAAAGTGCTAGTTGCTATTCTAGTCCAGCCGGCAGGATAGATTTTCCACAGCAGTGGCTGATGGGATAATAGCAGGAGGACTGAAGGGGGGAGAGAGGGCAGCAGGTGAGTGAATCAACTAAGCATGGACTAATAGTCAACTCAATACTGATCCTAATCTACACAATGGTTGATTATTATCATGTCATGTGGGGAATGCCCCCTAGATAAACAACTGTAGAGTTGATTATTACCCCACCTTTGACTATTGTGTCGTCTTTTCTTTTCTTTTTATGAAGAATGAATGAATGAATGTTGCAAGCCTAGTAGCTCCATAGGAGGAGATTATATCTGCCAAAGGTCCAAAACAATATGTGGAGAAGGGGGTTGTGCTACGTACTTTTATAGTTTGACTATTTTTTTAAAAAGGGAACTGCTGATAATGTTTTTATTAGGGATGTGCACATGCGGAAAAATCAGATCGGAATCGGATTGGATTTTTTTAAAAAAAAAAATTGGATTGGAAAAAATCAGAGGTCCACTGGATCGGATCGGATCCGATTCCGATCCAAAAATCGGATGTCCGATTTTCAGATTGGACGCCATTTTGAATGCATTTCTCCATAGCCTAGTATTGTGTTACAAATATGCCTATAACTGTTTCATTTTTAAAGATAGAAGGATGAAACTTGGGCACTTTGTAGATGGGTTAGGGGTAGTTATCTGTGAGAAATTTCAGAAAGATTGGTGCAGGCATTTTGTGGCAATTAATTTTTTAATTACGAACAAAGGAATGCATATAACTTTTTTCATTTTTAATGTTCCACACATGAAACTTTGCCACATTGCAGGTGGTATGTTGGGACTTATGTGTGTGAAATTTCAGATCATAGGTGCTTGCCTTGTGTGGCAATTAATTTTAGAAAAATGGGTAGTAGAGGGGTAAATACATTTATGCCTTCAACTTTTTTATTTTTACAGATACAAACAGGAAACTTGGGCACATTACAGATACCACTTTGCTTGATATGTGTGTGAAATTTCAGACAGATAGGTCCAGGCATGTAGTGGCAACGTATTTTTGAAACAATGAGGAAAGAAATGCCTATAACTTTTTTATTTTAAAAGTTAGAAGCTGAAAGTTGCTCACTTTGTAGATGGGTTAGGGGTAGTTATTTGTCAGAAATTTCAGAATGATAGGTCCAGGCATTTGGTGGCTACAAATTTTTTAGATTAAACGTTACAGAAGTTTTTCCACAGAAGCTTGCGCTGTCAATTGCACCCCCCTCCCCCGCCTCCCCTCCCTCTTTTATCTGTCAAAACTCTGTGTTGTTGTAACTTTTAATCTAAATAATTCATAGCCACCAAATGCACATCCCTAGTTTTTATGTCTTGAGAGAGGTGCATGAAATTTGTAGAGATAGTTGCACCTTCTGAGGGGATCAAGCTTGCCAGGTGCACAGAGTTTTGTAGAAGAGCAGCTTTTACATTTTGAGGGTATCCCCAAGAGGGTGCACTTATTCTCACTTGTTTCTTGCAGACCATTCCTCTGAAAATGACAAATGGTATAGAGAATCAATGAATTTATCTAAGGCACTCAAATGCAGGTTTTAGCCAGACAAGTACGCATAGATGATACATAGAATATAAAAATGAGTCACATACAAAAAATAAATAAAATATG
This sequence comes from Anniella stebbinsi, assembly GCA_029215795.1. Lineage (NCBI taxonomy): Eukaryota > Metazoa > Chordata > Lepidosauria > Squamata > Anniellidae > Anniella > Anniella stebbinsi. Next base: position 106,289,485 of record JARDYH010000002.1, on the reverse strand, counting down.
ATAAAAATATTGAAACATACATGTGCATACAACTAAAATCTTAAATCTCAAGGCAGTCCACATGAGTTTGTCTAAGCTGAGCAGCCTTCACCACGTGATTATTTCAGGTCATGCTCCAAGTTCAAGTTGCAGCCATCTATGTCTGTTAAATGGCCTCTTAGCTTTCCAAGATTAATTAATAGAAAATGGAATGTGTTAAGAAGGGGACAAGACCATACAGCTTCCCCTTCAAAGACTACTTTGCTTCTACATAGGCTTCAAGGCAACTTCAGAGAATGGATACATATCGTTATAGCCCAAATACCTTAAACTCAGCAAAAACGAATACTGTAGCATCCTTGTGGAACTCCTGTTCCATCAAATGGAATGTGAACTCTTTTTGCCACATGTCACATAATCAGTATCACTTATGGCAAACTGTTGTACACATTCCTTCTTCATCATCTTTTCCTCCTCCTCCTCCTCCTCCTCCTCCTCCTCCTCCTCCTCCTCCTCCTCCTCCTTCTTTGTGAGATAGAAACATATTTGGAATATCAATGTACAGTACATTCATACTGCACTCAATTGGCACATGCCCTTTAACAAATCATGTGCACGACTGAACTTATTAGTTACTATGAAATTTGATTCAAGACATCATAAAATCATCAACTGGAAAAAGAGAAAGATAATTTGTTTTGTAGAATATTTTGCAATGCTAGGTAGGACATTGTGTAATATATACAACCCTAATTATCTCCTGAATTTCCAAATGATAAAATGACTAATCAAAGATGAATTAAAGCGGCACTACAAAATGCAGGATCTTATAGACAGAGATTCATCAGACTGAAAGAAAAAGATCACAGAAAACCATTCTTAATATAGAAAAAATTCCTATAATTCAGAATGATTAAAAACTAAATATTTTCAAATTGCTGTTATCATATCTTTGATAAAAAGGGCTCATTTGGCTTTATGCATTCATTATAAATATGACTTTGGAAGTATGCAAGAAATTTTTTTTGAAGTACCACAGAAAGGAATATGCTACAGTGTGTGGTGCAGGAAAGCCATCGTGTAATGCTGGCTGGGGCTGCTGGAATTATAGTCCAAAATGTCTGAAGGGCAGCACATTGGGGAAGGCTGGTGCAGTGGATAGTGGGCAGTATCCAATGTGAGTTCTACTCACAGTAAACCCATTGAAATGAATGGGACTTATGTTAACCTAAGTCCCATTCATTTCAATATGTCTACTCAAAGTAGGACTTATCATTGGATATCACCCAGCGTTAGACTCAGAGTGGGAAGTATTGGGTTTAAATCCATAATCCCCCCCCAGAAGCTCACTAAGGCTGCAATCCTGTACACACTTACTAGTGAGTAAGCTCTATTGAACTCAATGAGGCATATGCCTGAGTAGACATATATAGGATGCTGCGCTGTGAGTGCCTCTCTTTCTCAGGCATGGCTGCCTCGCAGGGATGTGGTGCCCACAACACTTTTATCCTCACATCTGCTATCCTAAGCTCATGGGGGGGGGGGAGTATGCATAAAATGCAATAAATAAAAACTTGCACTTCAGATTATACAGAACTCCTAGTGCTTCCTGAGAAAGCTTATTCAGGATCTGGACTACCCTATCCCATTTCTGATTAGAAATATAGAGCGCACTAAAATCGCTCAGTGTCAACACTGAGCAGCAAAAGCCAAAATGCCCTCATTATTTTTCCTCTTTTTTCTTTGGCTTTGAAAAGGTTTGCCAGCTTGTGATTAAAAATGTGTGCACACTAGCTTGGGATAAAATGTCACTGCACCCAGAGAGGCTTACTTCCAAGTAAGCATGCAGAGAATCATGCAGGGAATGTCATTAGCTTGGTTGGTTGGTTGGTTGGTTGGTTGTTTATTTAAAGCATGTTGTCCTGATCCACAACCAAAATTATTATTATTATTATTATTATTATTATTATTATTATTATTTATTACATTTATATACTGCCCCACAGCCAAAGCTCTCTGGGCGGTTTACAAAAATCAAAAGATTGAACATTAAAAAGTCAATATACAAAATTTAAAACCAAAAAATGGCTCCCACAGTGGCTTACATACCATCAGTAAAACAAAACAGTTCCTGTCCACAGGCTTATAATCTTTTTTTTTTTTAAAAAAAAGGCATAACACACAAGGAAAAAGGAATGGGGATGGAAGAGGAAAAAAATCAAGTCTTTCAGCAAGGCTGACGGAATAGCTCGTTTCCCCCGCTGGGGTGGATGGTGGTCATTGTTATGTTGCATTTGTTTCATTCCCGTAAATCTCTTACAAGAAAACACTGGCAGGATTTGTTCACCTAACACAGGATAAAGCTGCCTTGGGCTTTTAATAGACTTTCCGTTACTGTACCCTTGTTCAGGTTTGGTGGAGCCTTGCTGGAATCACACACTTTGCAGGGTTGTATTGAAAGGAATGACACCAAATCACCATTGGGATTCATTGGTTCCTTCCAGATAAGGCCATTCAGACGGCGCAAATGCGCTCCTGCAGCCATTCAGTGTGATTTGCTTTAATACGTTCCCATTCTGCATCCGGAGCAGTAATAATACTGCCAAAGTAATAGCTTGCAAAGGATGTCCCGATTTGAACAAAACCCTGCGGGTTTTGTTTTTTTTACCGTCCCCTTTCAAAGGAGATTGACATGAAGATAAAATATTTGCCATTCCTTCCATCTGCAATGTTTTTTTTAGCAGTGTGAGGCAATAGGCACTTATATTTGCTTGAAAATGCTGTCACAGAGCAAGACAGGGAGGAAAAGTAACTCTCTAACTGGAGCAAGGGAGCCAAAAGGGGAATTGGCAAACAGGCATTGAAGGGGGAGGGAGGAATTGGTAGCAGTTCCTCTTACTTCATTGGCAGAGCAAGTATTTTCAGAAATTCCCTCCCTTCCCTGCCCCTCATCCCAAGAAAGGTCTAGATAATATGCTCCAGACATGAGGGGAGAAAGAATGTAAATTCTATGGAATCAAGTACAAGTTGGATCTAGTAAAATAAAGTAGATCCAACAAGCGTTGCATGATTTTTTTTATCAAGGAATCCAAACAACTCGCCCCTGGGAGGGAGGGAAAAACCTGCTATCAAACCACAGGTCATCTATGTTCCATGGCCTACCCAGATGAATTTTAAGTGTTTTATTGGTATTTTATTGGTATTTTAATGATGTATTGGTTTTATGTGCTTTTAATCAGTTTTGTGTATTTTATATTTGATGTTGTTCCCTGCCTCGATCCGGAGGGAGAGGTGGGTAATAAATAAATAAATTATTATTATTATTATTATTATTATTATTATTATTAATCAGACTCCTGTTGCTCTCCAGTGCCGTCATGGTGCAAAAAATATATATGAATCCAGTGTATGAATCCTCTTCATTTTCACCCAGAATGCCACCAAAATCACTATTAAATCACACATGTAAAATATCACGAGGATCTGCGGCCCAGATCCATATTTTTGTGACGCGGAGGATCCATTATGTCTCAGGTATAATCTGTGGTCAGAAATGCGATCTGCGATTTCATTGCAATTTCAAAGGGATCATTTCTTGACGTGATCAGGCTTTGACCCAGACCTTTTCTGCCAAGCAATCTGGTTTCTTCCTTTAATAAAGGTTGCTTCCAAATAACAACCTGTTCAGTGGTGAATGGACATTTTCTAGTTCCTATATAAGGAGGAAAAGCAGAACTTATTTTGAAACATGTTTTTCTTTTTCCCCTCCCACACTTATAAAAAATTGAATGACCATTTTGTAAAAAAAAAACATTCTAGGAAAGTCAAAGGCTCTCGCTACTCTGTGACCAGTTGCTCCTGATAAAAAGTATTGCATGGCTGTTGCTTTTGGAGTTCCCTCCCCTACTGGGTCAATATAGCTACCTGCAAATTTTATCCATTTTGCAGCACAGTCCTAAACATGCCTGCTCAGAAGTTAGCCACATTGTGATCAATGGGGCTTCTTCCCAAGTAAGTGGATATAGAATTGTAGCCTTAGAGAGATAAAGCAACTTCCCTTATCCCACACATTCCCCATCCACAAATTTCCTTTGCGAATCTTTGACCTATCCAATAAGCATTTTGCAAATATAACTGTCACGTCAAAGCAAATGGCTGCTGGACGCAGCCCTTCCGATTTTTCTGACACTGAGGACTGAGATGGTATAGCAATTTCTTAAAATGGAGAGTGGGCGTGATACAGCAATTAATTACTTTTGGACTTGTCAAAGAGAAAGCATTGCACTCTGGTGCTTGGCTTGTTTCATTTCTCCGGCAGCACATGACAAAACACCTCTACAGCCGCCTTGTATGAAATCATTATCCTTCTATTGATTCAGTGATGTGATGAAAAGGGCAGGTGAAGCCGCTGATGGGAGGCTATTCCCAGGAGCATTTCTCAAGCAAAGCTGCGGAAAGGATGGGAAGTGCTAATGTGGTACAATGTTGTAGTTATGTGCAAAAATGATGGTGACGTGGAGGCTTTTTTGTGTGTGTCTATCAAGTAGCGTAAGGGGATTGGCTCTTTTTTTAACTGTGAGACTCAAGTGCATGTGTTCATTCATGAGTGGCAAACCTAATAATAATAATAATAATAATAATAATAATAATAATAGATGGTGTATGTCTATCTATCAGTGCCAGGGCTGTGAAATTTAGACACCTGAATCTTGTCATGCATACTAAAGGAATCCTAGGGGTCTGCACCTCATGGCTGTTTTTATGAAACACATTAATAGGAAACACATTAATTAGGTGGATCCAACTATTATGTGGATCCACAGTTGGCAACAGAATCAGACTCAAAGAGTGCTTATCAATGGTAACTTCTCACACTGGGGGAGGTAATGAGTGGGGTATTGTAGGGCTCAGTCCTGGGCCCAGTGCTTTCCAACATTTTTATTAATGATTTGGATGAGGAGGTGCAGGGAATGCTTATCAAATTCGCAGTCGACACAAAATTGGGTAGGATCGCTAATACCCTGGAAGACAGAACCAAACGTCAAAGTGAGCTTGATAGACTGGAGCACTGGGCTGAAAACAACAGGTTGAAATTTAGTAAAGATAAATGCGAAGTTCTACACCTAGGAAAAAGAAACCAAATGCTCATTTACAACATGGGGGATACTTGGCTCAGCAACACTACAATCGAGAAGGATCTTGGAATTGTTGTAGATCACAGGCTGAATATGAGCCAACAGTGTGATGTGACTGCAAAAAAAGCAAATGTTATTTTGGGCAGCGATAATAGAAGTATAACTTCCAAATTGTGTGGGGCACTGGTTCCCCTCTATTCGGCACTGGTTAGGCCCCATCTTGAGTATTGCATCGAGTTCTGGGCACCACACTTTAAGAAAAATGCAGACAAGCTGGAGCGTGTTCAGAAGAGGGCAACGACGATGATCAGGGGTCTGGAAACAAATGTCTATAAGGAGAAACTGAAAGAACTGGGCATGTTTAGCCTGTAGAAGAGAAGATTGAGGGGAGACATAATAGCACTCTTCAAATACTTGAAAGGTTGTCACACAGAGGAGGGCCAGGATCACTTCTCAATCAACCCAGAGTGCAGGACACGGAATAATGGGCTCAAGTTACAGGAATCCAGATTCCAGCTGGACATCAGGAAAAACTTCCTGACTATTAGAGCAATACGACAATGGAACCAATTACCTAGGGAGGTTGTGGGCTCTCCCACACTAGAGGCTTTCAAGAGGCAGCTGGGCAATCATCTGTCAGGCATGCTTTAAGGTAGATTCCTGTATTGAGCAGGGGATTAGACTCGATGCCTTAAAGGCCCCTTCCAACTCTACTATTCTATGATTCTATGATTCTAATTTAAATGTGTGCACGAAGTTGAAGTTTGCAGTAACATCTTCAGCCACTAGGAGTTTTGCAGTCCACAACCAGGGGAAAATAGTATGCTGAGGGAAGGAGTTATACACCTGCTCCCTTCTCTTGCTGTGGGGTACACTCCCATCAGAGGAATGTGGCGGGCAGACCCCTCCCTCGGGGGTGCACCATGGCTGGGGCCATGCCTAGGGATATTATCAGCCATGGCTTCACTCAGATGGGATGGCCATGATGTGTCCACCTCTGATAGCGCCATCGCTTTCCTTGAAGGCTTCACTCTATCAAACTATTCCAGCCCATGCTAATCTAGGTCCATTTCTTCGTAAATAAATAACTGAAAAAGCATTTACTTTCCTTGAACAGTTGATTTATTTTTTCCTTCTTTACATTGCAACCCTATGCATGCCTGCTCAGACAGCTTCAGTCCTATCCATGTCTACTGAAACACATTCAATTGGGGCTGACTCCCATGGTAGTGGCTATAGGATTACAGCCAGGGCTGGCTCCAGAGGGTGGCAAGGTTGGGCATTTGCCAGGGCACGAAGGCCAGCTGGGGGCCCACTGCCCTAACGGTGCTATCATGCCCACTTTGCACAGGGGATTCAAGACGATCAGGTGCAGCCTAAGAAAATTCTCCATTTGCATGTCTCATCTTTTCATGTCATGGGGTGCTGTGTGCCCCCCCAAATCCTGGAGTCAGCATTGGTGGAGGATTTGGTTGCACGTAGTGCTACCTGCATAGGCAAGTCTAGTGCTGGTGAGCAGGCAGGTCAGGCTGTAGCGTTCTGCTTCTCCGCTGGTATTCAGAAAACTAGTGAGAAAAGGAGATTGTAGCATTGTCTTAGCTTTAAACTACTTTAAAGACATAGGCCCTGTCTACACCTAAGTGTGTCCCTGACTTACCTGCTTCTGGGATCGTCCCCCAGCATACAAATGGTAGTGCGACATCCAAAAAACAAACAAGGACATCATGCCCACCATTTTTTTAAAAGAGCCAGGAGCCCTCAACATGTGGCAGAAAAGGTAGGAACCCCCCCCCCCTGCACACCTCCCCACCCCGCCATCCTGGGGATGGCGAACTTGCTTCCCCCTCCCCCCCCATGGGCACGGAGCCACCCCATGCGGCTCTGTGCCTGTTTCAGGTCCTGGGGTGGCAGGAAAACTGGGAGGATCTATTTTCAGTTTTTTTAAAATAATATATGTGGGGGCTGTAATGGGCTGGATGAGGGCTAATAAACTGAAGCTGAATCCTGATAAGACAGAAGCTCTGTGGATTGGTGGTTCCCAAGTCCGGGAATTGGGTAAGCAAGCAACCTGTTCTGGATAGGATTGCACTCCCTCTGAAGTAGCAGGTGCATCACTTGGGAGTACTCCTAGATCCATCCTTGTCACTGGAGGCCCAGGTGAATTCAGTGGCCCAAAGTACTTGGGGTCAGCTTCAGCTGATCTGCCAGCTAGCGCCTTTCCTGGAACGGGATAACCTAACCACAGTAGTAACTTGTAACTTCCTGATTAGACTACTGCCGAGGTAGAGTCCATCTTGCATGTTCTATTCTACTACAGTTATTACCAAGAGGCCAGGAAAGACCTAATATGTCCTATTATACAGTGTTTCTCTGGTTGCTCTCCCAAGTCTCTTATGGCTATTTTACTCCAGGGCACCAATAAGTCTATTACTGAGCAAGTGGCCAAATATCGGAATCTGACTATTCTCATTAGACCTCTCATGGATGTTTGATCATTTTTTAAAATTTATTGATTAGCATTTTTACAGATTTTGTATCCTTCCTTTCTACCATCACATATTTGTTATTAGTGTGTGTGTAACCTGGAGTTACTTAAAATCAAACTCAGATGACAGGAGGAAGGTTTCTTCTTCACTTTATTCAAAGACTCAGCGCTGAGGTCCAGCTCCCTGTTGCTTCACAGCGAAAAAAATAGAGGGAGTGGCCCCGACCTTTGTCTGTCACTCATTTTTATAGTTCATTCTGGCCAAGCAGGCATACAGAACAATTTCAATATTCATAAAAGTGAAACAAAGATAACGAGACTGTCTGACTTCTCAGTTTTCCCACAGAATCAAAGAACCGCATTGTAGCCCCCAAAAATAGCAGCAGGCAAAGAACTAGGAGATACTAGCACATCTGCAAGGTCACAGGCACAGCAAACATTTCTGAAGATAAGGCACAGTTTTTGCAGAGCTTCTGACTTTAGCTAACATAATTCAAAATTTAACCCTTCATGTCACATTTCCCCTCTTTAAGAATCATATATAATCAATAATTTTCCATTTTATTTATTTATTTATGGTTCTTCTCTTACAATATGCTTTTCTAAGTTACTTTCTACAGCTAAGCGTGTATACATCTAGTGTGGTTTCAATTTTCTATGGATGCTACAGGAGATAAGATTCAGTCTGTAATTTTTGGGTACACGTTATTTAATTTTTGACACTTGGGACCTTTCCCAGCAGTCCCACAGTAGAAGGGAGGACTTTTGCTGTTAAGTGGCCTCCTGTGCAGACAAAACAATCAGCTTTGTCTAAAGACTTTGCAGTGTACTTCACCCACTGCAGCCAAATATAGCTCATGTCCTGGGTTACAATTGTTCCTAACCGTTCTTTCCACTGGTTAGGTTTTGCGTCAGGAATGTGAATCAGGGGTGGTGTTGGCACTTATGGCTTATTCTGGATGTTGTCTTTCATCTTTGGACAGTGTGCTGTGCAACATTTACTGGACTTAATTCTCCTAGTCCCCATTGTCCCCCTTGTGTTAGACACAGTTTTTGTCTCATATAAAGGGTGAATTTATGGATGCCTATGTAATATGTATATGGCTTTCTAAGGGTTACTTCAAATACTTTTCTCCCAGCACACGTAATGGACTGCTTGGCAGTATAGTATTCTGCATCTATATGGGTTCTAAACTCAGTGTTCCCTCTTGAGTTCTTGTAACATGTATCTATTGTTTTCATCAACCACCAGTAAGCTGCCAGCCATATTAGCATCTTTACCGGGGGCGCCATGGGGCAAACACTATTCCAGGAAATCCTGGTAAGTTAAGGTATCTCGGTGTTTGGCGCGGAATGGAGTGCAGTATAGCTGCACTCTTATGTGTGACGTGATGACACTGCACACGCACTTGAATTTGTGAACTGTGACTACTGGATACTACAGGTATTGTTTGGATTTTTGGTTTGTTTCTTCCTCCCATGTACTCTTATCCTCTTTGTAACACTGCTTATGGACCTACAAGTTGTGCACAAACACAAAATCTTTCTGCTGTTCTGGTCTTTGCTTATAAATATACACTGCTTCTGTGGTCCTGGGTCTCTCAATTCTCTATGACAGTGTTATAAGTTTATTTAGATAGTCCAATGGGGTAGAAGTCCAATTTGCTGGATTCTTCTCCAGAGGAGGCTGTCAGCTTCCGGATGTGACAGCTCCTGTGGGCTGATGCTTCCTCCTCTGTGTCTCCTCAGGGGACACTTCAAACCCTAGCGGTAGACTGCCTGTTCTCCTGGTCAGGCAGACGCTTAAGACTCCTTGGCTGTACTCTAAGAGTCTCTTTCACTGGACTGGCCTTTCACTGCACCGGTGGTTCAGCACGTTTGGCTCTGCTGTAATGCGTCCAGGATTTTAAAACCAAAACATTTAATAGCAGTTGGAGTGACTAGCATAACTTGATGTGGGCCTGACCATTTCGGTTTTAGGGATCAGCTTTCTATTTCTTTACATAGACCCAGTCTCCTGGCTCTATATTATGTACTGAGTCTGTAAGAGGTAAGGCACCTCCCAGTTTAAATGCTTCCTTACCTCTGCAATGCGTTTTGCCCATGGGACTACTTTCCTAGGGACATCCTGATCCTGACTACTGCCATATTTCCTCCACAAAGGGGAGGGTCTACCACACATTGCCTCAAAGGGGTCAATTTACTCTTTCCTTTGGGAGTGTTTGGTATCCTGAACAATACCTGTGGCAATAGCGAACTCAAGTCAGTAGGTCTTCAGTAGTACAGTTCATTTTTCCCAACTTTCTCAGAGCTTTTTGTGGATGCCACGCAGCGTGCAGTCTCTACTCAATGCTTAGAGACCTCGTTGTCTCTTACACTATCAATGAGTGCGCTTCTGAGTTCAGCTGTAGTGGGAGCCCATGGGTGTATTTCTCTGGAGCGTCTGTACTAGGGTCTCCTGTCAGCTATTATCGGCTTCTTAATTTCTCCTGTCTCTGGTGTGAGGATCTCCCTTCTCTGTAACATATAATTGGAAGGGTTTGGACAGGTTGGGTAGTCCTAGAGCCGGTCCATGTGCCAGCTGATGCTTTAATTCTTCAAACCCTCTTTGCTGCTCTGTGCCCCAGGTAAACAGGTCTGTGTCTTTCTCTTTTGTTGCTTCATAGAGTAGTTGCGCATGTGTAGCTGGGCAAATTCTGTATCTTGAGGTTGCAGGACTTGTGTGTACAGAATTAGCTCTTTCTCTTGGGCTGCTCTCTTTGCTCAGATATCAGCCTTCTGGTTTTCTTTAGCGGTATCAGACTCTCCTTTCTGATATCTTTGACAATACATTACTGCTACTTCTCGCGATTGGGTCATAGCTTCTGACAGGGCTTGTCCTTTTGGACTTTCTCAGAACTATGAGGCTTCATAGTTTATCTCATAAGCCCTGGCACTATGACTTCCAAAACTACGCCTTGCAGGCAGTATGTTTTTGCTAACTCTGTCAGTCCTCCTTAAATTTCTCTGCATTGTTTCTTCTTATTGCTTTCAATGGGGGGTAAAGTTAAATGCTCTTCTCTGGCAGATTCTGCTCCAGTTCGAGGCTTTAACTCTTTCTGCTCCCCCCTTGCATTCTTTCTTTCTGTTGCTTCATTTTGCCAAGGAGCAAACATATCTGAAAACCTTTGAGTAATCCCATTACTCCTGGTCCACCTTAAAAAAAAAATAATTGCCAGTAAATTTCTTCCACCTCCATCGGATTGAATCTGGATGACTTGCTTTTAGCAAACTGGCTTTTCCAACACTTTAGCATTCTTAGCTTGGGGTTGTAATTTCTCGATAGGCTCAGGATCACAACCAGAGATCTTCCTCATGTCATTATTTTTGTTGCCAGCATAGTTTGCTTCTTTACTGCGTTTCAGTGATAAGTTCAGAGCATCATCTTTCTTCAAGTCAGAGCATCATCTTTTTCAAGGGAAAACCCACATTTTCCAACAGCCTTCTCTGCTGTTTGCCATGTATAGCTCTTCCAGCTGCCCACTTATAGAGGCTAAGTTTGGTTCGCTCAACCTGTTGATTAGACCTTTCACTGTTTATTTCTCCCCTCTTTTTGGCATCTAGAGCCTCTTCAGACCTTCGAGTCTGAGGGGGAACAATTTTTGTAGCACCTGGCCCCTGTGCTTCTGAAGTCATGGGCTGTGTCCTTTTTTTCCGTCTTTATTTTCATCTCTTTCCACACTGAAGTTTGCTAAACTTCTCGCTCCTTCTCCCATATCCAAATCCTCTTCCTCCTGGTCACCTTTCTCATCTGTCATGCTCATCTGTCATGCTTGATCCCTCTGTCTGCCGAGGCTGCCGCTGCCTTCGCAAACAACTTTTGGCACCTGTCACACTGGTCTCTGTCTGCCGGTTGTGCTGTCTTGCTTCTCTCTTCTCATTTTCTGAAGTTTCTTACATATGTCCTTTGTAACTTGCCTTACAAATGGCCTATTTACAGCACGACTTTTTCTCACAACTCCGCCATCTATTTTGGATCCTTAGTCAGAGATTTCTGTGACAGTCCATCTGGGGATCATCGCATAGATCTATGGGATCTGGGTCCCGCCACTCTTGCACCCTCAATGTTACTTGAAGCACAAGTTTCAACTTTCCTCCCTGTTGCTGGGTGCGTACAGGGGAAAACGCTGGGGCGCTAGTTTGAGTAGCTTCTGGTGACTCAGCAACCAGCGAGGCGTCGGGGGCAGAATGGGGCGTTGTTTGAGGGGATGGCAAAATTGGATCTCAGCATCTCCTTGCCACTCTCCAAACTTCACAACTTTGCACGCCATGTAGGGCTTCATCTGTCCTCCGGCCCCAGCTCTCGTGTCTGCATACTTTTACTCTAAATCTCGAACTTCACTTCTCCTTCGCTGTCATCGCTCCAGTTGGAGGGATGCTGATGAGGGCAGCCGCTGCCTCTCACTTTGCAGCTTAGTTTCTGAGCGTTGGTTTTCTCGCTCGGCTCGCGCTCCTGCCGGCCATGCTGCCTACTTCGCAGGAGTCAGCTCAATGGGGCGTCGACTCTTCACCTCTCTCCCCGCTCCTCGGCTTCTGACTTGCTCTCTTTTGCCGAAAGCACTCAACCGGTCTGCCATCTGCACCGCTTCTTCTGCCGTACTGGGGTTCTGGGCATCATCTCTCTGGGTCTCTGCTCCTGCCTCTTTGCACGCCACCTCGAACCAGGGGAGAAGTCATTGCCTGCTGCAATGCCTCTTTTCTCTCTCTTCCTATGGAGCCAGCTCTAGATAGTCTGCATACATTTGCTGGATCCGCTCTTCCTGCTTCTATTTTTTCTCTTCAGCCTGTGGAGCTTGGAGACTCGGCTGGTTAAGCCTTTTTGTAGACTGGCGTGTCTGCGCTAGTGAAGTCTGTGAACGTATAGGCTTTGGGGCGCTTGCAATGCTGGGTACACTTGTCTATATGGTGGCGGTGGCGGTGGCAATTCGTCTTCCTTATCCTGGGGCAAGGGCTCTGGGTCCTCAGCTAGTTTCTCTCTTTTCTTGACTTGTGTGCCCTCACATTTCTTCTTCTCTGCCTTTAGGGACCTCTTCACCTGGGTGCCCTCATATTTCATCTTCTCTGCCTTTAAGGCTTTTTCTTTTAGGCATGTTCACTGTACTGGCATCACCAAATTGGCTGTGGTGCATGCCTGTTTACAAGGATTTCTTAGCCACGCTGATAATTAGTGGGCTATTGGGATGGGAATTGATCAGGCTGTGGAACACTCACAATGGATTGGTAGACTTCCTTAATTTTTTTCTCATCTAAGTTACACCTCTCCTCTGCCTTCTAAGAATCGCTCTGACTTGGCTGATCTATTTGACAAACAACGTCTCAACGCATGTGGGTCTAACTCTTCTCTATATTCTCTTGAATCCACTTTCAAGATTATCTACCCCTCTCTTGAATCTACTTCAAGATTATCTACCATACACTCCAATATGGTTTGGGGTTTTGAGTTTCTCCCACCCATTATGAGTTTTACAGAGACGTCACGCTTTCAGCACAGACAAGGCAACACAAGGGAGGGGGCCGGGCCGTGTGGTAAGGGGTCCACACGGCTGAGACAATGAGGGAATGGACGAACAACCAGGCGTGCCCCTCTTTCACGGCCCTGCCTGTCGCCAGGACAGGGAATCTCGTTACAGGAGGGTCCCACTCGCATTAGGGTCCCTGCTAATCAGGTAGCCGTTCCAATTCACCAGTTCACACTCACACGCCACTCACACTTCCAACCCTTTTTCCTTAAGACCACGTCAGGGTAATGGAGCTAAGCCAGGCTCCCCCTCGGTCTAGAACAGGATGGCTAGTTCCTGTTTCTCTATGGAGGCCTCCCTTTTCATACGTTACCTGCCGGCGTCCTGTCCTGGTTGACAAACCTCGTCCTTTCACCCTTTTTATGGCTGGTACACAGCTGGTCTCCCGCAGCGGGTGTTCAGAACTCTCTCCGCAAAGGTGGAGTGGCGCCGTGAGGTGTGACCATCCGCAGCGTGAGCACAGGCTTTCACGGCCAAGGCCAAGTGGGTAGGTAATTCACCAGATAACCATCCGAGCTTTCGCGGCACCAGATATGTAACCTGGAGTTACTTAAAATCAAACTCAGATGACAGGAGGAAGGTTTCTTCTTCACTTTATTCAAAGACTCAGCGCTGAGGTCCAGCTCCCTGTTGCTTCACAGTGAAAAAAATAGAGGGAGTGGCCCCGACCTTTGTCTGTCACTCATTTTTATAGTTCATTCTGGCCAAGCAGGCATACAGAACAATTTCAATATTCATAAAAGTGAAACAAAGATAACGAGACTGTCTGACTTCTCAGTTTTCCCACAAAATCAAAGAACCGCATTGTAGCCCCCAAAAATAGCAGCAGGCAAAGAACTAGGAGATCCTAGCACATCTGCAAGGTCACAGGCACAGCAAACATTCCTGAAGATAAGGCACAGTTTTTGCAGAGCTTCTGACTTTAGCTAACATAATTCAAAATTTAACCCTTCATGTCACATGTGTGTGCTTAACATGTTATTATAATGGTCTGTTGACTGCGAATAAAGTTTGTTTGATTGATTGATTGATTGATTGACTACTGCAATGCACTCTACGTGGGGCTGCCCTTGAAGATAACTTGGAAGTTGCAGCTAGTGCAACTAGGTGTTCTATGGTCACAAAGACCATAGAACACCAGTCTTAAAGGAATTGAACACCAGTCTTAAAGGAATTGCACAGGCTGCCTATACACTCAAGGAGTTGGTAATGACGTTTAAAGCCCTAAACAGCTTGGGACCTTGATACTTGAGGGAGCGCCTCTCCTATATACGCCTGCCTGGGACTTGAGATTCGTTGGAGAAGGCCTCCTCTGTGTCCCACCAACACAAGACCAATGCTATGGTGGGACATGGGAGAGGCTTTTTTCTGTTGTGGCACCCCGGCTGTGGAATGCCCTCCCCTTGGAGGCCCGACTGGTGCTGGACCTCGCTTCATTTCAATGTTAAGACATGGCATTTTATCACAGCCTTTGATGGCTAAATTCACCAAACCTGCACATAATTTAAATGTTTTAATTACTGTTTTAAAATTCTATACTGGTTTTAGCTTATTAGTGGTTTGATTTGTTTTTAGCTGTTTATATTTATTGTTTTATATTGGTTTTATGATTTTATCTGCACGCCACCCTGAGATCCTTGTGATATGGGGTGGGATACAAATGTTTTAATAAAAACCATAAATAAATAAATAAATAAAAGTGTAGCTACAAGCTACAACATTACAGTAACGGGTTTGACTCTTACACCCATATTTGAGTCTGTGAACTATGTAGCAGCGCAAACTTTTAATTTGCGGCAAGCAACTGGGAAATCCAGAGGTAATATGAATTTCTTCTAAACTTTCCAGCCACCTGGTAATTCAAAGGTATGAGACTTTCTCTCCACCAAGTTGATCCCCGAGGAGGTAATTCTGCAGTGACTTACAGTTTTTCAATTCTGCTAGAGCAATTAAGCCTTGATTGCCTGCAATCTCCAGGTGCATTCCCATCAACTGGATCTCCTTCTTGCACTCAGTGGCTGAAACAGACATTTTCGAGAACTAGCCATGGATATATATAGAGGGTGCTAGTTGAAAAGGAACCCCCATCTATGATACGTCCCAGCAATAAACAGAGGAAAAGAGAAAATCATACTAATAGTAGTGGCAATTCTGTTCTTCTTTTGCCTGCACTGAATCTACGGCCAGGCAATCTCTTCAGGTGAGCCCAAGTTCCACTGTGATGAGAGAGGGAGAGAAAAATATATATTCTCTGTGCACTTTCTCCAAACCATGCATAATTTTATAAACTTTGATCATGTCTCTGTCCTCAGTTATTCTCAACAACTAAGAAGACCCAAATGCTGGGTAGTGCAATCCTAACCCCCAGACTCAGGTCCCCTCTACAAGGATTTGCTTTTGTGCCCGGTTAGGCGATTATGCGCATAATCGCTGAAGCGCATTTACGACTAATCCCTCTGCACGAGAGGCGGCGAGAGGCGGCGAAGCGCATTAATGGATGACCAAAATGCACTTTACAAGTAGTTAATGCGCATAAGCGCTTGTTCACATAGTCAAAATGCGCTTTAACGGCCGGAGCAAAATAAAACTCGCGATTTAACGCGCATTCAATAATGCGCATAATCGGAGAGATAATGCGCCTCTACGCCCAATTTGCGCTCCGTTCTTGTAGAGGTAAAATTTTTAAAGCACCTTGAAAGAGCTTTAAACCTCTCTTGTAGAGGCAGCCTCACATGCTAGGGGTGGGGCGGCCAGTTAGGATCAGGGAGGCACCCCTCTACTGGTAGAAAGGAGCCTTAGGACTTGTGGGGATGCGTCCGCCCTGAATGCTCCAGTTATTCCCATAGAAATGTCTGTCGGCATTTCTACTGCCAACAGTGGTCCTACCCATGGCAGGCCCCGAAATTGGGTGTTTTGGGGCCATGGGCAGTGTTGGATCCGTTGGATCCATGGTCTCTTTTCCAAAGAGGCCCCAGGATCAGGCTCCTCAACTACGTCAGCCTGGAGTTATTACTGTTCTTGGCTTTGGGGTGGAGGAGGATTTTAAAGGAAATCCACTGGGGAGCATAGGAGAGAAAAAATCATCCCACAAACACACTTCCAGTCCTGGCCAATGTGAACTGGCAGTGCTTTGGAAATGACAGGTGATCTGCCACTTAACTGCACAAATCCCACCCCATTTAGGATTGCCCTCTTACCCTTCCTTTGTGGGATAGGTACCCCCGACCCTTTGCTGTTGGCACTGGAGGCATTGATGGGCTCTTCAATGAAATACATACTTAGCACACATTCTCATCAGGTTAAAGGTCAATGTTTGAATGCTGTGACTTGGTCCCCCATGATTTGCTGTAGAGCATTTCTTTTGAGATGCAATTTATTTCTTTTATTCATTGAAACATTATATATTATTGTTTATCAATTAATAAAATTGTATAGTGCTTAATATTTTAAAAATCTCCAAGTGGTTCCCATACCAATATTTAAAATCCCATTTCAATACAGTTAAAAGATATACCACCTCTTGGCCCCCATAAAGGCCCCTTGTGAAACGCAATCTAGACAATAGGACCGTTACAAAAACAGCCACCCGTCAAAGTTAACACATCTTTCAAACACATTAAAAGCTTGGTGAAATCAACATGTCTTGACTGCCCACCCAAAAACCATCAAAAACATGAACCTCATTTGGGGAAAGAGTTCCACAACTGGGGGGTGCTGCCACTGAGAAGGCCCCGTTTTGTGTTCACCTCAGCTGTACTTCCTTTGGCAACGGAACACAGAGCAGGCAGGAACTTCAATGATGACCACAAGTGATGGCAAGGTTCATGCAGGAAGATATGGTCCTTCAGATATGGTCCCAAGCCATTTAGGGCTTTATAGGTAATAAGCAGCACTTTGAATTGGGCCTGGAAATGAAAATGAAGCCAGTACAGATGAGGCAGGATTGGTGAAGTATGAAATGAAAAGCAGACTCCCCAAAACATTCTGAGCCTATCCACATTGCCCTTAAAACAACTTATATTCTGTTTAAAAACGTGGTTTTTCATGATGTGGTAGGACACACTGAGCAGTACTTACGTTTCATAATGACTGCTTTCTCCGTCCTCAAAGTGTTCAGGGTGTCACACAGGGTTAATTCTTTGTCTCTTCTTCTTTCGTTTTTGTTTTGCAGGCTGCTTGACCCACCCACTTCTGTCTCCATAGCTCAAGCAGCCTGCAAAACCAAAACTAAAGAAGAAGAGTCAAGGAATTAACCCTGTAATACACCAGTGAACACTTTGAGGATGGAGGAAGCAGTCACTATGAAACGTAAGTACTGCTCAATGTATCCTATCACGTAATATGAAACGACTTAAAAAAAACACGTTTTAAAACAGAATATAAGTTGTTTTAAGGGCAATGTGGATAGGCTCTCTGGCTGTGTATTTTGCACCAGCTGTAGTTCATGTACACTCTCCAAGGGCAATCCCACTTAGAATGTGTTGCAGTAATCTAATTTCAAAAGTTTGAGGGATGAAATTGAAAAGGCATCCTAGCAGCAGCTGAAGAAAGCTTCCTTTTGGTGATGGACTGGAAAAGTCAGATCTGCCACGTGCTGGCTAATTAACTTTTATCTAAAAAGGTGTCAGCTGCAGAGATCTGAATAGCTGCAGGTGGCAGATGGAGGGGTGGGAGACATTGGTGGACCATTAGCTACTGCCAATGTGAAATGAATAGGAAGATTATGGTCATCATTTGACTGCAAGGATTATACAGCGCAAACAAATGTCAGGAAATGCAAAGTCAAATCTCCCTTGTATTTTTAACCATGGCATCCTTCCTGCTGATCCATCACCAGCTTTTAACCATATGTTTCTTTTACGAATGGGGAAAACATGGTGAAGACATTACAAAAAGAGTTTGTTGGGGGAGGGGGGTTAAAAAAGGAGGGGAGGAGAAAAAAGGGGAAAAATGCTATCAGGGCATTTTTATATATTTCCCTAATGGCAGACTAGCCTACATTCCAGTTTTTGCCTGCTTTTAGAAACAGGGTGGATGTTTTGTACTTGCTCCATGTTGATGAAGTTTTACACAGGACTCTTATGGGGGGTTGGAAAACAAACCCCAGATTGCTCAGGTAGCATTTTAAAATCTTGAGGTGACAGGGTGAAAAATTATCATTGCGTGCAGCATTTGTTGCCCGAAGATTACCATTCTGTCATGTCATGAGATTTTGTGATGTGGTTGATAAGATGGCACTGGGATTCCCGCAGTCAATATTTATTTTGTAGGGGCGGGAAATGTATATGATTTGCCAAAGGGGTATGTTTCGGTTTGATCCATAGGGTCTTTCTGGACGATAAGGTGACCGGATGAAAAAGAAGACTTGTTTGGTGACAGGTGGGATTTGAGTGAAGGTTGCTTTTCCCAGTCCTGCTTGACAAGCTGCACCGAGAGTGGTCATCTCTTTTGTATGTGTGTGTGTGGGGGGGGGGGGTTCTTCTGAGGCATTAACAGCTGCCTTACAGAAATATGGCTAAGGGCTGGGGAATTGTAGGACATTTTTCTCTCTAAACATGCATAGGATTGTGGTGGAATAGTATTACCAAGCAACCTCACAAGGTCCACTCCTCAACCCCCAAGATCTACTCCAGTGGTTGCTTAAGCCCTAGTCAAGAGGCTTTCTTCTTTCCGTCCCTCCCTCTTTTCTGATCAGCAAAATGGGCTGCTGACCATTTTGTCTTGTTTCGATTTGATTTCTCTTGAATTTAACTAACCTGTTTCGTTGTTTGATCGCTATTCTGTTTTTGTTTTTGATCTGTATACTGCCCAGATTGTTCAGCTTGGGGAAATGGAGGCCAGGGGAGACATGATAGAGGTGCTACTAATGAGCCCTGCAGAAAAGGGCAACTCAAATGATCAAGGGGCAGGAGCATCTCCCCTATGAGGGAAGGTTTCAGCAGCTCGGATTGTTAAGCTTGGAAAAAAGGAGGCTAAGGGGAGACATGATAGGGGTGTACAAAATTATGCATGGTGTGGAGAATGTGAATAGGGGGACATTTTTCTCTTTCTCCCATAATACTAGAACTCAGGGTCATTCCATGAAGCTGATTGGTGGGAGATTCAGGACAAATAAAAGGAAGTACTTCTTGACACACAGTTTAGCTAAACTATGCTACCACAAATGTTGTGAGGACCACCAATTTGGATGGCTTTAAAAGGGGGTTGGATCAATTCCTGGAGGAGAAGGCTATCAATGGCTACTAGTCCTGATTGCTATATGCTACTTCCAGTATCCGAGGCAGTATGTCAATGTAACCCAGTTGCTGGAGAACATGATTGGGAGGGTGCTGTTGCACCGTGTCCTACTTGTGGGTTCCTGGTCAACAGCTGGTTGGCCACTATATGAACACACTGCTGGACTAGATGGACCCTTGGTCTGATCCAGCATGGCTTTTCTTATGTTCTTAGAACTTTGATTATTGGGTAGTTCAAAGGCGTAATAAATAAACACACAAACAAACTTAAGATGTCCCATTCCTCCTGTGGGTGAGCCAGTGCACCAACTGGTTGAACTATCCTGCAAACACATTGGCTGAATTCGGACAACACGATAGTCAATGGTGGGGTAATAATCAACTTTACAGTTGTTCATCTAGGGGGTACTCCCCACACAACATGGTAATAAATAATCAACTGTGGTGTGGATTAGGATCAGCGCTGAATTGACTATGGCAGAATTCGGACGACACGATAGTCAATACAACTGACGATTGTTTTCCCTCCCCCAGTTGCTTATTATGTCGTCTGAATTCAGCTATTCTTTCTGCCAAGGGCAGGTTTCTCCGTTTTCAAGGGAAGGGCTTAACCATAAAACATATAAAGTAAAAATCCCTTAGAGCAGATGCAGAGTGCTTTTCCTTCACCACTGGGTGAGTAGAGGAGCAGGCTTGATTCTCAGTACACAATAGGGCAAAGTATTCCAAACAGGGATTGACAAATCATGTTGTCTCAAATAGGGATGGACAAATCAACTATTTTTGGTCCATGTCACTTTCTTGTCCATTCACTCATAAGTCCGTTCCATCCTGTTCCTGCACTTATCTGAGTTTTTTTTTAAATCCGCATGAAAATCCACATTTAAATATTGATTTAGAATTGATTTATCTTTATATTGGCAAAGACTAAATGGAATGGAGAACCACTCCATTACCAAGTTGTATTGGTTTCAGCAATTAAGGTCTGGCAGCTGGGCTCAACTATGCCAAAACAAGCTAGAGATTTATGAACTTTCTATGGGAAAATATTTAAGCCTCAATCCACAGGCGCTCAGGAATTGGATTTTTGATCATGATACTAGTCAAGATAGGGCAGCTGTTGTTGATTCACAATTTTCTACTTGGTACCCCCAACTTAAGCTCAACCATGCAAGTTCACATTACTTTTGAGATATTGACCTTTGCACAGCTTTGCGGTGCTTTTACAGAACTTAGGTTCCAGCTTATGCCCTCTGCATATCTCAATGGGAGATATCTAGGAATCCCAGTCCCAGAACAGAAATGTATATTTGATTGCAACCAGATTCATAAAGTTATAATTCATTACTTGCTGTTCTGTCCTTTGTACATGGATTCCAGAGCTAATTTTTTGTCATTTGTTTTCCAGCTGTTATCAACCACTAGAAGTAGTAATAGAATTCTTAGCTGATAATTATTGATTTATCACATACTCAGAAGCCCAATTTGCTCTGGTAGCCAAGAAGCTGTGGTCATCAAGAATTATAATGTATTATAAATCTTTTTTTCTTTCTGATTTGAGTGGTCAGCCTTTTTAGTGGATGGCAAACGCGGTCAGTTCTTCACAGTTTTGCTGAGTTTATAACATTTTTTAATTCAAATTAAACTTTGTATTGGGAAAGGTTTCTTTCTTTTGAATGTTTTTATAGTGTTTACAGCTGCTGTGCTGAGATTTTTAAAATATCAGTTTCATTAGGTATTAGTATGGTGCATGGTAAAACACAAGTGCCACAGTGCTCTCTTGTGAACTCTGATTTTTAAACATCTTGCAGTAGCAGTGACTCTGGGGCCCCTTTTTGTTCGGTATGAATAATTCACTTTGCATTGGGTACTTATATTGCTGGCTAAAGCAATTAGTGTTGTGCTTGCATCCAATTACACCCAGAAGATCTCCTTAGCGAGCATAATCTCTCTCGCAATATTTATCACGTCCTTGCTCAGCGGCACTTTGTTCAGGTAGTTAGTTTTGACTGTGGAGATACTAAGTCCTTCCAAATGAACCAATAGGAAAAAGAGTTTCTTTCCTACACTGAGAGGCCACGATGCAACGTGGACTAAAGTGTGCCTCAACACCCCCTCACCCCACCCCAAATCTCTGAGGCTGCCTCTACAAGAGAGGTTTAATGCTCTTTCAAGGTGCTTTAAAAAATTGACCTCTACAAGAACGGAGCGCAAATCGGGCATAGAGGCGCGTTATCTCTCCGATTATGCGCATTATCGAACGCGCGTTAAACAGCGAGTTTTATTTTGCTCCGGCTGTTAAAGTGCATTTTGCCTATGTGAACAAGCGCTTATGCGCATTAACTACTTGTAAAGCGCATTTTGGTCATCCCTTAATGCGCTTCACTGCCTCTCGCCGCCTCTCGTGCAGGGTAATAGGCGTACATGCGCTTCAGCGATTATGCGCATAATCGCCTAACCAGGCGCAAAAGCGAATCCTTGTAGAGGGGACCTGAGCTTCAACATTGCTAAATTTGTGTGCTGGATTGTGGCCATTGTGCAGCAATTCCTGAATGGTGAGCCAGGGCAAACAAGTATGCCATTCGAGAACTGCCAAAGCAGCCTTCCCCAAATGGGTGCTCTTTAGATGTTTTGGACTGCCGTTTCTAGGATTCCTGATCATTGGCCATGCTAGCTAGCGTTAATGGGAGTTGAAGTCCAAAACATCTGAAGGGCACCAGATGTAAATCATCCAATTAAAGGCTTCTGGGAGCAAAAAGAACCCACCCCCACAAAGTACATGTTGCATCTCCTAGAACCATCCCTGTCACTTGAGGCTCAGGTGGCCTCAGTGGAACAGAATGCTACGACCCTATCTGGACAGGGATAACTTGGCTTCAGTTATTATTATTGTTGTTGTTATTATTGTTGTTATTATTATTATTATTTTGCATTTGAATACCACCCATTAGTCGAAGCTCTCTGGGCAGTTTACATAAGATGAAAACACTTAAGAACAATATACAATAATTAAAACTGCAAAAACATACAATATACACATAATATACACATACATTTAAAACCACTACAATAACTTAAAAACCTATAAGCCTAAAAAACAGAAAAAAACAGACCCAGGCTCATCAGATATTGTTAAATGCCTGAGACAAGAGGAAAGTCTTGACTTGGTACTGAAAAGATAACAATGTAGGCGCCAGACAGCCTCGTCAGGGAGATTGTTCCACAATTGGGGGGGGGCACCACAGAGAAGGCCCTCTCCCTTGTTGCCGACCTCTGAGCTACCCTCGGAGTAGGGACTTGGAGGAGGACCTCAGATGTTGAACGTAGTGTTTCGGTAGGTTCATATCGGGAGAGGCGTTCCGTCAGGTATTGTGGTCCGAAGCCATGTAAGGCTTTATAGGTTAAAACCAGCACCTTGAATTGGGCTCAGAAACATACAGGCAGTCAATGCAAGCAGACCAGAATGGTTCTTACATGCTCAAAACTTCTGGTCCCTGTTATCATTCTGGTAACCTCCAAGTTAGATTACTGCAATGCACTCTACATGGGTCTGCCTTTGACGTTCTCATGACGTGAAAAGGTGTGGCTTCAATCAAAACTGTGAGGGGAAGCCAACATAGCTCTAGAAGATAACGAGCGAGAGCAGCAGCAGCCTGGATCGGAGGAGGGGGATAGATCGACATGTGTACTACATCGATTGTGAACTGCACAACTAACATTTCTCTTTCCCTCCCCACAGCCCCACCACCATTCCATGCTTTACAACTGCTTCTACAATCTTACATATTAGAATGTTTGCCAATTCTATTTTAAAAAAAATATTCTGAGCTTATGCAGATTTGCATTTAAGCTCAGTTAAATAATAGCAATACCATAACTATAGGAATAACATGGAACTTACTTCTGCACTTGTCACTCTCCGGGTGGTCATTTGCTGACACACACCCAGTCTGAGGGGACCCTGAAATTTGGCCACAAGTTCCAGCCCTGGATCCCAACTGGGCTAAGTCTGCCATGAGCCCTTTGCTCAATTGAGAGGGGTACCTAGAACATTCCCAAACAAGGATGGACAAATCTGTCCATTTTTATTTCCGTCAGTTTCTCACATTTCCCATCTTAGAGTTGTTCCATCCCATTTCTACAGCAGTTTGTGATTTATTTTTTATTCATTTTACAAGGGAGGCTGGATCCAGACTTAGGCACATGTAACTGGGTTGGTGGAAGCAGGTTTCGCTGCCCCCTCCCCTCTTCCCCACGGCAGCCCTTCCAGCCCACTGAAAAAAAAACTACACAGAGGATCATGGGCCCTTGCTGAATGGGGTGAGCTGCGGTGTAGCAAGAGGCCAAGGCAGAAGGCAGATCCTGGATCCAAACCACTGGGTAGAATCCAAGTAAAGTCCTACTTAGGGTTGATCCATTGAAATGAATGGGGGCTTAACTTCAGTCCCATTCATTTCAATGGGTCTACTCTACATAGGCCTTTAGTTGGATTCTACCCAGCGTCTGCACAACAACATTGGATTCCCCCATCCACATGCCAGTACCCCAGGAGGATAACGTCAAGTGTGCTAAATCAATCAAGGGTTGTTTCAGATAGGAGCAAATACTGAGCCATGGTGGATATGCGATGAAAGAAGAACTGGCCAAAATTACAGGACTGAAAACTCCAAACGCCATGGTGTTGTGTGTTTTCTGCCTTGCGCTGGGATGCCATTGATGTGTTTCTTAGCCCTGCAATTTGATCCTTGCCAGCCTGGAAGCATTTTTGCAGAGGAAGCCAACATTTCACCTCAAATCTCCTTTTTCAGAGATGCTTTCTAATAAGAGCTAATGCTTAATGCAGTGTCCTTAACATGCTGGGGCATAAATAGCATCGCACTGACAGTTATGGCTGACATAATAATTTTTAGCACTCCAAGTGCTTCACATCAACACAGAGGTTACTATAACCTCTGTGTGAGGAAGAACAAATTTCCAGAGGGTGATACAGACAGCACCGAGCGACTGAGAGCAGCCGAGGGGTCGTTTTTCTAAAGTTACTGGCACGGAATCTTTCTGTCTGAGGAGCCAAGCAGCCTGACATCACGGCTGCAGAAAATGGCCTTGCTCAGTCTTAAAGAAGTTGGATCACTAAACCATGACGGATAGTTTACTGAACTCTCCGCCTACCCACTCCCTCCTTTGCCCCTCCCCTTCTCTTCATCCACACTAGGAAGCCATAGTTACATCTCACCTTCAAAGGCATAAATAATATGGAGGGAGGTGTGTACATAATATACTCTAGGTGTGCATTCATCTTACTGTTTTCTCTGGTAAATAGGTTTTGCAGGTTTTGTAGTGATCCCGAAACCTACACAGCCTGTTTGGCCAGAGGTGATAGCGTGACAACAACCAAAACCGGTTTCTAGCTATTGCAAGGGGAATGATGGTTCTGTCATACCTGTGGAGCTCTTTAAAAAAATTGTCGTGTTAGGAGCCAGTCCACATGAGGAGCCCTAACTCTCACCATTGGTAAATTGTTTTTGCAAAGTTTCACAATGCTTAAAAAACCTGCCCCAAAAGTAGGGTGACCAGATAAAATCCAGGTTAGGGCTCATACAACTTTAACAGTTGTAGAGAAAAGGGAATTTCATCTAGTGTCATTTGTATGCAATGAGTTCCTGGGGAAATTCCCTCTTCATCACAACAGTTAAAGTTGCAGGGACCCTGCCTTCTTTTGTATATGGTCACTCTAGTATAGTGCATGCACCTTTAACTGTTGTGATGAAGAGGGAATTTCACCAGGAACTAATTGCATACAAATGACACTGGCTGAAATTCCCTTTTCTCTACAACAGTTAAAGTTACATGAGGCCTGACCTGGATTTTATCTGGTCAGCCATTTGTTGGAGAATTCAGCAACTTGGGAATTCCAGCTTTCTCTCTCTTTTCCCCTCCCTTAAGGACACGTCTCTAGCCCCTGTGGTTGCAAAGGTGGTGCTTTCGATCTCTGGCCAATGCCAAAGCCAAAAAAGTTCACAGGGTAAGATTTTCAGCAATCTGGGGATAAGGCTCCAGTGCTTTGCATAACTCTTTATCCCTGCCTGTGATTAATTGTAGAATACATTATGCAAATTAAGACAATGTCTGCAAATATGCATAGTTTGTATGAATTATACGGGTCATAAAATTTTGCTTTTCATGATTCAGAATTTTTATGCAGCTCGGTTGCTGCTGTTTTTAAGTGTAGATCACGTTCAGTCTGCCTGAGGTCAACATAGAGCGAGACCGTGGGAGGAAAAGACATCCAAGGTCAAAAAGCATATAAACAGTGGAAGCCACCGCAAGCCCTGGTTTCAACTCGTGGTTTAGAGGGAACCAGTGGTGAAGTGGTAAATATTGAACTGCGGACGCTCATCCTGACAGTCCCCATAGCCACACCCCTAAGGAGAGCCCCCCAAAAATGCAGGCAGCTGTGTTGATCCATATCAAGAAACCAGTTCTAGCCATTTTCATCCCTATTAGCAACAGGTATTTTCTATAACTATTGGGTCTCATTGCCCAATCAAGACTGGGCCACTCCACATTAATTTGCAATGCAACAGGAACACCTCACAACTATATGTTAGCGCTGGGAAAATTCATTCCCCGCCCCTGGAAGTACTGTGAGGATGGCAGCTAAGCTCAGAGAGAACAGAGAATTCTAAGGGAGTGGCAGATAACATCAGCAGCATCCCTGCTAATCAAAACACGACGCCATTGCATCCTTGAGCCTATCTACACTGCTGCTTTAAAACAGTTTATAACAGTTTTAAACCGGTTAACCAGTTTAAAACTGTTATAAACCGTTTTAAAGCAGTAGTGTAGATAAGCTCCTTGTGTGCCATCATATCTCCGCTACACCACTGGAAGGAACTCATGGTTAAGGCTGGCAGGAGAAAGCTGAGTAGAGGAAAGAAGAAACAGCTGCTACTTCTAAAACAGTGGTGTGTTGTTGTCCTTAGCTGCTATCGTTTGTGTTCGTTAATCTGGTCTCTTTTTAGGTTGTATTTTTCTTTTGTTCAGTCCTGCGTCGGTTTTCTGTAAGCCATTTAGACCCTGTTCAGATGCCACGCTAAGCCACGGTGGTTAAGCATTTTGAGCTAAATATTATGGCTTAACATGTCATGTGATCCATTCCTAACAATGGTGGCTACATAACAACGGTTTAAACACACTCACTAACCATTTGCTGCAAAAGGGTTAGCGGCCTGACCATGGCTTAGTGTGTTGTGTGAACAGGCCCATTGTGTACCTTCATACAAAAGTGTGGTATAAATTCGATCCTCGGCATACTCATCACTATTTAATTCAAGGAGAATTCCACTGGTGTTGTTGCCTTCTGCTTCTTACCACTAATTGATTATTGTTTCTGGATTGGATCTAGGATGGGTAGGCAGTGTTGTGTCCAAACCCAGGGAAGAGATGGAACTCGTGCTGTGCCAAAATTTGCCCTCCAAATTCCCCGAAGCATCTTTGCCTCATGAAAGAAGATTCCACTTTTCTGCCTCATTCTCAGGGCTCTTTAGAATTTCTTGTGACTTTTCTTTAAATTGTGTTTTTGACCTACCTTATCACTGAGAGGTGACTGAGGGGCTGTCTATATGTCTCCTTAGCTCCGCAGTGGCTGCGCGGTGGCACTGCATCAGTTATACAATGCAGCTGCTGGCTCGCAGCCACCGTGGGACTTTCCCCTGAAGCTACGCATTAAAGAAGTTGGGGACTTATTCCAATTTTCCCCTTCGAAACAAGGTCAGCACAGCCCTTCTGCTGTGTTACCTCGCTCCGGCACTGAGCTGCGGGCGTTCTGGAGTAGATGGTGACCACTGATTGGTCACCAGAAGCTGGGCAGGGGGCAGGCCTGACATGTTGAATGGCCGCCAGTAAGCCCATGCTGCCTCTGCAATGAGGATTACCCACCGCCACCCTGCAGCAGCAAAACCGCAGGGTTTAGTGGCAAGTGAAGTCAAAGCAGTGCCATGAAGACATGTTCTGAGACTGCTAGATGGGTTTTTTTTCCTGTTAAACCTCTCTCCATCACTCTGTAGCCTCCTCCACATCCTGTGCTTTCTGATCTGGGGGGAAAAAATCCATTGCCGAGGAGTTACCTCATGACATCTTTTCCTGGGTTTTAATTGAAGGGCAGGAAGCCAAGGAGGCTACAGGTTGCCAGAGGCCAGATCTACACCTAGTGTCAAATCATTGCAATCCCATCTTGGTAACGCTATACCCCTCTTGCATATTTATACCTCATAGGACACACAATGACATTTGCTGTGATATTAGATAATGTGGAATAGAAAGCAGGGAATCAAACTATGAAAGTAGTATATGGAGTGTGTAATGTTCCCCAACAGTTATCAGTGCATTTCAATGCCGCTATAAAGCAGCCATGTAGATCTAGCCAGAGTTATACCCAGGGAAGCCAGACTGGCTCCCTCCTTGATATGTTTTTGGAGGCAGGGAAAAACCAGCAGGCCTTTGGTGAATAATGTGGACCTCCATCTATGTTAAGATTTTTAAAAATTTAATATGTATTCTAAATGTGGAAATGTTTTAATATTGAAATCTATTTAATTATATTTTTAACTTTTGTATATTTTTATTTATAGCTTTTAACTGTACATGTTTTAATTTTGTAAAGCCGCCTTGAGGCCCAGCATTGGGCAAAAGGTGGGATACTAATAATAATAATAATAATAATAATAATAATAATAATGTAGAGTGAAAGTCAGGATTCTCACACACAATCCTTTCAGCCCCCTCAAACCTACTGCAACCACAAGAACCCAGAACCCCATCCATAAGAATTTCTACAAATTTTTCTTCTCCTTTGCATTTAATAATAATAATAATAATAATAATAATAATAAAAATGTAGAGTGAAAGTCCGGATTCTCACACACAATCCTTTCAGCCCCCTCAAACCTACTGCAACCACAAGAACCCAGAATCCCATCCATAAGAATTTCTACAATTTTTTCTTCTCCTTTGCATTTAATAATAATAATAATAATAATAATAATAATAATAATAATTTATTTCTTACCCGCCTCTCCGTTTGGATCGAGGCGGGGAACAACAATATGATAAAATACATAAAACTGATTAAAACATGACACACATTATTAAAACTGCAATAAAACATTCTAAAACATCCTAAAAACATCCTAAAAACATTCTAAAATTCCACTGGATATGCCCGCCGGAAGAGAACAGTCTTTATGGCTTTCTTTCTTTCTTTCTTTTTATTTATTTATTTCATTTCTAACCCACCTCTCCATCCAGATCGAGGCGGGGAACAATTCTAAAATTAACGAATTCTAAAAGTCTGTTAAGTTGACGAGTTTCCTCCGGCAGGTCATTCCACAGTCTGGGAGTGGCAGAAGAGAAGGTCCTCTGGGAGCAGCAAAAGAGAAGGTCTTTTCTATCAAACTGAATGAGAATGGTTGAAAAAACCGGTGAAAGAGCTTTTCGGCTCAGCACTAGCGTATAAGAATAGAGCCTAGGATCGCCCAGCCTGACCCAAGCTCGGCCTTTATACGTGATCGAGGAAGAGAGATATACAGCAGGGGCGTCTTCTTCAACCAGTTGCACAAAATAAGAACACCTGCCCCCTAACACTGGCATGGCTTCCCATCCATAAATAATGATCATGCCACTAAGGGTGCAGGAGACCTGCCATTGTCTTCCCAGTCGTGAGCTAGGTCCGACGCGGCACCCGCGAAGGTGTTGCCCCGTTCCTCTTGACAGCCAGCCGGTTCAGAAGAAAGACCTGCCTTTTAGCCTAGTAAACACAAAGCTATTCATAAACAGGACAGGAGCCACTGTTCAAAAGGGGGAGCTACCATGTCATGGGAGGCTTTCTTTGAGAACTGGCAGTACACCTGGCACTGTGGCGGAAGTGTAATGTCAGCAAGAAATACAAGATCGTCTCAATTTTAGATGCTGACTTCCCATCGGAAGCCTTCCTATTAATGAAACAATTCAACAGCACCTCCTGATGTCCTCTAGTAACCTGTTCTTTGTTTTTTTCTGCAAGCCTTGCTAGTCTACTAGCAGCCTTTCATAGACACTGGCTCAATTCGGATGACACGATAGTCAATGGTGGAGTAATAATCAACTTTACAGTTGTTCATCTAGGGGGTACTCCCCACACAACATGGTAATAAATAATCAACTGTGGTGTGGATTAGGATCAGCGCTGAGTTGACTATGGCAGCATTCAGACGACACAATAGTCAATACAACTGACGATTGTTTCCCCCACCCCCAGTTGTTTATTGTGACGTCCGAATTGAGCCAATGAATTGTGTTCTGGGTTGGGTCACTAAACCTTTGCAGGTACAAAGACAGATTAATTTTGGTTGCAATCCTAAATATACTTATTGAGTAAGCTCCATAGAATACCGTCGGACTTACTTCTGAGTAAACAGGCATAGGACTGTATTGTGCTTCATTCGTAGATGGATATCCCACCTTTTCATAAAGCGTACCCAAGGCAGCTTGCAATGGAAACAATAACATACATCAAAACATATTCAAATGAATGGGTAAAATCCACACACACGCCAAAATAAAATCTAAAACATGGGCAGGAAATTTGTGGCTCTCCAGACATTTGGGCCTACAACTCCCATCATCCCTAGCCAGCACAGTCATTGGTGCAGAATGATGGAATTGTAGGCCAAAACATTTGGAGTGCTACAAGCTGCCCATCTTTGTTCTAAAACATCTGATTTTCAGATTCTTCCAATGTCTAGAATTCAAATCCCTTCTAAAAGAGAGGTGGGGATTTTGGTGGCTTTGCTAAATGGGCAATAAAGCAGGGATTTTCATAAATAAGGCTTCCCCACAAGAAAAGTCTTAAAGTCAAAAGTCTTGATTACCAGGTGATGGGGAAACACTGTGGGATTAGTTCTGCGGGAATAGTTTCACACATGCAAGTTAACACTTGATCTGAGGGTATCCATGAGCCTATCTACACTACTGCTTTAAAACGGTTTAAAACTGTTATAAACCATTTTAAAGCAGTAGTGTAGATAGGCTCCATGTGAAGAGCTGCCCTATCCAATTCTGGTTTAAAGATAATGAACTATACAAGATGTCTCCCACCACCAGTTAGTATCTGGACAGCAGCCTGAACTGGCAAGCACACCTGGTCACAGACACCTATCACTGGAGCCAAATCTACCCCAAGCAAGATCTACCACTTTGAAAATGGTTTGAAAACTGTAGATGGAGTGTGTCCTGAGCCCCAACAGTTGTCAAAAACATTATAAACTATTTGAAAGTAGTAGTGCAGATCCTGCCCTGGTCACCATCTCCCCCACTCTCGTGAGACGTGCTGTATTTGTATTTAAATAATTATTTCTAAATTTGTATCGATACATATAAATCAGCCTGTGCAAATTTTATGCAGATCACTGTCCCTTTTTGCCCTCTTTTTGGGGTGATGCATTTCCTCTTTTGCGATAATTCAGCAGGGGCTGCCCTACTTGTCCTCGCGGGATCAATAAGCATGTATGAAGTCGGCCAAGTCATCTTTCCCTTGAAGCCCCTCAGCTGATTTTAAAAGAACCCTGCTTTCATGGGTGACTGATGACTCTGTGTGTTCCCTTTTCAAGGAGATCATAAAAATGCTTCATTCTTACTTAAATATTATCTCTGTGTGTGTGTTTTAAAGACACCCTTTCACACCACATCTTTTAAAAACAGAAAGAAAGAATATTGGAAGGGGCCCCGGAGTAGTATCTTTTACAAGGCCCAGGCCAAACTCCATGTTGATTTACATGCTCTGCAACTCAACTTAATTTCGCCGCTGAATATTTTACAGTCAGGAAGACTGACTGCCGAAATCTCCATGTCTGAATGGTTGAAAGCACACCAGATGCTCCTTAAGCAAACACTGCATGAGAGGGCTCTCAGCCCCCTACACTCTACTGCAAAAGGGGAACTTTTAACATCAGCTGAAAAGAATCCAGAAAATATGGTTCAATTCGGACGACACAATAAGCTACTGGGGGTGGGGGGAACAATCGTCAGTTGTATTGACTATCGTGTCATCCGAATGCTGCCATAGTCAACTCAGCGCTGATCCTAATCCACACCACAGTTGATTATTTATTACCATGTTGTGTGGGGAGTACCCCCTAGATGCACAACTGTAAAGTTGATTATTACCTCACCATTGTCTAATGTGTTGTCCGAATTCAGCCTATGTTTGCTCTGCTTTCTCACCCACTGACAATGTGTGTGCATAGCTTCACATCATTGAAGTGATTTTTCTTCTTCTTCTCTCATCAATAGTAGCTTGCAGCTAGCGTGAAATATTGGACTTCCAACTCGCACGCATATGTGACTCCGCTGGCCTTGCCTAATGACCCCTTGAGGGGTTGAGGATTGAACGGAGAAGCCAGCATCCCCATAATCATCTACACATAAAAAAGGATTCTTGTGGGAATTATGATTTCCATTCACACATTATTGGATTGTTTGTTGTCGTTGTTGTTATTGGAAGACCTTCAGAAGATTAATTTGATTTACAAGATTGTTTTGATAAGTATGTTTGGTACAATCATTCTTTCTCTTCTTTCTCCACTATGTGTTTGGGGCACATTATACATGTTCACAGTGGATGGTACAGTCCAGCATTGAAGTAAGATTTAACTGCCAGTCAAGTTGGCTTTTGTTCGTTTTATTTATTTATTTATTTACTTATTTATTTACTGCATTTTTATACCACCCAATAGCTGAAACTCTCTGGGTGGTTTACAGAAATTTAAACCATAAAAACTATTCAAAATATAAAACAACGACAATAAAAAAACAAAATTTAAAATACAGTATAAAATACAACCAGGAGAAAAACCGAGCAGCCATGCAGAAATTGATAGGGATTTAAAATACAAATTTAAACAGCAGGTTAAAAATCAAAATAAAGAACTGTTAAAACACTGTGAAAATAAAAAGCTCTTCACCAGGCGTCTAAAGAAGTATAATGTAGATGCCAGCGAACCTCTCTGGGGAGCTCATTCCACAGCCAGGGTGCTACAGCAGAGAAGGCTCTCCTCTTCCTTTGGCAGGGGCTCATGGAGAAGGACCCCTAGGATGATCTTAGGGTCTGGGCAGGTACATATGGGAGGAGGCGTTCCTTCAGATAACCTGGCCCCAAGACGTTTCGGGCTTTGAATGTTAATACCAGCACTTTGAATCGGGCCGGATCTGGACCGGCAGCCAGTGAAGCTGGAAAAGGACTGGCATAATGTGGTCTCATTGGCCAGTCCCTGTTAACAGTCTGGCTGCCCTGTTTTGTACCAGTTGAAGTTTCCAGACCATTTTCAAAGGCAGCCCCGCATATAACGCATTGCAGTAATTCAGACAAGAGGTTATCAGAGCGTGGATAACTGTAGCTAAGCTATCTCTGCCCAGATAAGGGCACAGTTGGTATATCAGCCTAAGCTGATAAAAGGTGCTCCTTTCCACTGAGCTCACCTGTGCCTGAAGTGACAGTTCTGGATCCAGGAGCACCCCCAAACTATGGACCTGATTCTTTAGGAAGGATAGGAAAGAGGGTGCCATCTTGTACCTTGCCTCAGGCATCAACATGTCTTGGACCAGCCCTGGCTGGAAACGAGCAATTTTTGTTAGGGTCAGGGCACAGACCCAAAGTTGTTGTTTTGGCAAATCTGAGAGCGAAGTCCAGCAGGCTAGTCTGGTTTTAAGCTCAGGGCTTTTAGTGTGCCTGGAGGCAGAACACAGTTTGCAAAAGTAGGAAGGGAAAATGTTAAGGGATAAAAGCTTAAGATCTCAACCCCACCCACCCATCTCTAGTGGGGGGGGGGGGAGCAGCCCAATGAGGACTGAGCATGCTCACAGAATGCTGACTGTCTCTGAGGAAGGGGTATAGATGGGGAGGGGAAATGGAGTGTCCAGAAAGAAGGCAGGGCTTGCTAGAACACTGAACAGGAGTACTCCACACTTCACTGCAGATTATATTTTGTGCGTGGGTGGAGATTAGATAGATAGCTAGATAGATAGATAGATAGATAGAGAGATAGAGAGATAGAGAGATAGAGAGATAGAGAGATAGATAATGACCTAATAGCAATGTATCTCTCAACATGTTACATGAGTAATGTCTTTCCCTTTTGAAGTGAAAACGTTTTTTGTTTTGTTTTTAAAATGGTCCTTACGGACACATAAGCATGTGCAGAATATCTTCCCACTTTGAATGGTAAGCCTCTTCAGATGGAAATCAGCATGCAATACATAAGGCTCTGAGCATGTATAACACACACACACATACACATACACACACACACACACCTTGGAGAAAGAAGAGAAATAATAACTGTACCAAACATACTGTGGCTTTATCTTTGGGTTCTGGCAATTGGCCAAGAGAATGACATTTTGGTGAGGTCAGTACATATCCAACTACTTAGCAACTCTAGATACGTGTTTGTTAGCTCTGGCCACCTACTTTGTGGCAGAAACAGAGACAGCTGGTGATCTCCTAACTGATGGGTTTTGTCCCATGAAATAACCTTCCAAGGATGGGGGGGGGGGGGGGAAGGGTTAGGTTCCTGCCAACAGGTCATGATCTACAGCACCCTTATGAGTCAATAGCAGCTTTCCAAGGCTAGGTATATGGCTGATTCACTCAACTGGGCGCCACTACCAAGCCTGGATCCCTGCCAAAAGTGAGAAACATGTTTGCAGACACCTAATTAGCTGCATTCACACTTTAAGTGTACACCTAAAATCCATCATGTGTGAACGAGCTCTCCACGGCATACAATCTTGTGCATGTCTGTTCGGAAGTAAGCCCCATTGAGTTCAATGGCACTTTCTCCCAGGTGTGTAGGATTGCAGCCTAAATATGTAAAACAGCCCTGAGCAGGAGCACGAGACAAGTCAGGCGGGACACGAAATGTGAGTGTTGGTGGTTTAGTGGCCTAGTTCCAGAAGCAACTTCTTCCTGTCCTTCCTTCCCCAACACTCTTTTGTTCAAGCCCACATAAAGCACACCGTCCCTTCTGCTTTTCCTCCCACCAGCAATCCTTACTCGTTAAAGTAACTTCACGCTGCAGTTCTTGCTATTTATTTACATGGAGAACTCAGAAAAGCTCCAAGGAGGAAGAGTTGCAGACTTTAAAAACAGTGGCGGAATTATTCTCTGACTACAGAGACTTCCTTGTCATTGAAGGTTTGGAAGTTGCTTGGAAGTGATGCATCACACAGTACTAAAGAGACTTCAAGGTGTAGGAGACTTGTGCGCCCAGCGAGGTGTGCCCTCCTCCTGGCAATCAGGTCAGAAGGGGGATGTGATGCTGCCTCGCACAATGTTTGTTTGCAGAGTGGAAGCAGAGTGCCATCTAATGGTCCAGGGGAAGAAAAATGCCAATACTCTGTATGCACCCTGAATATCGCATGCTTTGTTTTTTTAAAGTAGGAGCTACTGCAGTGGGGCCGCTTAGCTGCTTGTTGCTACAGTCAAAGAAAGGCATTGCATTCCTTGCACAAAAAGTAAAGCTGAGGCTGAGGACTTCTACCAATGGTACATAATGTTGACAAGAGCTGATATACACACTGTACCCTGTAGTGTCAGTCAAACCTCAACAAACCCCGAACAGGCAGTTCTGGGGAAGAGCTGTAGAGTCCTGGCAGCCCCACCCCCTACCCGAGGGGGCATAAACAGGCAGCGGCCGATGGCCCGGCATGACCTCCTCATCCCTGCCCCTCCTCCTCACCTTCCCAGCTCTGGGCAGTAAGGTCTTCGTTGGCCTCCCATTCACAAAAGTGGACTTTGATAGGACAGAGGGGTGGGAGGACAAGAGAGAGGAGGCGAGTCCACCCGTTGCTATCAGAAATGCATATAGCAGAGAGGGCACAGGCATAGTGGGGAGACCATACCAAGGGCCCAAGCAAACCCGGAGCCATAGCTCAGGGACAGAACACACCTTTTACATGTAGAAGGTCCCAGGCTCTGTCCCTGGCATCATTGGTGAACAGATTTCAGCAGGTATTGGAGACACCTTGAAGATCTGTTGCTAGTTAGAACACAGGCAGCCCTCAGCTAACTGGACCAATGGTCGAACTCAATATAAGGCAGATTTATATGTTGCTAGGCTCTGGGACAGAGCACTACCCAGTAGCAATCCATCAGCGTTGCTTGCTACCAGTCACTGTCATCAGGCCAGTTCATTGCTCATGGCTATAGTTGCACGGGCATGTCAATTTCCATCCCCCCCCCCCCCAGGGAGCTGCTGAGAAATAATTACTGCTCAGTCCATGCTCCACATTGCTTGGCTGGTTTTCGAGGTGTTGCTGGTTTTCTGCCTGTTGCTTTGCAGCTGGAAAGCCATTGAGAAATTTTGCATGAACAGCAGCATAGACATATCGCATAATGGATCAAGTGTTAAAATCGCATTCCGTTACCAGCAATCTGGGTGTGAGACACCTCTTCAGGAGCAGTTGCGTGTGCTCCGGCTCACTGGAAACAAAGTTGATGGGTGGTGAATGACCAGTAGGTTAGGAACACATAGGAAACCCTCTTATACTGAGTCAGAGCATGGATCCACCTAGTCCAGTATTGTCAACACTGACAGGCAGCAGCTCTCCGGCATTTCAAGAAGGAGTCTTTACCGGAAGATATCAGGAATTGAACATGGGAACTTTCACATGCAAAACATGGTCTCCATCACTGAGTTATATTCCCTTTTTGCCAACGGCCTCACAGGTTGTGCCATGTCCCAATGTCCAGGTATGTCTAAGATATCTTCAGAGCTAGGCCACAGAGAAGGATATCCTCAGAGCATGTGCAAATCACACCCTCAATGTTCAATGCTTACAAAATTGCAGCCTTATCCAACCTGGAAATGATTCAGACTCTATTGATCTCATTTTACAGATGAAGACATTAGGAATGGTGAATTGTCCTCTGCCTCCTTGTTATTCGCTAGGATCATTCAGAATTGCCTTTGATTTGCTCAGTCCAAATGATCAGGCTTTCATTTGTAGCTCTGAAGACTGGTTGTAGCTCTCCTGTACATGCGAGTTCTGGAACCACTTGATGCCTGCTCATTTCCCCTCTTTCCTAAAGGGATGGGGAATGCAGATGGCCATTTACCCAATGGAACTTGGCAAGCCCCAGTCATCTGTATCACCCTGCCCTCGCGTTGAGGAGAATTCTACTATTCTCCTTCTTCGGGTTTCAGAGACTGAGGATTTCCCCACAAATACACTTCTCCCCCAATAGCGGAAGCACTGGGGCTTAACAAAAGTTGCTGCTCACTGGGTGGGCATGGGGGAGCAAATCTGTGGGAACCCGGACTTCCGCCCTGAGCTCCAGACCTAGCTGCACGGCTACCATATCATAAGCCCACGAATCATAATCCCATGTAGATTTTACATCATTCTATGGTTCAATAGAGCCACTACTGTTCATTGATGCGTAGTCTAAAATACCCTGTACATGAGTAAAATTTTCCTCTCCCGGTTTAAATGCCCTTTAACTGAGAACACCTGCAAGCTTCTGAAGCCACGTTATTTATCCTCATTTGTAACCAGAAATGTGAATAAATAATAGATCATTCTTTCCTAAACTGGCTGACTATTCATTTTGGGGGGGGGGGGTTGCCCCTCTTACAGCCTCTCTGACCTTGTACAAAAGCTTAAAATATTCATACGTATTGGTTGGGGTGCTTGTGTGCAGCCTTTCAAAATGCTAAGCAACCCTGCGGCAATCTGGTCCAAAGAGAAATCATTTTCAAGACAAATTCAGACAAGCCTTAAATTAATCAAAGACAGGATGGTTAACATTTTATTTCTGAAAAATCAACAGTCACTGTTTATTTGTGACACTTGGCTGGTTGCCAAGTTTCTTTGGCTGCAAGGAGCAGGGGCTCTTTAAGACTGCCTAAATTAGCTCCTCTTCCAAAAGCTCCCTTATGAATATTTCAAATGTTAATTCTGAAATCTAGCTTGCTAAAAACAATAGGATTTGCATTTGATTTCAGTACAGGTATATGGGTGGAAAAGCTCCAAAATAAGCAGGTAGGAATGGTTCGAACTGAACTATTCCGCCCTTCTGTGCTGCTATTCATCCACTCAATTGTTTGCATTGGGCCGTGATCCCTTAGGGCCTAGGCAAACCCATTGCGAATCTGCTTTCTTATTTCACAAATGGTTTACACA
Source organism: Anniella stebbinsi (assembly GCA_029215795.1). Classification (NCBI taxonomy): domain Eukaryota; kingdom Metazoa; phylum Chordata; class Lepidosauria; order Squamata; family Anniellidae; genus Anniella; species Anniella stebbinsi. Next base: position 106,251,873 of record JARDYH010000002.1, on the reverse strand, counting down.
TGCCAACGGGAGCAAACAAGGAAACCACTGCTAGATCAAAGATGGGTTCTTTAAATGACATGAGTGAAGAGGAAAGTGTACTTTGCTCTGGTGGCCAATGTCATGTGAAAAGGAGGACAGGGTTCCTGTACCTTTAACAGTTACATAAAAAAGGGAATTTCAGCAGGTGTTATTTGTATGCATGCAGCACCTGGTGAAATTCCCTCTTCATCACAACAGTTAAAACTGCAAGAGCTATACCAGAGTGACCAGAGGGCAGGGCTCCTGCAGCTTTAACTCTTGTGATGAACAGGGGATTTCACCAGGTGCTGCATGCATACAAATGCCACCTGCAGAAATTCCCTTTTCTATGCAACTGTTAAAGATACAGGAGCCCTGTCCTCCTTTTCTTATGGTCACCCCTAGGCTTTGCATCAAATTGGAACAAGTCACTGCAACCAAATTAAATGGAAAATCTAGGATTCTAGTCCATCACAGCCCATCAAATATTAAACTATAATACCGTTGAGGAGTACCCTTTCAGACAGTAAGGGTATGTTAGAAAATAACATAATTGATCATAAATGGCTGGCTGTGCACTACAAGATGCTTTAATGTTCCTCATATTTTATTCCACTCGTCTTCCATTGAGCTCAGGATGGCTGGCACGCACACATGCACAAACACACACACACACATAATAATAGTAATAATAATAATAATACATTTATTTATTTATTTATTTATTACCTGTCTCTCCCTCTGGATCGAGGCGGGGAACAACATTAAATACAAAATAGTATAAAATACATAAAACTGATTAAAAACATATAAAAGTAATACATTATTAAAATAACAATACAACTCTTAAAATTCAATTAGGTAGGCCTGCCTACCTAGTTGAATTATAACAACTCTTTGACGTGGGCTAGGCTCAGTCATTGACTGGCTCAAGGTCACCCAGTGAACTTAAACATGAATCAGGGGTGTGTGAACCCAGGTCTCCCAATATAATGCGTACACACAGATGGATCAACACAGCTGATTCTCTGGGGGAGGCTATCAGGACTGTGTATGGTGAGCATCTTCACTTCAAAAATTTTCACTGCACCTCTGCATTTCAACCACTCAGGATGCTCTGTGACTTAAAGTGGTCATCCTTGAACAAAAGAATGTTTGCTGATTCTCTGGGGGAGGCTATCAGGACTGTGTATGGTGAGCATCTTCACTTCAAAAATTTTCAATGCACCTCTGCATTTCAACCTCTCAGGATGCTCTGTGACTTAAAGTGGTCATCCTTGAACAAAAGAACTTCAAAGGAAGACTGCAGTGCGACACTGCAGAATTGCATTCCACTAAGTCTTGAAGAGGTGAAATTCTATCGCCTGTGGCTTAGATTGGGATAAAAGATTTCTTAGCACAACCACTGTTTTTGTTCACGGTCTCTGTTAATAATATAATGTTAACTGTCTGTAATTTCTGCATTTCGTTTTCCTCTGACCTCATTGTTTACGGTCCCCCCACCCCAGCTATGTTTGTGTGTGTGTGTGTAATTCTTCATGCAAGCTATGAAAGCCTACATTGTAAAAAAAATGTGTTAAGCTTTAAGGTGCCACAAGACACTGTTGTTTTTGCTGCAGCCTCTGGAAACTAAAATCAGCTTATTTTCAGTTTCTACTTTTTTACAGGAGTAGTTGCCACCAGCTAGCAAGCGTTTTCTTTGCTAGCTGCGTTGTCTTTAGTGTTATCCCAGTTCTAGATTTACTTGTTTTACTCCCTGTTTGAGTCTGCAACTTCTGATATCTTTTCTCCAATGAGTCGATCAACCGTTTCAATCCTGGTCACTTGTTTTTCAACTATTACTATGGAAGCTGAAAGATCCTGCACTTCTATTAATGTAATGACACAACCGTGGAGCCCTCACTTGCTCAAACTGAGTTGATCTGCAATGTTCTATGTACTGTGACATGATCTGTTTATCAGGGTCTCCAAATGCTAGTCATCTTAGCCTAGTGCATTATGGTCTCTGTAGCTTGCTGCTTTCCTTGCCTAAAAGTATAACTTCAAACTCCGTGTTTGTTTGGGGCTTAACATAATCTATTAGCCTTCTTAGGGCTTTTTAGGGGTCATCTTCATCTCCTACAGCTGGGCATGTGTCAGATATATCACAAACAGAGGCTCAAACTCTATCTACATTGCCCTTAAAATGACTTATATTCTGTTTTAAAATGTGGTTTTTGAAGTCGTTTCATTATGTGGTAGGACACACTGAGCAGTACTTACATTTCATAGTGACTGCTTCCTCCGTGTTCACTGGTGTATTACAGGGTTAATTCCTTGACTCTTCTTGTTTAGTTTCTGTTTTGCAGGCTGCTTTACCCGCCCACTTCTGTCTCCAACTCCAGCAGCCTGCAAAAGAGAAACTAAACAAGAAGAGTCAAGGAATTAACCCTGTAATACACAGAGGAAGCAGTCACTATGAAATGAAAGTCCTGCTCAGTGTGTCCTACCGCATAATGAAACGACTTTAAAAAAAACATGTTTTTAAACAGAATATAAGTCGTTTTAAGGGCAATGTGGATAGGCACTTACTTCTGAGTGAACATGCATAGGATTGTTCTACATGTTGCTTCAAACACTTAGCATTAACTTACTGAACAGAACTGCAGGTTGACTATCCTGGTTACAACTTCCTGTTCCTTTCTTTTCTAGTTGTCACCTTCTGTCTGTGACACCTTCCTTCTTTTTTAAGGTGGCAGGAAACTTTTCCAGACTGTATCAGTATATAGGACAATGATCCGGCCTCTGCACATAGCATGGTTGGGCAATTGCTGGGCCCCTGGAGGATCCACCATCGTATCTGCATTCCCCTTTCATTTTAATCTTTAAAAGGGAGAGGGGGTCTAGCGCTGGGAAGGAAAGCACTGGGCTGGGCGACTGTGGCCTACAGACAACATGTGCGGCCCGCAGCTTCATAGGCCTCTACTGCTGTTGCCAAATTTATATTAAATAGGCCCTTCTTTGCTGCCACACTTCTAAATTTCGGTGGCAAAGTTCTGATTTCCCCCCCCCTCCCTGTTCCTGCTGCCATGCCACTGAACTTCAGTAGCTAATTCTACAGTAGGGTGACCAGATAAAATCCAGGTCAGGGCTCATGTAACTTTAACAGTTGTAGAGAAAAGGGAATTTCAGCCAGTGTCATTTGCATGCAGTTAGCTCCTGGTGAAATTCCCTCCTCATCACAACTGTTAAAGTTGCAGGAGCCCTGCCTTCTTTTGTATATGGTCACTCTAGTATAGTGCCTGCACCTTTAACTGTTGTGATGAAGAGGGAATTTCACCAGGAACTAATTGCATACAAATGACACTGGCTGAAATTCCCTTTTCTCTACAACTGTTAAAGTTACATGAGCCCTGACCTCCTTTTCATCTGGTCACCCTATTCTACAGTGCAGTGGTAAGGGTCAAAGGTAAAGCCCCTGGATGGTTCTGGGTGGGCAAACTGGAACCCCAGAAGTTGCCCACTCCTGGCCTAAACCCAGTGTTGGGATGGGGTTAGACACTAGGCCAACCTGCACTGGGGGGAGGGGATTGTAGAGAGCACCTTGCTCAAGGCCTCATCACCTGACAACAGCCCTGATGGTAAGAGCATCAGCATTTTTAAAATGTTTATCAATATATATATTTGGCTCTTTCAAAAATATATACAATTATCAAAGGAAGGCTGGGACATAAGAACTTAAGAGCCATGTTGGATCAGACCAAGGGTCCATCTAGTCCAGCACTCTGCTCCCACAGCAGCCAACCAGCTATCAGCCAGGGACCCACAAGCAGGGCATGGTGCAACGGCACCCACCTGCCCATGTTCCCCAGCAACTGGTGTTTGTAAGCTTACTACCTCTGATACTGGAGGTGGCACATATCCACCGGGACTACTAGCCATTGATAGCCTTCTCCTCCAGGAATGTGTCCAATCCCCCTTTAAAGCCATCCCAATTGGTGGCCATCACCACATCTTGTGGTAGTGAATTCCATAGCTTATCTATGCTGTGTGTGATGAAGTGCTTCATTTTATTTGCCCTGAATCTCCCACCAGTCAGCTTCATGGGACGACCCCATTGGGTTCTCGTGTTATGAGAGAAGGAGAAAAATGCCTCGCTAGCCACATTCACCACACCATGCATAATTTTGTACACCACTATCACGTTTCCCCATACCCCCCATTTTTCCAAGCTTAATAATCCCATCCGTTGAAACCTTCCCTCATAGGGGAGATGCTCCAGCCCCTTGATCATTTTAGTTGCCCTTTTCTGCAGAGCTGATTATAGTAGCAAAGTTAGTTTCTAAGCAAGCCAAACTGATAATAGTTACAGCGCCAGTTAAATATTACGGCTGTAGGGTATGACATGACCTCTTCTGTGGTTGCTAGAACTGTAGAATTCATGGCTATCAGCACATTTTATTCATTCTGTAGTTCATGTGAATAATACATATTACAAGATGTGTATTGATTTTGATAGTCCTTCATTTAATTAACTTGTCGCCATCCTTATATGAAGAAGCATTGAATACTTAAAGCAGAAGAGGGGAGGGAAGGAGCTTAAATATTGGGAACGGCAGTTTTCCTTATCACACTCTTGGGAATTATATCGTTGAGTCATTACAACTCTGTTGTGGCCGCTGCATTTTCATGTCACCATGGATTAATAAACTGCAAAATATTAATATACTGCAAAACTGATTAATATACTTCAGATGTGTTAATAAGGTTTCTGGTGTGTGTGTGTCTGAGAGCAAGTGTGTAAGCAAAAGGCATGAAGTTTGTCTTCCTGTTCCTTACTTGGGGCTTTCTTCACATCCCACCCCCCTGCAGCTTGGGTACATTGTCAGGTCTTTTGCATCAGATCACATTGTGGCCAGCTCGCACTTAACCAGCCGCTTCCACCTTGAAAAACCATCTCGAAAAGCCATTTTACTGCTTTCTTTTTAGTTGAAATGGCTCCCATGCGCTTGGTCTGCAATGTGACCCCGTTTGTCCATCTTAAATCCTGGGCATGCCTGTGACCTGGCCGTGATGTGGTCAAGGGGTGGGGCTGCCCCTCCCCCCATCATTCCTTTTCCTAGCCCGTTCCATTGAGTGCCATAATTAGGTACTTCCTTATTGCAGCCTTACTTCGCTTTATCATCAGACTGAAATTCAAATTAGATGCGGGCCCACCAGCAGTTTGTTCAAACCAATAGTGTCAACTAGGGGTGTAAGACAAAGTTTTAGCCCCATTTTTATTCAATATTTTTTGAGTGATTTATCAACTGCTTTGAATACCATTGATTCTAATCCTCCAAAATTGGCTAATTCAAAGATGACCATTTTACTTCATGCAGATGATGCTGTTCTAACCTCACAGACCAGGGTTGGCCTCTTGCGTGTATTGGCAGCATTTACCAGCTACTGTGAAATCAACCAATTAAGACTCAATTTTGATAAATCCAAAGTGTTAGTCTTTTCAAGACGCAAGAGAACCTTCAGATGGTCTGTGAATGGTAACCAAATAGAACAAGTTTCTGGCTATAAATATTTGGATATATACTTTCATAAAACACTTAATTGGTCTTTGCAGAGAGATCAGGCCAAAGCAACAGCCAATAATACTGCTGCTGCAATCACAAGGTTCTATTATACCAGAGGGGGTCAATTTGTACCCACTGCACTTAAAGTTTTTAAGGTCAAGCCCCTTATGCAATTGACCTATGGAATTACAATCTGGATCAGAGCTGTTAACTCTTCAATAGAATCCGTACAAGCCACTTTTGTACATTCTATCCTTAGTCTCCCAAAGTGTGTAGCAACACCTGCTCTCCTGTTGGAAACTGGTTTACAGTCTATCACCTCGAGAGCTTGGTTGAGTGCACTAAAATTTTGGATTCGTTTGTATGGCCCTGGCTCTTCTGGCTATCTCCACAAGATACGTGGATGAAACTTCTCTGAAACAAGATCAACTTTCTGAGCTTATACCCCGAGTCTCTATTAATGATGGAAACAAAACAAGCCAAAACCCTTTTGTCTCAAATGGTAAGAGACTGTGACCTACAAGTTTTAAGATCTGTGGCAGATAGAATTTGCTCTCCTCTGTTCTTAGGCATTAACTTGAGTTATGGAATGGCAGAAGCGTAATATTTTTCAATGCTTAACACTCCTAAATATTGGCGTTCACTAACTCTGGCAAGATTTAATGTCTTGCCATCTGCTTTGTTAAAGGGGAGATTTCAGAAAATTAGTTTTTCTGATCGCCTATGCCCATGTGGAAGCAATGAAATTGAATCAGTTATCCACATTCTACTCTGTTGTTCTTTTTATAATGAGATTAGAGAGAAATTATTGCTTGACACCGGATTAGAAATTAATGCACTTCTTCGTTGCTTCAGGGCAACAGAAGACAGGGACACAATAGAGGCTTTTGCTAAATTCGTTTTGAGTGCTATGAGAATAAGGTCTCTTTAGAATTGATTTCATTGTATATTTCTTAAATTCGTACGTATTCTTGGCTGCCTTACTCTTTGTATGTGTAAAGTCTGGTTGGTGACCATAATAAAGTTGATGATGATGACTTCGCTTCTCTGTTGTTGTGTTTATTAGCTTCTCTGATGCCGCATTAGTTCATTTCAATCTATATCCGAATCTGCGGATTTCTGAAGGGAGCTTTTATTCTTTACTTTGCTGATGCACAGCTGTGCATCCTGTTTATAAAAATAGAGATCTGCTGCATTAGTTCCTTCTCATTCCCTTCCCATTCATACAATGTAGCAGAAGGAGCCTGGAAAGGGCTGGCTAACAAGCCTTCAGATCCTGGATAACTGGGGATTTTTGCTTCTTCTTGGAACAGTGTGCATAATGGGGGAAAGGGGTGGGAGCTATTACTCCCTGACAGTTTGCTGGAATGGGGCAAAATTGGGGTAGTGGGTACGCTCATAGGGAGTTTTCATTGGGAATTTTTGCTTCCTCAACAAAAATTAAGCAGTTTTCCCTCTATCACCCCATTTCCCCCTTTTTGGTAATTTCCTCTGTTCCAGTTCATTTTTTTCCCCTTTGGACAATTTACATATATCCAACACTGTGCAGTTCTAGAGTTGCAAACAGGGAGCTTTCATTACACACACACACACACACACACACACACATATATATATATATATATATATATATATATATATATATATATACACATACACATATGGCAAGAGCCTTTGTATCAACTTAGTCACTCGCATGAGACCAAAATGGTTGTGGTACTTGCCACACCACCTTAAATTTCAACCAGGTGGTGATGATGATGATTTCAAATCTAAAAAGAGTACATTTCTTCATCTCTCCCTCAAAATGGAAAATACACTGGCTAACTAGAAAGCTGAAATTTGATACACACATCACCTGAGACAACTTAGCCCTACTCAGATATTCAGCCAAACATGTGAGGGCACAAACTGTGTAAACACCAACCTCAATTCCCTTCCCATGATGGAGAACCTTGTGTTATCAGGGTTCCCAGTCACTGGAAGGCTTTCAGGCATTTTCCTCTGAATGCACTTAGAATCCCCCTTCAAACCTTCACACTGAATTCATGATGGTCAGAGTGAGGAAGGCAGGGTTGCACATACAGTCCTGCATCCCCTACACAGTTTGTGTCATCGCACATTCAGCTTAACGCCTGAATAGGGCATCTGATTATCAGTAAAGTCTAAATATGGAACATTTTGATCCCTAACAGTTAAGATTAGACTTGCCTCCTAATGCAGGGGTGAACAACTTCGAAGGGTTGGGGGCAGCATTGGCCATCCCAGAAACCTGCTGGGGATGGCCATCTCCCCATCACTGCCAGTGGAAATGGCCACCACTGCTGGAAGTGGCCTCACCATCAGAATCCCAGTGATTCTTCTGGGAAACAAGGTGAAATCCTCTGCACGCTTAGCTGGGAGTAAGTCCCGTTAAACTCAGTGGGGCTTACTACCTGGGAAGACATGTACATGATTGCACTATTTCGCTATGCTCTTAAACACACTTACCATTAAATGAAGTGTGGCTTTCTTCTATGTAGATATGACTAGATTGTACTGTAAGATGAATTAGATACATGTTTAGGATTTCTTCACTTAGGACTTTATGCCAGCAATGGAATTGGCAGATTAGGTTAATAGGGTGACCAAAAAAAAAGTTTAACAAATGCGATTATCTGTGTGATCAAGTCTCTCTGACCAATATTTTTCTTATCTTACAGAATCCCCTCCACCTACAATTGAGTTTAGAACGCTCATTAAGCTTTGATGCCGATGTCACTTTCTCAATCTTGGCCTTGAACAACTGGTATAATTTTAGCTTGATGGTATGCCAGGAAGAGTGGAACATCACCGATTTTCTCTTCCTCACACAGCAGAGCTCCAAATTTCATTTGGGATCCATTATAAATATCACAGGAAACCTCACGTCAACCAGCGACCTCTTGACTTACTTGCAAGTTCATCTGGAGAACATTAAGGACACGACGTCAACAGTGGTGATGTTTGGCTGTGACATGGAAAGCATACGGAGGATTTTTGAGATTACCACCCAATTTGGAGTGATGCCTCCTGAACTTCACTGGATCCTTGGGGATTCACACAATGTGGAAGAGTTGAGGACAGAAGGCTTGCCACTGGGTCTTATAGCTCATGGGAAAACAACGCAGTCTTTTTTCGAAGACTATGTACAGGATGCAGTGGAGCTGGTAGCTAGAGCAGTTGCTTCCGCTACAATGATCCAACCTGAACTGGCACTTATTCCCAGTACAACCAATTGTTTGAACACAGAGGGAAAAAATCTCACTTCAGGCCAATATTTATCAAAGTAAGATTTTATCTCAATTAATTTCCTTGTAAAGACTGTGAATGTGTCATATCGAAGGGTCAAATCAAGGAAACATATTTAAGGGCCAAATCAGAGCATTCTTGAAGACCCAGGGCAGAGATTCCTGGTATCCACTGAACATCTAGAAAATGTCTGTGGGGAGGGTGCGATTTGGAGAATAGAATCAGTAGACAGCAATGAGATACTTACCCTGCCTGCTGCTTCTCCCCTGTACTCCCCTTCCTATTTTTCTACCTGGAACTTCAGCTGGGGAAGGGAAGTGCTCGGAAGACATGCCAGGAGGGGGAGAAGTTATCGACCACCCAGCCATTATCTTTCCACTACAGATCTTATCCTCACTGCACCAATTCACCTCTGTTCAGTGGAGCCCTGAGTCTACCACCAACCATCTATTTTGGATCCGTTTTCAGTATATAATAATAATAATAATAATAATAATAATAATAATAATAATAATTGAATCTTATTTTTATTATGAACAGTATACTAATTTCACACAGATTTATCACTTTGACCTCATCGGAGAATTACATGACAATTACATACAAACATGACATCATGTAGTGTCTACAGTTTTGGAGAACCTCTTGGGGCCTCATTCCAGTGGTAGGCAGGGCTGGAGGCAAAACCATTGGGGCCAAAATTCCAAACTACCGACAATACCAGCATATTTTAGCTTGAAGCTCTTACTGCCAGTAAGTAAGGTTTAGGAGAGGCATTTCAACCTTTTAGAATGGAAGAAACTGCACAAAAGCTGGGAAACCACCCAATGATAGCAAATTGGGGGGAAGGGGTGGAGCCAGGAAAAGGGCGTGGGGCCATCTGAAGAACCCCAGAGGTCTGGATTGGGACCCCAGGTGGACCACATTTGGCCCACGGGCTGAGGTTCAACACCCTTGCTTTACTACAATAGAACAACTATCTTTGAAGTTTAACAATTGGGCTCATAGCCTACAGCAATCTGAATTTGGAGGGCTGCCTATACGTGGGGAAACCCCCCAGGTGACTCCGCAGTGGCGCTGTGTTGTTTATATGGCACAGAAGCCACTGCGGAGCCATCCCAGTATTTACCCCAACTTTTTTCTGTGGAGCGGGGTGACGACAACACATCTGCTGTCTGTTGCTGCTCCAGAGGCATGCTGGAGGCATGCCCAGGCAGATGGTGACCCTTGATTGGTCGCCATCTACCTGGATAGGGGGAGGGGCGGATCAGTGAGCTGAATGGCTGCTGGAATGCCTCCGCACGCTTCTTCTGGGATCGTTAGGAGAAAGAAACTCTTGGCAGGGAAAGCCCCAGGTGGTAAAAAATGGAAGGCGTGCTCGTACAGCAGAGCAGCGTCACAAGGGGGGCAGTGGCTCCTCCTCCTCCTCCTCTTCCTCTTCCTCTTCCTCTGATTAATGCAAACCTGTGCTTGCTCCTTGCCCTGGGAACAACTCTGTAGGTCTGCAAGTATGGGGTTTTGGGGGCTCGCTACACCAATGTGTCATCATACAGACACCCCCTAGATAGAGTAGCTATGGCTCTCTTTTACATTCTGGGCTGTGCTTTTGCCACAGAGCATATACATTAGAGGCCTGGTGATTAGAGGATTCCTGCTCAGTTAATTCCTAATCTCACAATCACCCTTGTTACAGGGTAAAAAAGCATTAGGATTTGAAAGGCTCATCTCGTCTGTAAATTATGGTGCTTTAACTGTGCCATTTAGGTAATTAAAGCACTGTGTAATTTGACTTGCTGCCCATTCTTATTTTCTGGACTAAACTCAGTGAGATAGAGATAGAATGACCAAGTCATCAAACTAATGAATGTGGAATAATTTAATTAACCCACCAACATGAGTTGACTACTGTGACTCTTTGGGGTTACAGAAGCACCGACATTTCGATATCTACACAAAAAAAAGACCAGACTATGTATATACACATTTAATGAGCTTGTGCCTGTGAACCGCTGTGTGCATTACATTGTTAGGGCTTCTACTAACAGTGCAATCCTATGCTTGTTTAGACAGAAAGAACTCCTGTAAAAGTTATAGGAGTTTTTTTCTGTCTAAACTAGGGATGGCCATTGCTGGGAAATACGGCCCTTTTTCGGCTCGCTGGATTTCCCCGGCATCCTCAACATCAGTTGGATTTACAAGCCAAGATGCAGGTTCCTTCCTGAAATCCAGGGACTTTTAGGGGAGGTGTTAAAATTTGTGTAAACAGCAAGTTGCAGAAATTAAGCAAGTTGCAGCTGCAAATTGCTATTTGTGGGGGGGAAATAATGAAAATCCATGAACTTAATGCACTTTGACTTGGGCCAGCTTGTGGGAAAGCGAACCGAAGTCTGCATTGTTCAGCTGATGAAAACTTGGCCAGTTCCACCCCCAGACGGATTCCTCTGACATCCCAGTCTAAACATGCATAGGATTGAGCCCTAAGATGTTTTAAATATACACGTGAAAAAGTAAAGTGTGAATGCAATAAATGTGCATCATACCTGTACTCCCTTCAGGGAGTTGCGATTAGGGATGTGCACTGACCCCCCGGATCGGATCGGATAGCGGATCGGAATCGGACCTGGGGGGTCGGATCGGATCGGATCGGATCGGAGGCTGGTCGGATCGGATCGGACCAGATGTCCGATCCGGATCGGACGCCATTTTGAATGCTTTTTCCCATAGCCAAGTATTGTTTTACAAAAACGCCTATAACTTTTTCATTTTTAAAGATAGAAGGATGAAACTTGGGGACATTGTAGACTGGTTAGGGATAGTTATCTGTGAGAAATTTCAGAAAGATTGGTGCATGCGTTTTGTGGCAATTAATTTTTTAATAAATACCCAGGAATGCTTATAACTTTGTCATTTTTAAAGTTACAAACATGAAACTTTGCCACATTGTAGGAGGTACCTTGGGACCTATGTGTGTGAAATTTCAGAAACATAGGTGCTTGCCTTGTGTGGCAATTAATTTTAGAAAAATAGGTAGTAGTGGGGTAAATACAGTTACGCCTCCCATTTTTTTATTTTTTAAGATACAAACAGGAAACTTGGGCACATTACAGGTACCACTTGCCTTGATATGTGAGTGAAATTTCAGAAACATTGGAGCTTTCCTTGTGTGGCAATTAATTTTTGAAACAATGAGGAAAGAAACACCTATAACTTTGTCATTTTTAAAGTTACACACATGAAACTTTGCCACATTGTAGGTGGTACCTTGGGACCCATGTGTATGAAATTTCGGAAACGTAGGTGCTTGCCTTGTGTGGCAATTAATTTTTTAATAAATACCCAGGAATGCCTATAACTTTGTCATTTGTAAAGTTACACACATGAAACTTTGCCACATTGTAGGTGGTACCTTGGGACCTATGTGTGTGAAATTTCAAAAACGTAGGTGCTTGCCTTGTATGGCAATTAATTTTAGAAAAATGGGTAGTAGTGGGGTAAATACAGTTACGCCTCCCATTTTTTTATTTTTTAAGATACAAACAGGAAACATGGGCACATTACAGGGAACACTTCACTTGATAGGTGTGTAAAATTTCAGACAGCTGGGTCCAGGCATGTGGTGGCAATTAATTTTTGAAACAATGAGGAAAGAAACGCCTATAACTTTTTTATTTTAAAAGTTAGAAGTCTGAACATTGCTCACTTTGTAGATGGGTTAGGGGTAGATATGTGTCAGAAATTTCAGAATGATAGGTCCAGGCATTTGATGGCTATGGAATTTTTAAATTACATGTTTCAAAAAAATTTCTACAGAGGCCAGGTCTTCCCCTCCCGCTTCCCGCGAAGAAAAGGAAACACTGTCTCGTCTCGATCCCTTTGATCCTTGCTAGTATCCATTACAGGGCTCGTGTCTGCTTGAGTAAAAAAGTGAAAGTAGGAAAGCAGACACGAGCCCTGTAATGGATACTAGCAAGGATCAAAGGGATCGAGACGAGACAGTGTTTCCTTTTCTTCGCGGGAAGCGGGAGGGGGAGGAAAGGAAGACCTGGCCTCTGTGGAACATTTTTTGAAACATTTAATCTAAAAATTCCATAGCCATCAAATGCCTGGACCTATCATTCTGAAATTTCTGACACATATCTACCCCTAACCCATCTACAAAGTGAGCAATGTTCAGACTTCTAACTTTTAAAATAAAAAAGTTATAGGCGTTTCTTTCCTCATTGTTTCAAAAATTAATTGCCACCACATGCCTGGACCCAGCTTTCGGAAATTTTACACACCTATCAAGTGAAGTGTTCCCTGTAATGTGCCCATGTTTCCTGTTTGTATCTTAAAAAATAAAAAAATGGGAGGCGTAACTGTATTTACCCCACTACTACCCATTTTTCTAAAATTAATTGCCATACAAGGCAAGCACCTACGTTTTTGAAATTTAGCACACATAGGTCCCAAGGTACCTCCTACAATGTGGCAAAGTTTCATGTGTGTAACTTTAAAAATGACAAAGTTATAGGCATTCCTGGGTATTTATTAAAAAATTAATTGCCACAAAACGCATGCACCAATCTTTCTGAAATTTCTCACAGATAACTATCCCTAACCAGTCTACAATGTGCCCAAGTTTCCTGTTTGTATCTTCAAAAATAAAAATGTGGGAGGCATAACTGTATTTCTCAGTGGGAAAGTGCAATGCAATGATTCCCTATGGGAAAGTGCAATGCAATGATTCCCTATGGGAAAGTACTGTCCAATGAATCCTTATGGGCAAGTGCTGTCCAATGAATCCCTCATTGTTTCAAAAATTAATTGCCACACCAGGCAAGCACCAATGTTTCTGAAATTTTACACACATATCAAGTGAAGTGTTCCCTGTAATGTGCCCAAGTTTCCTGTTTGTATCTTCAAAACTAAAAAAATGGGAGGCGTAACTGTATTTACCCCACTACTACCCATTTTTCTAAAATTAATTGCCACACAAGGCAAGCACCTATGTTTCTGAAATTTTACACACATAGGTCCCAAGGTACCACCTACAATGTGGCAAAGTTTCATGTGTGTAACTTTAAAAATGACAAAGTTATAGGTGTTTCTTTCCTCATTGTTTCAAAACTTAATTGCCACACAAGGCAAGCTCCAATGTTTCTGAAATTTCACTCACATATCAAGGCAAGTGGTATCTGTAATGTGCCCAAGTTTCCTGTTTGTATCTTAAAAAATAAAAAAATGGGAGGCGTAACTGTATTTACCCCACTACTACCCATTTTTCTAAAATTAATTGCCACACAAGGCAAGCACCTATGTTTCTGAAATTTCACACACATAGGTCCCAAGGTACCTCCTACAATGTGGCAAAGTTTCATGTTTGTAACTTTAAAAATGACAAAGTTATAAGCATTCCTGGGTATTTATTAAAAAATTAATTGCCACAAAACGCATGCACCAATCTTTCTGAAATTTCTCACAGATAACTATCCCTAACCAGTCTACAATGTCCCCAAGTTTCATCCTTCTATCTTTAAAAATGAAAAAGTTATAGGCGTTTTTGTAAAACAATACTTGGCTATGGGAAAAAGCATTCAAAATGGCGTCCGATCCGGATCGGACCTCATCGGATCGGATCGGATCGGATCGGAGGTTGGTCGGATCGGATCGGATCGGATCGGATTTTCCCGATTTTGGGTCGGATCGGATTCGGATCGTGGATCGGATCCGATCCGATGCACACCCCTAGTTGCGATAGGCTGCAGCTGTAGCCCTTTTCAGACATTTAGGGCACAATCCTACGCATATCTAGACAGGAAAAAAACCCTACAACTCCCAGCATTCCCCAGCCAGCCATGGGTGTTGTAGGAAAACATGCATAGGATTGCAGCTTTAGTGAATGAATGGATGAAGCGAGGGGGGGGGGGCTTTATACTGACTGTATTCACTCCTGATGTGCATGGATTCATCTGAAGGTCTGAATAGAGTCTGTGCCTAATCAGGGTCCTTAACCATTCGTAAAGAGTGGGAGATGGTGACCATCAGTGGGGCTTTTATAATTTTAAGTATGAACTTTTATTTCCACATCGTACACCATAAACAAACATCAAATAGCCGTATTAGCAAGCATATAGGCACGTTACTCAAAACAATGTGGTACCGTGACTACTGCACTGAATCCAGATAAATGCCATGAAAATGATGACATCACCATTATGACAGCTAATATAGTATAAAATCATTAGTATAAGGAGTAAATATATAGATGATACAAACATTAGAAGGTATAAAACAGATTATCATAAATAGCATTAATAACCATTAGCCTTAATAAATAAAATTAATAAAAATAGCATAAACCTCTTAAGTCATGTTAATTGCATTAATCACACAGATGGAATTGCTTACATAATATGATAGAAATGTATAAACTAATAGCATTAAAATAACTGCCTAGACACCATAAACCTCTTAAGTAATGTTAATTGCATAAATCGCATAGACAGAATTACTTACATAATATGATATGAATGGCTGAATTCGGACAACACATTAGTCAATGGTGGGTTGAGTAGCCAACAACAAATTCCTACACAACTGTGGGTGGTTGGGGCTGGTGTTGAGTGGACTAATAGTCAACCCAGCATTTGACTGACACTGACACAGCCCCTGCCCCTGCCCCTGCCCCTGCCCCTCCCTCCCTCCCTCCCTCCCTCCCTCAGTCCTTCCGGTGCTATCCCAGCAGCCTCTGCAAGTTGCATCAGTTGTAGCAGAGTGGCAGCTGCCGCTTTGGTCGCTCTTGCTGCCTGCCTCTATAGGCTTGTGTTTTAACCCACTCACCACTAGGGTTGCCATACGTCCTGGAAAACAGGGATTGTCCTGGATTTCAATCAATTCCAAAATGTCCCGGCTGGTTAGTAAAGAATCCCGGATTCAGAGTCCAAGTAATTCAGACCCCCAAAATGGTGCCTTGAGCCTGCTTAGCAGAGCTGCAGCAGCAGAGAAAAAGATGGATCCATGTGCCGCCTTTTCCAGAATGCCGCTGCTGCTCCACAGGCTCAGATGAGTCACTTACCATGACTCACTTTATCGTGCCTGTGGCTGGAAGAAGAAGAACAGCAGGGAAAGGCGGGCTTGCTCTCCTCCTCAGGCTGCATGAGAGTCCCATGCACAGCAAAGGAGTTTTGTAGCTTGGCTGGTTGCAGCCGGAGCTTTGGGGTAAGCACCTGGCAGAGCCCCTGGGCTATTTATGGGGGAAGGAAGATAGTTTTGTGGGGTGTGCGAGGGAGGGAATGGGGGGATGAGGGGGGAAGGAGAGGAAAGAAGGGAGGGGAGAAAAAAAAGTCCCTCCAGAAAAAAATCGGGCGTCAAAAACCCACCTCCTTGGATTTGAGTTGCAAGCCTCAAATCTGTTACTTGGAAGTAAATTGCAGTCAATTTAAGATGTCTGGATTTACAGTTGTTGCAAAAACTTTACTTTGCAACAAAGCACAAAAGCAGACTTTCATTTTAACTGAATAAAATACAGTAAAGGAGATTTTCATCTGGATTTTAAAAAGAAAAACAAAAGACATACGCATAATGGCACAATCCAGCTACTATTAAACACTTTTAGCTACGAAACTTATGCATGTTTAATTAGAAGTAATTTTCACAGAACTCACTGGGACTTACTTCTGAGTAGACATGCAGTAAGTCCCATTGTCTGCAGTGGGGCTTGCTTCCAGGTAAATGTGCAGGGGAAAGCAGGCATTTAACATTATTCCATTGAAACCAATGAGATCGCAGAACCCTATGCATGTTTGCTCAAACATAACCCCCACTGTGTTCAATGAGTCTTACTCCCAGGTAGGCAGCCTTAAAAGTGCTTAACTTTGGTTGGATCATGCCTTAAGTTTAGTTTGGGGTCCGTGGGGGGGGAGGGGTGTTACCTTTTAAATATGTCTAAGAAAATCAGCATTATTATTGTTACTATTATTTACAATTCATTATGATCTCTTCATCTAGTGGCACCAAACAGTACATATTCTGCTAGAGCCACCACTTGAACACGAAGTAGATGGCTACTTTGGGGTTAAACAATATCTTTTAATATTAATATCCCATGGTAACTACTTGGGTGATTGGGATGGGGGTAAGTCTCCGTATTGAATTCTCCTCTAGCTTTTGAGAACTAATGGAGAAATGTAATTTAGTGTCATTTTTTTCTGTTTGATTGCTTAAATTGTTCTCTGCCTATTATTTATTTGCAGGTGCTAAGTACTTTAGGCTGCAATCCTATATATACTTACCTGGGAATAAGTCCTATTTAACTCAATATGATTTATTTCTGAGTAGACATGCATAGGATTGCGCTGTTAGATAACTAAAGTTTAAGCTTTCTTCCTTTCCCTCGACCTTTACATATTGCTCAGTTTTTTAAAAATTCTAGCCCCCCCTCTCCCCCCCCAAAAAAAATCGTCCTGGTTTTGTGGATCCAGAATATGACAACCCTACTCACCACATGCCATTAACACACTCACCCCTCCAAACAACACTTTAAACAACTGGCTTCGAGCTAAACAACTTGCAAGCCAGTTGTTTCTCTCAGTTGCTTATTTGAGCAGAATAGCATACCGTCAGTGGTTTGTGAGCAGCGTGTTACCCTCCACACAACACAATAGGCAACACAACTGACGATTGTTTCCCCCCCAGTTGCTTAATGTGTTGTCCGAATTCAGCCAATGTGTAAATAAATAGCATTAAAAATAACTACCTACACACCATAAACAAGACACCTATCATTTAAATCACAGCTATCAACCATCGCACAAGTGGGGAGCACTTTTTCTGTGACTGCTGCCATTCACACACATACACAAAACGGCATGAAAAAGAATTGGTGCATTCTGGAAGGAAATGATAACAGTCAAGACTGTCAGCAAGACTAAATGTGGTCTCAATTTAATCAAAAAAACAAACAATAGAACCAAAAAGGTGATGGGGGAAAATCTATATATACATTTTGGGCTGTGCATTTGGTTGATATACTTGGTTATATAATAATAAATAATAAACCAGTGCCAGCTCCAGGGTTTTGACATCCCTTGAGCAAGACTCCATTGATGGGCCCGCTCCCACAGGAGGTCTACCTTCTCACCACCATTGTCACCAGCTGCTCTTGCTCTTCAACCTCTTTCCCACCATTGCTACTGCTTGCTTGGTTGGCAGGCAGAGAGCCAGTGAGCAAGTAAGCCAAGGCATCTACTGGTCCTTCTTCTCACCATCAGTGGTCCTTCTTCTCACCTAGGCCAGAGCGAGAGGTGGGTGAACAAGCAGATTGCAATGTAAAAGAGGAGGAGCAAGTCTTATAATGACAGCATCATCCCATCTATCCCTCTTTTTTTGAGGTGAAGAATCACTCAGTTTGAGCCTTTGCCCATACAGGTATCTCCATAGAACTGCCATAGCATGCATTGCGTTATGAGCACTGTGGATGGAGGCATAGGCGCCCTGTCCCAGTCACGTATCCGGATTGGGCTGTTTGAAGAAAGAGTATAGCAGTGAAAGGGGCACAGAGATCTTTGCTCCAGAGCATGTTTGAGAGGTCCATGGTCAATGTTTCTATTCGTAACTTCTTGCCTTTGCCCTATAGGTTTTTAGCCAACACCACCTTTCATGGACTCAGTGGACACATTAAAGTCAAAGGCTCCTCCATCATCAGCTCAGAAAACAACTTCTTCATTTGGAATCTGCAGCACGATCCTGTGGGCAACCCAATGTGGACTCGCTTGGGGAGCTGGCAAGAAGGCAAGATCATAATGGATTATGGGATCTGGCCAGAGCAGGCCCAGAGGCACAAGATTCACAACCAGCATCCTACTCGCCTCCATCTGAGGGTAGTGACCCTCATTGAGCATCCCTTTGTATTCACAAGGACTGTGGATGATGAAGGATTGTGCCCAGCAGGTCAGCTCTGCCTGGACCCCTTGACCAATGATTCAGCTGTGCTGGATGCTCTCTTTGAAAGCCTCCAAGGAGGCAATGACACTGTGCCCACCAAGTTGAAACAGTGCTGCTACGGCTACTGCATAGATCTGTTAGAAAAGTTGGCAGAAGACATGAACTTTGATTTTGACCTGTATATTGTCGGCGACGGGAAATATGGGGCTTTGAAAAATGGCCAGTGGACGGGGCTTGTAGGCGACCTCCTGGCCGGGACCGCCCACATGGCCGTGACGTCATTCAGCATCAACACAGCCCGTAGCCAAGTGATTGATTTCACCAGCCCATTCTTTTCAACCAGCTTGGGCATCCTGGTGAGAACCAAAGACACGGCGGCTCCTATTGGAGCCTTTATGTGGCCACTCCACTGGACCATGTGGCTGGGAATCTTCGTGGCTCTCCACATCACTGCTATCTTCCTCACCTTGTATGAATGGAAAAGCCCCTTTGGGATGACCCCAAAGGGAAGGAACAGGGATAAAGTCTTTTCCTTCTCCTCTGCCTTGAATGTCTGTTATGCCATCTTGTTTGGTAGAACATCTGCTATCAAACCCCCCAAGTGCTGGACTGGAAGGTTTCTAATGAACCTCTGGGCCATTTTTTGTTTGTTTTGTCTGTCGACATACACAGCTAATCTGGCTGCAGTCATGGTAGGAGAGAAAATCTATGAAGAACTGTCCGGAATACACGACCCAAAGGTAAGGAATTAAGTTATTCTGATTTATTGTGGCTGCTTTTAAAGCAATTTGTGTAATGTGTTTTAACATCGATTTTATCTATTCACTTTTATTATGTTTGTCACCCTGAGAGCTTCAGTAGGGTAACTCATTAATTAAAATATAATAATAATAATGAGGAGGAGGAGGAGGAGGAGAGGGGAAGAGGAGGAAGAAAAGGAGGAATAGCCTTTTGTTTATTTAATTAGTCTTTGGGCACTTTCTGTAATAAGTTCAGCATTATCAATGGCCTTTCGTGTAAATTAATATATTCCTTTGTTGCACAGTAGCATAGAATTCAGAATTGCATTTCGCATCCCACCATTGTGAGGGGACTAGTTCATCTGTATGTTTGTCTCTTGATGACTGCAGCAAGGAGCGGTAGCTTGTATGTGGGACTGAGCCATCACAGATCAATTGTCCCAGGCAGGACTTCCATTTCGTCTGCGAATTCAAGCACCCCACTTTTCAATTGTACATTCAGCAGTGAGTCTACAAATGTTGAGTACTCAAGCAATGACAAACCATGAGATTAATATGCATATGTGTAACCCTGATCCAGATGTTGTCATGGGCAAGAACTAACTTGCACTCTGATGCTCCTTGCAGTGCAAAAAGAAATGATTATTATTATTATTATTATTATTATTATTATTATTATTATTATTTTATATCCCGCCAATACTGGGACTCAAGGAGGCTTACAAATTAAAACATGTACAGTTAAAAATAGATAGAGATATACAATAATTATATAATTAAACATAGTACAATTTTAAAATATTTAAAATATTTAAAAACATTTTAAATACAAATAATTTTTTAAAAAATCCAAGATCTAAACAACACATCCACAGAGATCCAAACTGGGTATGCCCGGGTTCACACCATGTAGCGAATATAGAGCGTAAGAGTCATTTTCATTTCTACACACACGCACGGCCTGTGTTTCACATGATCTGTTGAAGAGTTCTGGAGAACTCGAATGTTTGCTTGCTCTTGTATGATATTTTGAATAATCCATAATAAAGGTATCATCTGGCTGTGGGTTTGGGAATTTTTTGCATGGGACCAACACAGTTTCCCTTGGGTTTTGTGATCTACTAGAGGCAGGGATTGTAACCTATAGATTGGCATTATTTGTATTAGCAGCTCTTAAAATGAGAAGCCAGTTAGTTTTTCAACAAGTGGTGTAGATTTCAGATCTTTTATTCTCTTTCATCGTATTCCTTACATTAAGGTGGGGGCTGTCTAAAGGTTGTCTTTGCCCTGCAGTGGCTCCAAATCCGCGCTGCATTAGTTATATGATGCAGCTACCGATTCAGAGCTCTTCCACTGTCTCTCTTTGCTCCAGAGCTGCACCAGGATCGTTTCCGGGAGGAAGGCGACCTTGGAATGGTCACTGGAAGCCAGGCAAGGGGGACAGGGCAGGCCTGGCAAGCCTAATGACCGCCTGAAAACCCACACTGCCTCCTTCTGTCAAGATTGCTCACCACCACCCTGCAGCAGCAATACTTGGCACTGTGAAGGCAGCCCCATGGTTCTTTTATTGTTGCCATGGTAATCCAATTTGTCTCTAATAATTTGTTCTTTGGATATTTTTTATGTGATGATGCATCAGTTCATCTTCCAGCAAGGGAATCCACAATGGAAGTTGATTCTACAGGTTGGATTCAGATTTAGGGTGCAATTTTATGCAGGTTTAGACAGAAAAAAGTCCTATGACCCCCAGCATTCCCCAGCCAACATAGTTGGCTGGGGAATGCTGGAAGTTTTAGGACTTTTTTCTTTCTAAACCTGCATAGGTTTGTGCCCTTAGTCATGCTTAGAGGAGAAATCAATGGGACAAGTTAGTCATGACTAGGCTGACCAGATAAAATCCAGGTCAGGGCTCCTATAACTTTAACAGTTGTAGAGAAAAGGGAATTTCAGCCAATGTCATTTGTATGCAATTAGTTCCTGGTGAAATTCCCTCTTCACCACAACAGTTACAGGTGCATGCACTATACTAGAGTGACCATATATAAAAGAAGGCAGGGCCCCTGCAACTTTAACAGTTGTGATGAAGAGGGAATTTCACCAGGAACTAATTGCATACAAATGACACTGGCTGAAATTCCCTTTTCTCTACAACTGTTAAAGTTACATGAGCCCTGACCTGGATTTTATCTGGTCACCCTAGTCATGACTAACTTAAGACCTGTTGATTTCCATGTGTCCCTCCAAGCATGAGTTAGGGTAGTATCCTGTTTGGCACTTACACAACATTGACTGCTGAAATGGGTTTTCCCCTCCTTTAAGGACACCACATATATTCTGCCTGAGGCAGGCGTTTTTGCTCAGGTTAATAGCATGGCTTTCTATTTTTCAAAAACTCAAAGTAACTTGTTGAGACTAAAGTTTCTGATTTCAGATAGATAGATAGATAGATAGATGATAGATAGATAGATAGATAGATAGATAGATAGATATATTTTGTCTTCTGACACAATTAAAGAATTTAGCTACCAAACCAGATGACAATTGGGCTCTTGCAAACTGTAGAAAAGAATAATTAACTTCAAGAACTGAAAATGGGAATTAAAGAAATAAATGCAGTATACCTTTGATTTTAAACTTTACAAGAAGTGAAGATTGGCCCAACGTTAGCATATAATCTCAGAATGTTGCTGAAGAATCATTTAAGAAAACCAAAAGGAAGAGAGTATCCACTCAGGACAAAAAAAGGAGAGAAGCAGGTTCTCAGAATGCTGAGATACTTTATCATTCATGCCCAACGCATTTTGGCCTATGTTGTTTCTTTAAAGGCCTTCTTCAGGGGGTTGGTAAGAGATGTCTGCAGAAAATTCTGAGTCGCCAGTGAATATCATAGGAGACTATCATCCTGCTAAGAGTTTTCTGCAGACATCTCCTACCAACCCCCTGAAGAAGGCCTCTAAAAAAACAACATAGGCCGAAACGCGTTGGGCATGAACAATAAAGTATCTCAGCATTCGAAGAATCATTTAAAACAAAATGGCTTTTAAAATGGGTTGATGTCACAAGATATTTCTGTCCCACTTAATTTGGGATCCATTGATAATATTTTAATTCGTGGATGGATTTCAAGCATCCCCAGTTTTTGAGGCGCTGGGCTTTATAAGGTTTGGTTCTCATTTCTTGTCATCTTCCCGAATTATTGAAAGTTGAAAATATGCATGAATTTGATTTTTATTGAGGAAAAAGCAGTTCTTAGCTCAGATATTTCAAATAACTTTTGAAATTACTTCTGTGGGTTTTATTATGGAATGTCTACTGTTCGTCATTGTATTTCTCATTCAGCTGAGAATCTAGAACAGTGTTTCTTTGTTCTAGATGAAGGAAACAGAGGGGAAATTACTTATTTTAATACTTGTTAGGGGCTTGGCAAATGCAATACTGAAACAGCAGCTACTTGCAAGGAAACCCACACCAGCTCCTATCGAATTAATGGGCTTTTTTCAGAGGTGTTTAATTAACTGGAAAGCCTCTGGGTGACTCTCCTTAATTGGCTATGACAAATCCTTCCTCTCCTTTGTGTACACTGTTAGCTCCTGCCTTGCTGAATGCATCTCTGAAACCATTCATTAGGTAAAGGCGGGGGTGGGGATACTGGTGTGGGCAGTACTCAAACGGTTCAGTTTACTTATGAATTTGTTACCAATCAGTAAGGTTGTATGCAAATTTCCTTCCTGTTCATAAACTGTGTGAATATGTCCCGTGCGCAAGTCCGAATGCTAGCAGGAATGCAAGTCTCGGAATATTTCCACAATTTTCTGAACTTGTGTTTGTGTTCAAAAGTGCGCATTTTTTGCATATTTGCACAAATGCCATCAAAATCTGCATTTTCGAGCTTTAGCCTATGAGGTGTGCACATTTTTCCCAATTTTTTTTTTAAAAAAAGATGCTCACGTTTGGGAATGCAAGTGAGGTAAACCAAGCTTCGAGGGGGAATTGGGAGAACCTCAGCAAACTCGAACATTGCATATTCGCCCATCCCTATCAATGAGACATGGGGTGCCAGCCACAGGGGGGGAAAAGGTTTTTGTGGCTTCACACATGTCACAAAGATATATGAATTCGACCAAAGTTCATCCGAATTGGACTTCACTATAAGAAATCATGAAGATCTATTTTATCGCCCATACCTCACTGCTGCATGGAGCAGACAAGATAATTTTATTTATTTTAGCCTGTGAAATGATAACTTCTTTAACTATTTCAGCCTTGGGCTGTTTTAATGTTAAAACTCTGACATTTTTTCAGGAACTAAAGACCCATTTTAAGTTTAAATAATGTCCTTATAAGGCCTAAAAGGTCTGTCCACGTTGAAATAACACCTTGAGTGTAACTAAGTGTTCTAAGCAACCCAGAGATCCTGCAGAAAATGACATCTGTGTCAAATTCTCCCTCCATAATATGTAATAATTAACATTTACCCCCATCTTGTGATGACATCATCATTCTGTGTGTTTGCCTGCATCGTTGGTTGCTGCTGGCAGAGGAAGGAAAACATACAACTTGATGAAGTCACTGCCTGTGTAGTCTAGTGGTTAATACGTTGGACTAGGGATTCAGGTTCATCTTCCTGTATAGCTGTGATTCTCACCTTGGACCAGTCATTATCCCTCATCCAATCTCACAGGGCTGATTTGAAAGCCAGTGTGGTGTAGTGGCTAAAGTGATGGACTGGGAGTCTGGAGATCTGAGTTCTAGTCCCCACTTGGCCATGGAAGCTCACTGGGTGACTTTGGGTCAGTCACAAACTCAGCCCAACCTACCTTGTTGTGGGGATAAAATGGAGAGGATTATATAAACCGCCTTGAGTTCCTTGGAGGAAAAAATGTGAAATATAAATGCAATAAATAATAAAAATAATACTGGGACAGAACAATTCGTTGCAGACAATACTCTGCAACTGACCAGACATAACGGTCATAGACAAAAAAGAAAAACACACATACCTCATCGACATGGCAATACTGAATGACAAAAATGTTGTTGAAAAGGAAGAAAAGAGAGGCAAATATACACCACTGGCCATGGAAGTAAAAAAACTATGGCAACAGGAAAAGGTCACAATTATTCTGTTAGTCACATCAGTCACCGGCATCACATCAAAAAATTATACAGAAAACCTTCAGAAACTGGGCCTACCAGAATACATCCACACCAACATCCAGAAAGCAGTCATACTTAAAACATACTCAATTGTTGGGAAATTCCTGAATCTGTAAAAGACAACATGACTTGGCAAAGCCAGTCATGTCTGTCTAGAAAACCCGCCACAAGCGAGAAAGAGATTAATAATAATAATAACAACAACAACAACAATAATAAAAATAACTGATATTGGTCCTGTTTAGATGACACAGGTGCAGCAAATGGTTAGTGAATGTGGTTAAACCATGGTTATGTATCCACCATGATTAGGAATGGTTCGCATGACACACTAAGCCATAATGTTTAGCTCAAAATGCTTAACCACTGTGGCTTAGTGTGTCGTCTGAACAAGGTCATTATGACATTCTGGTTTCCATTCATTTCCTAAGCTGAAGCCCTTCAAAATTTTGATAAAGTTCCAACAAAGTACAGATGCCATATATATATATATATGTATGTATGTATGTGTGTGTGTGTGTGTGTGTGTGTGTGTGTGTGTGATTAATATGCACAAACACACAAAATGGCATACATCTGTACATTCTCCTTTTATATTTTTACTTTCATTAGGAATTAAGCTCCTGCTTTGGCCATTTAATTGTAAATGTTCCATAAAAATATCAGTTATAGACTATGATCTATAATTAGTGAATTTGTTTGTTTCTTTAGTGATTGTGATTCCTTATTATGTGCATTCCCCTTCTTCTTTTTGTTGCTTTTATGTTGTTAGCCTTATTTCAAATTAAAATAAAATTTCATGAAAATGGGGAGAGAGAAATAGGGCTGTTGCCTTAACGTCCTTCGACGGATAGGATATCAATGAAATAAATAAAATGGAGAGAACATGATGCAGGATTCAGTGACATCCCATGTCATTTGCAACAGGTAGCTCCATTCTTAGCCAGACCTTTATCTCTAAATAACAATGTTCACCAAAACTGAAAAGATCTTTAAATATTCAAGCAGAGGGTCGCACCTAGTTTGGTGAGAAACTAAAAGTAACAGTAGTTTTGCCGGTGTTTGTCCTTCCTTAAACCTATGCGCCATCTCTCCATCCCATCTTTCACACAAATCCTCATTTTGTATTTTGGCCAACTTCATTTCTCTCAAAGGCAAAATACAGGGCTACATAGTAAGCCTAAGATGGAGAAATAGCTGTTAACAGACAACCGCTGGTAAAATAATATCTGAAATATATTTCATACAAATTGAGGACAAAATTGTTTTTCATACAAGTTGAGGACAAAATAACATGGGGAGATGATTGTTTCACATATGCCTCTTGGTACCCTTGATTTACATCAGCACTGGTTTCTTAGGCAGTATACAACATAAAAAATGACGGACTTGCTATTACAGGCTTGTGCAAGCAAGCCATTATGTGATCATAGCCTCTGTGAGCACAAGAAAAATATTGGTAGTGGAGATAAAAGCTCTAACCTTTAAGGAAATGCATGAAAAATTGACTGAACAAGCTGTGATCTTGATCAGAATGTCAAACAAACCACAATACAGAAAAATGGGAATATAGAATCTGGAGGAGGCAGGGAGGGGAGCTATACAAAATGTTTGCTTTGGTCCTGATCTGAAACAAAACATTGTCAAAATGTATTTTGACCTGGGGATTTGATTCAAGCCAGGATCATAACACCAGTTAGAGAAGCAATACTGACATATAAACGTTATGGATGCCGTTTCTAGAACACCTTTATTTAGACTGAAAGCAGTTCAATTCAATCATATAGGCTTTTCCTGCTGAATTTCTTCAAGTCAACTCCTTGGGTGGTTTCTTTCCTCCGTAGGTTTCCAGATGTATGTTTTAGGTTTCTATTTCTAAGTAGTGTGGAAGAACCGTAGCGATTTGATTTCCATCAATGGGTAAAGAATTCTACAGCAATATAGTTAGACTTAAGTACATCATCTGTTTGAAATGCTGGATACAAAAGCCTGTAACCCCGAATACAGCAGAGAGAAATGAGCAAGATGGCTAGCATTGCCACATACAAAAAAAGGAGAAAATGCATCTCGCAAAAAGAGGACACCAGCTTGCATAACATTTGCAGATGCAAATATATATGTATACATGCAAATTTAGGGGGGAACCCTCTAATTTAAAGAGAAATACGATACATCTCACAAGAGGGAGAAAACTGACAAGGTGACCTGTGTGTCTTCTTCAGTCGGCTGTCCAAGCTGATGGGCAACTTCAAGGCCCTTGCTGTTCTTCCTCAGAGTTCCTTGATCTTAAGCCAAACTCAGACTGGACACCTCCTCACGTAGAAGACACCTTAATAGAGGATTGACCTCTGACAGCTGTGCACAATAGAGGACTTCCTCTGTCAAGTAGGACACCTGGCCCCCTAGCTCAGGGTCTTTTTTTTTTTTTTTTTTGGCAATGCTTAAGTGGCCACCCTACACTGAGAAGAAGTGGCCCTCAATTTTGATTGGCACATTTGTGACTGGTCTAATGGGAGATGCATTGGCAATTTTTCAGGTGGGTAAAGCTTCAGGGCCAGGGAGACAAACTCACCACAGAGGAGGTAGCATCAGCAGTGGTCCTTCTCTTGGTGACCCTCATTTTTATTTCCCAGAATTCCCCCTCTGCGTGATGCTAGCATTAGAAGGCCTTTCACTTACAAGGGCTTTCTGAGTGAAACCTTTGCATCATGCATAAGGCCTTCCAAGTGAAGCTATGCCATCATGGTATGTGACTTGGGGGACATTCTAGGGAACAAATGGTGGCCAACTGGTGGCTACTGAGAGAAGTATGAGAAGATTGGCTGCTGCAGCAGTTGCCATGGTCAAACAAAAAGGTTTTCTACGAAGGCACTCATCATTCCCTACTCACAGTTGTTTTTAGGTTCTTTAGATCACAAGGTTTTCCAACTTTTGGCAAGTTTTTTTTAGGGCAGGGGAAATATGATATTACTTAACGAAAGTGAAAGAAAACACTATTTCCATTTGTGTAATTGCGCTATTCCACTATACCCTAGTGCCAGCTGGAGGTAATGTACTAGAAAAGCCAGAAAGCAAATGCTCACCATGAACTGCTCAGATCTCAGTTCTGCAACAATAGAATAGATAGAGAGGATTAATGCCTTGTGTAGTAAAACTCATAGGCGGTGGCACCTAAAAGATGAAAGGGGGTGTAATTCCCTCCTCCTTTCACCCGTGAATTCTCCCCAAATTTGGCCAAAAGTCAACTTTTTCAGCTTTCTGCCCGCCATTCATTCAGATCCTCTCACCAGTATGTTCCTTTCAATATAAGCATCGGATAAATAAAATAAAATAAATTCCACATTGTTTTATACATGAATGGGGCAGACACATTGGTAAATCATACATGGCTGACTCCATCACGTCTAGCTTGGCCTTTATATGCCCCATAACAACTTTTTAAATTTGGATCCTAGAATAACAGTGGGGCATGTTACTGAAAAAATAACTCTAACTGCACCCTCAGCTTGGAACAGGTATAGTGAATGATGGCCCCAAACCAAACGTATTGAATTGTCATTAATACATTCATCCATGCATGCTTCTTTATCATTTTCTCCCAGGCGGAGTGCATCTTGAATACTCTACTTTTTCAGTTTTAAAGATCCCCCCCCCTTTTTAAAGGATACTAACCTTTTAAAAGTACTGGAAGATGAATATGATTTGGGGCTGGCAGATGGCAGTTTTGACACAGAACCAACATCCCCCATGAGCTCTCAAGCAAGACAGCGGTCTCTGTTGAAATATTAAACAGACTTCCTGCCCTGAAAAGGCCATTAAAAACTTTGCCGTCCAAAGTTGCTGTTGCCAGAGCGCGGCGGTGCCCCCGAGAAATAAGCAGCCCTACACAGGCAGGGATGAGATGGACACATAAATGCCTGCCCCCCCCCCGACCCGCTCTCAAAATGCACAAGAAGGTGGGATGCTGTGTGAGATGAAGAGCTCATCCATCAAAATGCTAGAGGGGGCAAGAACGTTCAGCGACCTCGTGAATGCATTGCCTATGGCTTTGCCACTTTTTTTTAATGGACAGAGGCTGGGCTCCTTGGAGGAAAGATGGGATATAAATGTAACAAACAAACAAACATCACTGAATAGAGCGGGGTGGGCAGAAAGCAGATTTCCAGATCTACATCAGCTCTCAACATTGGTCTTTGACTCCCAGCATTCCTGATTATTGACCATGCTGGCAGGGGCTCTTGGGAGTTGAAGTACAAAACATCTGGAGATCTACTTTCTGCTCACCCCTAGGATATTCAGAGGCTCTCTTTTTTTATGGACAGAGGCTCTATCCCTGTTGTGAACTGTCCAGAGAGCTTCGGTTAGTGGGCGGTATAGAGATGTTATAAATAAATATCCCCTTAACACAGGGATGGGAAACCTGTCGTCCTCCAGTTGTTGCCAGACTACAACTTCCATCATCCATGACCATTGGAAAAGCTGCCTGGGGCTCATGGAAACTGGAGTTCAACCACATCTGGGAGGTGAGGGCACAGGTTCCTCACCCCTGGAATAGAATTCAAAGTTTAATGGCTGCCAGGCAGTTAGAATTTGCCCATCACTGGTTCTCTATGCTGAGCTTCACCTGTTGATATCTGCATGGCATGCATTTACAGTTCATTTTGATCTTACTCTGCTTCCACGGAGCTCAGAGCAGTGTGGTGTAGTGATTAGAGTGTTGGGCTGGGGAGACCCAGTTTCCAATCCCAACTCAGCCATGAAGCTCACTGAGTGGCTTTGGGCCAGTCATTGACTCTCAGCCTAACCTACCTCACGGGGCTGTTGTGATGATAAAATGGAGAGAGGAGGATCATGTAGACCACCTGGGCCTCCTTGGAGGAAAAGCCATGATATACATGTAACAAATAAATAAATAAAAAGCCATGCACAGCTCTCCTTCCCATTTTATCCTTGCAATAACCCTGTGAGGTAGTTTCAGCAAAGAGAGAATGTCAGGCCTAAGTAGGGATTCATGGCAAAGGGAGCTTCAGCAATAGTGGGGATTTGAACCCAAGTCTCCCCAGACCCTGCCTTATACCACACATTTATTGATTTATAAAGAAAGCACCCCATTCATGAAATGTGAAATCGCATGGCCCATTTTCATGTTCTTGACAGGGGCGTGCGTCAACTGCAAGATTCAGTCCAGCAATTCCAAGAGTAGTCTGATTCGGCTCAAACTGTTTCAGTGGTCTCCACTGAACTTATTTTGCCTTATGATAGAATTGGCTAGAGTTTGCAGCCATAGCAATCCTTCTGAGAGGATGAAGCCTGCTAAATTTCAGACAGATAGTTGCAGGGATTCTGTAAAAGCAACACCTTTTCAGTTTGGAGGTTTTCAAACAGGTTTGTGCATATGTGTGTGTGTGGAGAAATCTGCATGAAAACAACGTATTTCATAGGGCTGAAACCTGCAGATTTCAAAGGGATGGGTTCAGGGGTTTTTGTGCTAGGTACCTACGAAGTTGATTTGGAGGGTGAGGATTAAAAAGAAGATTTGCTTCCCTCCTCTGCACATTTATGGACATTTTGTGTTCTCACGTTATAGAAGTGGTCAAAAGAACGAAGCCTACAACATTTCAGAAGGACAGGTGTAGGGAGTAGAGAGTTATGATGAATGAAAAACAGTTTTAGAGTTTTGTTTGTTTTCTTCTCAATTGACAGTACCAAAACCACATAAACTTTAAGAGCTTTATCCTTGATGGAATGGATGGATGAATGATACCCCACCTCTGTCTTTTACTCAGCTTCTTAGAAAAGTTATTTTTCTCTTAGTCTCACCAGTTTGCCGTATGTGTGACCAGCCGCACTCATCTAGGCAGCCATTTTGTGAGAGCACCCCATGATACTGCCCCAAAATTCCAAAGGTGTCCCTCATCCAAAAGATTTGCTATAGTGCCCTGCTGGCACAGGCCAGGACATGACAGTCAAGCTTCTCAAGGCTATTCTGAATAAAACATTCCTCTTGTTACTAAAAGACCTGTGGCATTCTCTCATGATTCCAAGCCCTCCTGCTGACATTTCGAGACAATAAAGAGGTCTGCTGTGTAGTCCACAAAGCTTTATTCAGCAAATAAACATCTCTTCACACCTGTAGGAAGTGAGAATGCTAGGAGCTTTTCTCTAAGCTTAATTAGACTAACAAAGCTAGGTAGTTGCCCTTTCAACTAAAAGGGAGAAATTTCCCGTGCAGTCCAACAGCCACTTTAGTTCATGGAGGGTCTTTCTAGGAAGTCTTTGGTGAGTTGCTAGCCTGGCAGACTGCCTCTTACCTGCTCGCAACTCCACCCGCTTGACCCTAGGATCTGTCACCTCCAGAGTCCCCTCCCCCTCTGACAAAAACTGAGTTCCCAGGGAGTAGGGATGGATGGGCTCTGAGTCATTGGCGTTCTCTCCGATACGCTTCTGGGAAGCTCCTGAAGAGACTTGGAGGATCTCCTCCCCCGCTTCCTGTCTTGGCTAGTAAATTTCTTCTTCTTCTTCTTCTTCTTCTTCTTCTTCTTCTTCTTCTTCTTCTTCTTCTTCTTCCGATTCTGAGTCTAATTGACCTCCTGAAACCCCTTCTCCCACACTAGGGAGAACAGGCCTGATCCTGACACATCCTTGCCTTCAAGATACTGCAATAAAATATTTTTAAACCAGAAGTTACAAATATCAAACACTTCAAAGACAATAAACAGGAATACCAGAAATTAATACCATTGAAAATAGAATTCAACCAAGCAACCCCCACCCACCCACTCCAAAAAACTATAACCAAAAGGCAACAGGCCAGCAACATAGTCAATAAAATCATGTCAATTAAAAGCTATTTGAAGCAAGTGAATCTTGAAGGCCAAGACGATGGGACCAACCACACATCCCCTTGGGAGGGAGTTCCACAAATTATGAGCTCAGATTTTAATAATACAGTAACTTGTGATCTGAAGAACATAGAATGGGATGGGCCACTTGTGGCTCTTCAGATTTTTTGGCCTACAAATCCCATCAGCACTACCCAGCATAGCCAATGGTAGGAGATCATGGGAGTTGTAGGCCAAAAACATCGCAAGAGCCAAAAGTTGCCCACCCATCATATAGAGCAATGAACAGTTACAGTTCTTAGCTCCGTTTGGCCAACACTGAAATCTAGGCAGCAAGATTAATTTATATTGGGCTACATTCAAGCTTCTCTTATGGTCAGCCAGGAAAGAAATCACAGTATCACTCAAGAACAACCATCTTGGCTTCCTACAATGTAGCATCCATAAAAAAAGAAGGCCTTCTTGGCTCCACACAGAGTCATTTGATCAAATAGCAAGCAAAAAGCAATGCAAGAGTTTAGGTCAGGATTCACTGAAGCCAGCTGGAAATTTCCTTACGTATTAAAAGGATTTGGGGCAAGGATCTAGGATGAGGATCAGCCTAACCTTTTATCAGCTTAGGCTGATATACCAACTATGCCCTTATCTGGACAGGGATCGCCTAGCTACAGTTATCCACACTCAAGTAACCTCTTGTCTGGATTACTGCAATGTGTTTTACGTGAGGCTGCCTTGAAAACAGTCTGGAAACTTAAGCTGGTCCAAAATAGGGCAGCGGAATTGTTAAGAGGGACTAGCTCGCATGATCATATTATGCCAGTACTTCTTCATATGCGCTGGCTGCCGATCCATCTCAGGGCCAGATTCAAAGTGCTGGTATTAACATTGAAAGACCTAAACAGCTTAGGGCCAGGTTACTTAAAGGATTATCTCCTCCCATATGTATCTGCCTGGACCCTAAAATCAGCTTCAGCGGGCCTTCTCCAGGAGACCCTGCCAAAGAAGTGAGGTGGGTGGCTACCAAGAAGAGGGCCTTTTCTGTTGTGGCACCCCGGTTGTGGAATGAGCTTCCCAAAGAGGCTCAACTAGTGCCTACATTGTACTCTTTCCGATGCCAGATGAAAACCTTATTTTCCCAGTTTCCATTTTAAATCTTTGTATTGCTGTTAAGTTTTATTTTGGCCTTTACTTTTCTTTTATACTGTGGTTTTAAACTTTTATACTGTGTCTTGTGTTGTATTTTATGGTTTTAATTGCTGTGAACTGCCAGAGAGCTGTGGCTATTGGGCGGTATAGAAAATAAATAATAGATAAATAAATAGGAGAGTCACATTGCCAACCCTCTGCCATGAAACTCCCCAAATGTACTTTGCAGAAAACTGAGTGTGTAGAATTCTCTGAAATCTGCCCACTAATTCTTAGTATTTTCATTTTGCAAGCATGATTCAGGGAGGAAAACACACACACACACACACACACACACACACACACACATACACATACAAGGTAAAGCTTACTGAAATTGATTAATCATATGGATGCCCGAGCACCCAACTGGGTCCAGGAATACAACGGACAACGCCCCCACGTCTGGCCCCCAGGACCAAGTCAGGCGCTCCCAACGCGAGTGCGGTCCCTCCGCCCGAGTGCTCATGAAGCCGCAGTGAGTGCTTAGCAGCTCCCCACCCACACTCAAAACTCACGCTATTTTGGTACGCTGGCTGGGTAGCTGCCGAACGGTCACCGGGCCAAGCCGAGCCTGCCAGATGAAATCTCCAAAAATCAAATTCCCAACAGGAGTGGGTAGAAATTCAGAATGATGCCTTGCCCCCTCCCCCTAGCGATTAAATTATGCATAACAAATTATGCAAAGCAAGAGAATTTTACATAATTCATGTAATAGAGATTTCATATTTGCTTGGGATTGAATATAGATAGCTTGGTGCATAATTCATGTGGGTGTTTGAGAGAGAGAGAGAGAGAGAGCAAGACTGCTCCGATCCTGAATTCAGTATGCAATAGACCCCAATACTAGTTAAGAAGAAGGTAACAGAGAAATGGCCCACTTCTTTTTTTATCAGGTTAAAATGTCTCCTCATCCTGCTTAAAAATCCATCTAAGAAATGCATCCAGGGCAGGATCTACACTACTGTTCATAGTGGTATTGAAGGGCACTGACAACTGTGGGGCCCATAACATAGGCTGACGATATGAAAAGGAGGACAGGACTCATGTAACTTTAACAGTTGTAGAGAAAAGGCAATTTCAGCCGGCATCATTTGTATGCAATTCATACCTGATGAGATTCCCTCTTCATTACAACAGTTAAAGTTGCAGGGGTCCTGCCCTCTTTTGTATCTGATCACTCTAGTATAGTGCCTGCAACTTTAACTGTTGTGATGAAGAGGGAATTTCACCAGGGACTAATTGCATACAAATGACACTAGCTGAAATTCCCTTTTCTCTACAGCTGTTAAAGTTACATGAGCCCTGTCCTCCTTTTCATATGGTCAGCCTACATAACACCTTCCATATACCGTTTTCAAACCGCTTTCAACATGTTTTATCCTGCTTGGTGTAGATATCCAATTTCACGGACCAATTATTTTCCTCAGCAGGAGAAAAAAAACAGCTTATTTATTTATTAATTATTACATTTATATCCTGCCTTCTTTCCTCTTGCAATGACCCCAAGGCGGCTTACAAAGTCCTCTCCTCCTCTCCATTATATCCTCACAACAACAACGCTGGGAGGTAGGTTGGGCTGAGAGTCTGTGACCGCCCAGCCCAAAGTCACCTAGTGAGCTTCATGGCTGAGTGGGGACTAGAACTTGTATCTCCCGATTCCCAGTCCAACACTTTAACCATTACACCGCACTGGCACTTAGTTTAGGGTAAATGTCAGTTTTAAGTGGAAAAACTGCTGAAAAGGAAAAAGTTACGAAGGTCATCTAATGCAGATTGCAACTTCTATGACTGCATTCTGGTTGTTAAAAAAAAAAAAAAAACATGGAGGAGAACTACATGTGAGTCAGGGTCACATGTAATTTGAACCAGAACGTTTATGACTGATCTACAATAAAGTTAGGCTGACCAGATAAAATCCAGGTAAGGGCTCATATAACTTTAACAGTTGTAGAGAAAAGGGAATTTCAGCCAATGTCATTTGTATGCAATTAGTTCCTGGTGATATTCCCTCTTCATCACAACAGTTAAAGGTGCAGGCACTATACTAGAGTGACCATATACAAAAGAGGGCAGGACCCCTGCAACTTCAATTGTTGAGATTGCTTCATGGGCCAAATCCTTCACAGTTTGTACGTCTCCAAAGGAGAGTGATCCGATAAACCCGTAATCCTCCAAACTGCCTGCCGAATGAGACAGCTGCTCACGTGCTTTGGGAAACAAATAATCAAAGGTCCGGCATACCCAGCCAGGGTAGAGGCTGCCTGCTGTTCCTCTGCATGATTTATTGTTGTTAACTTACCTCCTTTCAATCAAGCTCCACCAAAAGTGGCTAGTACCACCGCATCGATGCATCGGATGTGATTGGATCATTCAGTCACATTCCAATTCAGAGACATAGTAGGATCATCTGTCCCACTGCATGGGTCACCATTCTGAGCTTCCATCCAATCAGCTGAACAAAGAGAACAAGATGGCACCCCTTTCCTTTCCACATACAGAAGCAGAAAATATTTCAGCACCAGTGGCAGGACAGCCAACACAGCTCTGTCCTCCAAAATCGTATCACTACCCCTGACCACCACCACCCCACAGCATCTGCCATTCAAGGCAGCTGCCTCATAACACCTCATTGTAGGGCTGGCCCTAACCATCACGAAACTTACCCAGAACAGTGACATCTGCAGGAACATAGAGGAGGGCTCTGTTGGGTGTAGATAGTTCCTTCCTCTCACACACACTAAAAGTCAATCTTTTTGTAACTGTAAGAGTCATAACTAAAAGCTGAAAAATTTCAACAGAGAACTTTTGGCTTGAATTTGGAGGTGTATAATTAAACAGGAAGTGTGGGGGGGAATCAGAGTTCATGAGGGAGGCTTACCATTGGTGGTCGTGGTGGTGGTGGTCTTTTCTTTTGCTTTAATGTTTGCTTTAACATAGGTGGTGGTGATGGAGCTCCTCTCACTACCCCCAATTGCCCCTGGAAAGTAGCGTAATTCCAAAGGAGATTCTTGGGATGAGGGGTGGGATGAAAATGGCAGTTGGTGACTATCTGCTGCATTAAATTAAATGGGGAAGGGGACACCATTGCTGCCATACAGGAATGGCTTCGAGTTGGAGGGAGCTCTTGGCAAAGCTAGCCTAGTTTGAAAGCAGCAGCCAGGCCATTTGGAGCTGCCATTTTGATTTTCCCAAATGCCCCTGAATGTAGCGTTAATCCAGCCCATGTAGGAAATTTAAAATGGCTGCTAGCTTCAGGCAACCATTTGAGGTGGAGTGGGGGCAGGGAATGTGTCCATGCAATGGTGGGCCTGCCAGGGGTGCTGGGACCCCACCAGCTGCCCAAGAATGTGGTATGCTGATGTTGGGCCTGCCACCATCAATGCTAAGCTCCCACCACCACTAACCCTTCAAAAATGTTCCCTCCTACCCAACAAGTCACCACCACCATGCATTTTGCCACTTCCAAATGTGGGAGGTCATGTTGCAACAGCCTAGTAACAAGCCTCAAATTCTAACTTCAGTTTGGGGGAAGAGAAGTGTGTCACAACTAACAGAAGGATGTTGTAAAGCCTAGCTAACCTAAAGTCTTCTACCATTCTAGGAATGGGCATGTATTCCCTCCAAAATAATAGCTTTGTGGCTATGCCTTAGGAATATTAGAATTAGATAGCTTCAGAGTTGTCCTTATTTTTAGTTATAAAGCTTCGTATATGCTTTATTAGATCAGCGTTCCCCTACCTCGGTCTCTCCAGATGCTTTGGGCTACAATTCCCATCATTCCCAGCTTGCAGTCCAATACATCTGGAGGGCCTCAAGTTCTTCACTCTTGCCATATGCTAAGCACCTGCTGTTCTTGTTTGCACAGCAGCTGGCATATAAGTCATTGTGGGTTGCTATGAGCAACAGGCCTGAGCCAATAAGTCAGCTGAAAGACTGTTTATTGAAGGGAAGGCTGGACTAGAAGCCCTTCTTACGCTGATATAGGAGATGGTCTCTTACTGTCTAGGGTGACCAGATAAAATCCAGGTCAGGGCTCCTGTAACTTTAACAGTTGTAGAGAAAAGGGAATTTCAGCCAGTGTCATTTGTATGCAATTAGTTCCTGGTGAAATTCCCTCTTCATCACAACAGTTAAAGGTGCAGGCACTATACTAGAGTGACTATATACAAAAGAAGGCAGGGCCCCTGCACCTTTAACTGTTGTGATGAAGAGGGAATTTCACCAGGAACTAATTGCATACAAATGACACTGGCTGAAATTCCCTTTTCTCTACAACTGTTAAAGTTACAGGAGCCCTGACCTGGATTTTATCTGGTCACCTAATTACTGTCTGTCCCTGGATTCCTCAGAAGTGGCTAGGGGGGCAATTCATGGCATATCCATTTAATTCCTGTGGGGCCGCACCTGAATGCTGACATTTTCATCTGGATCTGAGCTTAAGAGGAGTTCGATATCTCGTAGGGTGAATGTCAAATCGGCCTTTAAAGAATTAAATACATCTGTAGAACATGCATGATCTTGTGTTAGCCATCTCAAACAGCAACAGAAAAGGGCAGCGTTGAGCAGGGCTTCTCTTTCATCCTGGTGCGCAGGGGCAGGGGATGTTCTCCCCCGCCAAAGGAACCTCCAGTCCCTGTCAATCAAAGCAGGGTGACTTAAGCTCTTGCATCCAAATCTCAGCAGGAGCAGGGGACAGCTGCCAGCAGTGCAGAGCATAACGTAAAATTTAATCAAGACAATAGGCAGCAACAATGGAGAAGATGAAACAGCTGTACTAACCCCGGGAGGAGGGGAGCATGGAAGAGCCCTTCCAAATTCAAGTTCCTTGGTATAATTATTTTTTTAAGTTGTGATGACATATCTAAAAATAACTACAGAGATGGACTTTAAGGAGGCTATTTTGGAACAGCATCTGCAATTCAAAGAAACCTTTTTCTGGTACCGTTAGATCTTGTCTTTTGTATGAAGCTAATTTATATGGAGTCAGACCATTGGTCTATCTAGCCTGGTATTTTCTGTTGTAGCTGGCATCAACTCCCAGCCCTGCAAGTTGGCCGGGTTGTTAGGAACTTATCCTGGAAAATCAGTAACTGGAGATGGGATTGAACCATTTATTTATTTATTTATTTATTTCATTTATATACTGCCTTTTTTCCTTCAAGGAACCCAAGGTGCCATACATAATCCTCCTCTCCGTTTTGTCCTCACAACAACAACCCTGTGAGGTAGGCTGGGCTGAGAGTCTGTGACTGGCCCAAAGTCACCCAGAGAGCTTCCATGGCCAAGTGGGGACTAGAACCCAAATTTCCCAACTCTTAGTCCGACACTCTAGCCACTACACCACTGGCTTTCAATATATCTGGGATCTGGGACTCTCTGTACCCAAGGCTGGGTAGGGGCCATAGCGCAGTGTGATAAAGCACATGCTTTGCATGCAGAAAGATCTCGCCAGGTATGGAGAGGAAAGAATCATGCCTGAAACCCTAGATAGCTGCTGCCAGTCAAT
This sequence comes from Anniella stebbinsi, assembly GCA_029215795.1. NCBI lineage: Eukaryota > Metazoa > Chordata > Lepidosauria > Squamata > Anniellidae > Anniella > Anniella stebbinsi. The sequence goes on along the minus strand of JARDYH010000002.1, from coordinate 106,213,700 downwards.
GTTGACAATACTGGGCTAGATGGGCCCATGGTCTGACTCAGTATAAGGCAGTTTCCTATGTTCCTAAACAATAGTTACCTGGAGAAGATCATTGAGATTCATATGGGAGGCATTGTTCCTGCGGATACATTGGGCCTAGGCTGTTCATTTGTGCTACTTACTGGTGGCATTCCCACCTTGCTCACAACAGATTGGCTCAGAAAATGGGGATTTCTGATCTAACACAAATTTGACTGCCTACAAGCTACCATACACTATGTGGGTTTAGGCCTTAGATCCTAGTTCAGGTGCAGATGCAGAAGGGGTCATGGAGTACACAACATTATCCCCTGCAATCGATAGGCAGTATGAAGTCTATGGCAGGGTGGCCAGTTGCTTACAGAGGACAGTCCTCTATTTTGGAGAGCTAGAAGAGGGCCTCCTTCTTGGAGAGGTGTCATTTCCAAGTGTGGTTTAAAGTCAAGTTACCCTCAGGAAGGAAAACAGGAGCCTTGAAGCTGCCCATCAACATGCATTGTGTTTCTATTTAAATTATAGTTATTTTTTCTATATTTACATCAATACGTATAAATTTACATATGCAAATATTATGCAAAATGGCATCCTCTTTTCTTTCTTTCTTTTTTCTTTTTTTTTTTACTGGTGATGCATTTCCTCCTTTTTGGTGATGTTTAGGTGGCCACTCTGGTCTCTGGATTGGCCAGGTCAGCTATAAATATTAGGAGCCAGGCCTTCAGCCTTTGCTTGGTCAACAGAGTAGTAGTTCCTCCGTGCTGCACTTCCAGCTTAAGCAATGAGTCTTGGGAATCCCAAGTTGGTAACCCACCAGATAATGGGTCTCCTCCCATTGTCTCCTGTGGGCTTCTGAGAACAGAGCCTCTTGACAATTAAACTGTACATGAACTGGAACAACAACGCCAGCAAAAAGCAATCTAAATTCAGATAAAGATCTAATGCGCTGAAGCGATGCAAATGATCTCACCATTAGCATTTTGAAGAATTAATGAAAGGGAACACCAAATAAGACTTATTGCCCATTGCTGTTGTTTTGAAAGTGAGTTTATTTATTTATTTATTTATTTTATAGAAGGTGGGTAGCTCAGTTTCCAGAATCAAAAAGCTCATTACATTAATAACAAATTGCCAGCATCATGAAGCCACAGTAACGGAATCTTGCTTTAATCAGGTTAAATCTTTTGCATCAGAGGAGCCAGTGGCAAATTCCACAGTGGTGACACCAGTAAGTCAAGCATGCCAACTTCCACTACTAGTGGTGGTGTAGTCTAAGGTCACTGAGAGCTATAGGCAAAAAAGCACTGGTCTGTTGCCCATGTGAAATACTATGTGATCTTACTATTGGTATGAAAAGACATGGTCTAGAATCAGCTTTTCTAAAGGGCTGAATTAGACCACCTGTTAAATGCAGGTTTTAAAAATGCAAATCATATCAGCTGGGTAGGCTGATTATATTATTTGGAGCCTAGCAATGTGGGGATGGAATTTAACCCTATGGCAGTTTTGATGCCATTGCAAATGCCCATCTTCTGTGATCCTAATAGTTATCTCTCTCTCTCTCTCTCTCTCTCACACACACACACACACACACACCCCATGCCATTTGCATTTTTTAAAACCTGCATATTAAATGCAAAGATGTATTTGCTGTCACTTTTAATCTGGCCCCTAAATGTCAACAGCAAAGAAAAAATGTTGACCATCTTCTCACAGGCAGCTGTTCGGTCGCTGTGGGAACAGAATGCTGGACTAGATGGGCCTTTGGTCCGACCCATCTTGACTCTTCTTCTGTCCTTCTGCCAGCTCCTGTCAGTCCCCATTTAAAAGTGCGAACTGACATCTGCTGATGATATATTTTTGGACAGTGTCAAGAAGAATTAGTGGGCGGGTGAGACAAGAAGTTCTTGTGGTAGATATATTTCGAAGGGATTTATCAATCTGGACCTGCTTCTTATGGTCACATGAAACACCATTCAGAACAGAGAAGAAACCAGTTCGTGAAGCTTTCCATGGCACAGACCCTAAGCACTAGAATTGCTGCAGAAAAGAATGCTACAGATAAGAATGCTTCAAGGTTCAAACATTGACAAACCAACACTTTTTTTTTTTTTTTGCAAGCTTTCAGGGAAGCCCATCCACATGTACCATTTGAGGGTGTGGTCTTGTTGATGCCCAGAGCTATCTCAGTTGTGGTGAGGGCTTCATACCACTGAGTGTTGCTTAGCTTGGGTTGCAGGGTTCTACTATGGGTCAAATCTTTAGAGGGGGGGCATCTGAGTAGTAGATCAGGTTTCACAGGGAAAGTAGATAGGAGTAGATCAGCACCATGAAAAGCTCCACATCGTGCCAGGGCTGAAAGCCAGAAAGGGTTGTCTATGGCTGGTTTCACACAACTCATTAGGCAACCGGGGGGGGGGGGGGGGGAGCAACTGTCAGTTGTGTTGCTTATTGTGTCATGTGGAGGGTTACACACCACACACACACAACTGATGGTACACTATGGTGCCCAATTAAGCAACGGAGAGAAACAACGGGCTTGCAAGTTGTTTAGCTGGAAGCCCGTTGTTTAAAGTGGCGTCCGAAACCAATCCCCCCTCTCTCCGTGCACTATTCCGTGTGGGAATAGAGTTCTGCCAGCCGGAGCAGCCGAAAACCCCTGGCTGCTCTGATACAGCTGGCAGAAATTGCAGGCATGCTGGGATATGACTGGAGGACTGAGGGAGGGGGAAGGAGGAGACGCTGCAACCAAGATGGACGCCGGAACTTTCAGCTGCTCAAGGAACGGAGTAGCAACATGTCGTGTGGGGAGCACCGCCTACCTAACGCACGGTCAGTATGCTATTTCCTCATGCAAAACCAGCCTATATGTTGCTCCAACAAGGAGTAGATCAAGACTGAGCCTTAAATAAGAGTTTGGCCTCCTTTAAGCTGGTTGGTTTAGGCTCCATACAGATGAAGCTGTTTCTCTTAAAGGGGCCTTGCCTGTATTAGCAGACTAAAGTTGCGATGAAGTGGGAGTGGCTGTGGAGTGCTTGTGTTCTCGTGGCTAGAGACCTCAGAGTCTGGAAACAGCAAGGCAAAGTTCTCTGGATGGAAGGGAGCCAACCCCTGGGATCTTTCTGGGGGAACTTGGTCCTGAAGTGGTAGAAGCCTCATGACACCTTTCCATGACCCAATCCTTTCCCTGAATTGTTAACTCTGGAGTCTCTTCTTCAGATGACACAGGGTTGGAGAACTCTGAAGATAAGCGTTCAGGGTCTTGGTCCACAGAACTTCCCACTGAGGAACCCTCAATAAGCTTCCAAGGAAGCACAGGATTCCCTGGAAGACAAGTTGAAACCATTGCTTTGACATAGATTGTGGCTGCGCAATTAATATCTTCTTGTTGTTGTTTTGCTTCATTCCACATTCTGGAGGCCATACGGGTTCCATGGCTGCAGTGCCAGGTTTTGTTCCATTTTTAAAAAGCTAGAAACCTCCACTGTAAAATCTCTTAGCTGTCATTAGTTTGGTTCGAGCTATGTCCTTTAGGAATCCTCATCAGCAGGCATGTAGTTATGCGATCAGCAGGAGAAGGGCTGGGGAGAGGCAACCCATAAGATACAGAGCCCCCTTGTGCTTGCCTTCAAAACATTATGTTAAGCTGTGCTAACACATACGCACGCAGGCACATACCATCTTGACCTGGGATCCAGAAGGGTTGGAGCCAAGATTGTTGTTCCGCTGCTGACAGAATGGGAATTCCCACATCCTCATCTCTCTTCTGGCCCCTTGCACACCCTCCAAATCTGCTTTGAAGAATCTCCCCAACCCTCCAGGTGATGGTCCAATGAGAGAAGTCCCCCTTTGGAGCATTCTTCGTCTTCTTCTTAGGGGTTACTTTTCTTTGAAGAATGACACAAATAGTAAATAACACAAGTTATGGGCTTTTAGTATAGTTATATTTTAAAGCAGACTTTCCCAACCTGGTGCCCTCCAGATGTTTGGGGCTTAGAGTGGCCACTTATGAATCACCAAAAAAGAGAAAATGCACAAACAAACAAAAGAGGACAGCAATTTGCATTAAATTTATATATGCTGATTTAGATGTATGTATAGATGCAAATTTAGAAATAATTATTCTAAGCTAAATAGAAATACAGTACATCTCACCTTAGCATGAACCTACTGGCATGCTACTGCCAGTAGCATGCCAACCTACTGCCTGTATACTACAGTCATCGTCTAAGGCCCTCCTCCAGGTGTCTCCTCTGAGGGAAGCAACAAGAAAGAGGACCTTCTCAGTGGTGGCACCCCAATTATGTAATGAACTCCCCAGTGAGGCCTGCCTAGAGCCAATATTGTTACCTTTTCGGTGCCAAGTTAAGACCTTCCTCTACTCCCAGGCATTTGGCAGCGTATGATGAGGTATTGTTTGGATATGTTTATGTGTGTCTGCTCTGTTCATATGTTTGTAGCTAAACTGTTTTTAAATTATGTGCAATACTGTATTTTTAAGGGCTTTAATCTTTGCAAACTGCCCAGAAAGATTTGGCTATTGGGCAGTCTAGAAACTAAATGAAATGGCGACCAGGGGATCTGTGTGCCTTGCTGTCCAGGTGCTGTTGATGGGCAGTTTCAAGGTACCTGCTGCTCATCTCCCTAGGGTAATTTATCAATATACTGGACGGTCTGGATGGCCTGGAGGACACCTTCAAAATAGAGGATAATCTTCTGGCAGCCCTTCAAATGGAGGACTGTTTCCTGGAACTAAAAAAATGACATTTGTCCACCCTAGCAGATGTACAGGTAAAGAGCTCATTTCCAGAAGCACAACTGTTCAGGGCCTCACCTCACAAGCCATTCTGGTGAAACAGCTGCCTGCCTATGTGGCTGACCCAATTTTCATCATGCCAGTGAAACTGGATTATGCTTTTGTGCTGGAACAATGGTAACCACCACATCTGCATGGACATCAGCTTCACATGAACATCTCTCTACATGTTGTTCCCAGCATTCTGGATTTCACTACCACAAAACAGTAGTGAGAATTTTACCACACCAGGTGCAGAGGTGTGTTAACAATGTCACCTTGGTCTCCCTCATGGATTTGCTTTTCAAGTGGCAACAACACCACTATTAAGAAGTGAACCTCAGAGGTCCGTGAGGCAAAACAAGATTCAAATTCTGAAGTAAGGATGGGGGAAGATTCATGGCAGCCATGTTTGGATTACTGCCTAGAAGTAAATTGATGTTATCTGGTGGAGACATTATGATTTCTTACAGCAATGTGTGGTAATATCTCTGATTTTTACAGGCGCATTGGGCACCCTATCTACATTTTTCCAAGACCAGCTGTGTCACAGAGCTGAAGATGAACCCACAGCCTTTTTCCTCATTTAGATTTAATCAGAATGAATCAGCAAGGGCCCGATTCCAATGAAAGCATTTCTTGCCAAGCTTCTGAGATAGGGTGCTGTACGTCTCCAATAAAACATCCATACGAGCCAATGCCCTTACTGTGTTATGGGGCAATTATTCATTTTTCTGTTTGGCTCAACTTCAAATTAAATGGGAAATAGCTAATTCCAAGGACTCATTTCAGTTATCTAAAGCTGCAGAGATGTCTTGAGGTGAATCCACTGCAGTGTGTTAGAACACCGCAGTGCATTAGAACCAAAGGCCTGTGTGGTCCAGCATTGTGTTTGTTTATTTATTTACAAAATGTGCATACCCCTCCATTTCTGAAACAGATTCCAGAGCACTGAACATAAGATTTAAAACTGTAAAAGGTACAAAAATTAAATATTTTTGTATTATTATACTAAATTATTATACTATTATTTAGTATACATTATTATACTAAAAAAACGCAGAATGCCAATAAAAACCATGGCTGTCAGTCAAGGAATGCTTCCTGGAATAAGACTGTTTTCAGGAGGCGCCGGAACCAACACAGTGATGGTGCCTGCTGACCTCCAGGGACAAGGAGTGCCATAGAAAGGGGGCCATCACACTGAAGGCCTCTTTCCTGGTGGACTCCAATTGGGCCATAGGTCCATGGGAAAGCACCAGGAGCATGCCCTGTGACAACCTCAGTGACCGGACGGGTTGGTAAGGGAGAAGGTGCTCTCTCGGGTATCCTGGTCCCAAATTGTTTAGGGCTTTGTACACTAGTACCTGGTACCTGGTAGCAAATAGGCAGCCAGTGTAGTTCCCTCAGGAAAGGAGTTACATGCTGAAAAGGGGCAGCTCTCAACAACAGCTGAGCTGTGCATTGTGCACTAGCTCCAGCTTCCAGAGCAGCCTTAAGGGCAGCCCCACGTAGAGCACATTGCAGTAATCCAGTCTTGAGGTTACTAACTCCTGTACTGCTGTAGCAAAGCAATCCCTGAGCAGTAGATAGTGGCCAAACAGATGGCACCCTCTGCCTCATGCACCCCAGAGGCCTATTGCCTCTGATACCAAATATAATCTATATCCATTGATAGCCTTGTCTTCCATGAATTCAACTAATCCCCTTTTAAAGGCATCCAAGTTAGCAGCCATCACCACATCTTGTAGCAGCAAATTCCATAGTTCAACTATGAATTGTGGGAAGAAGTCCTTCCTTTTATCTGTCCTGAATCTCCCACCAATCAGCTTCATGAGATTCTAGTATTATGGGATAGGGAGAAAATTTTCACCCTATCCACTTTCTCCATATCATGCGTAATTTACAACAATGATTTGCTCTAGAGATTTGTTCTGAATTACATAAAGCTTTACCCTACAAGGGCAAATCTCAACACGTTGGCTTCTTTTAGGGCTGTTTCACAAATACCTGGCCCTCACTCATTAATCAGTGTATCAACCTGAATCGTATGGGTGAGTGAACCATCACAAATTAATAACTACGGGATGCTGCCACTGAAAATGACTGCGTCTGACTTGATTATGGAAGTTCTGGCACAGCCCTTCTCAGCAACAATGGTTCACGTGGTCAGCTGACAGTTGAGAAATCAAGTGGTTCCCATTCATATGGGAACCTACCAATAAGGGTCTGTTCACACATGCATATTCATTTCTCATTGAGTGATTTCCATATGTGAAAACAACCAGAGCAGGATTAATACCATATATATATATATATATATATATTCATATTACACAGTCTAGGACTAGTCGCAAAGACTTCCCCCATCCCAGGTTTGCAGCCCCATTCACAGGCTGGGACGTTAGGGGGATGGGGTGGTAAAGGTAAAATTTGATGGACTGATTGTTTGTCCACACATTTTTACCACCCAATGAGCATAGTCCTCTGGGTGCTTTACAAAATTTAAAGTCAAATTCAGGCATTGGTCTGAAGGAAACTTCAAGGGGAAAATGTTGGGTAACATTTTTCCCATGAGGCGTAGTGTCATGATGTAATGTCATTCTGGGGCTTTGTGAGAGGAAAACGGCAGCCATGGGTTGCCAGGAGTAACTGTAATGGTGATAGTGGGTTTCAATTCCATCCTGATTTTAGGACTACCCTGAACATTGGTGGGGGATTCAAACCTCCTTTTGCCTCCCACCCCTGTGCCATGCCCAAATTCAAGCCAAATATTCTGTTATGAAGACTTTAAGATCAATCCAACCCGAAACATAATATTTATTTGTTTCCATTGCCACAGGACAGACATTTAGTGAGAGTTATCAAGTAATCCAGGTATGAAAGATGAAGGAACAACATGCATATGAGGATGGGCCCTATTCAGATTCATGGATCCATCCATAGATAACATGTATGGATGCTACATAGGTTTCATGTAGAATGGTCCTACTTAATGCAGGATTGTATCCTAATCTGGAACATCTCTTGTTGGTATCTAATATAATCCAGCGGGGGCCCACCTGGTGCCAACATTGTCATCGCGAGGCTAAGTCTTTCCTCTATTCTCAGGCATTTGGTGACATATGATGAGCTGTTTAATGCATCAGTTGAATTGTTTATGGCTGTCAGTGGCATTTTAGTAGTTTTATGGGGTAGTTGTATTTTAGTGGATAATTGTTTTAGCTGCTTTAGCTGTTTTTAGCTAGTCACTATACTAACAAGTCAGCCTACCTTACAAGGCTGTTGTGTAGAAACGTGAGATTAAAATAGCAAAGAGCATTGTAGAATTAAGTTCACAGAGGAATACTGATGTTTGTGTGATGGAAATGTTCTTGAGCCTCTTTGGGTTAGCTGGGCAATCCTGTTACTTTGGTTTGACAACCTTGAGAATGCATAAAGAAGAAAATTAACTATGCCAGGGTCATGCATATATCTTCAGTTCTCAAATACTATTATTTGCAAGACAATTATGTTGAGGAGTAAATGGCAATTTGGGGGTATTCTGAAGTGCCCTTCAAAGACTTGGTAAGTATCTGAAATACAGGGGTTATTTTACTCCATTAAGGAATAGCAGGGGTGTTATGTCATAATAACAGCAGCCATAATGAGAAGTGAAGTAGGCCCACAAGACTAGTCTGATAATGGCACAGGCCCATTTTCCAAATGGCACTAAAGTGAATAAATGACATTGAGCAGTATGGAGCAGTAGACTGAAGCATCATTTTTCTCCTTCAGAGCTACTCCCCAGGCCTTGTCCTCAGGAAAAGCTGAGAAACTGTGCTTTTGAGGGCATTTGAGCCAGTCACCCTCAATGGCCCCCTGTGTTGTCACCAGCTGCTACTGCTTCTCATCTGAGGTGACTAGATAAAATCCAGATCAGGGCTCATGTAACTCCTTTTCATATGATCAGCCTACATAAACTGAATATTCAGTTATCAATGAGATGTTGAAACTGCTGTGTTTGAATTGTTAAAACACAAACAGAACATCCACAACATCTGAAGTGTCCTCTGATTTCATCCTGTGGTTTAAATGGGGGGACAATATCAAAATGTATTAATTCGTCTTGTAAATGTTTGCTTCTTCTTAAACCTACGTGTGGTATGCTGGTGCATCCAGGAAGATGGCTCACAGCATGCCAGTGTTCCGCAGTGATCTTATGATGGCATCAGATAAATGTGAATGCTCAAAAGAGCATGTAATTTTATTGTCTAAAGGTCTAGTGGAGTCTAAAAGTAATTTGGATCTTGGGGTGGCATCTGCCCGCCTCTCAGCTTCCCTAATGAAAGGGAGTGGATAACCCCTGTCCAATAATTGGTGGTGGAATCTGTTTTTATGGTAAAGAAAATTCATTGATTCCGAAGATTTCCTTTTGAAGCGTAGAAATTGACCAACCGGTAAGTTTTTGCATAAAATGAAGAGGATGAAAAGCTAAATGATGACGGAGGGAATTTCGGTCAGTGGGTTTAATAAATGTTTTCAATGCTAATTGATTGGAGCGATGATAGACTGTTGTGTCAAGAAAGGGAACTTCATCCTTGTCAAAATTGAAAGAAAATTTTATGCTGGAATGCACCGTATTAATCCAGTCGAAAAACTCTGTAAGTCTGCATGGTTGGAAAAAATAAATATATATATATATCATCAATGAATCGCAGGGAACAACAACAAATATAAAACACAAAAATCACAAAATAGTTGAGATATTAAAAACAAATAAAAACCAATACATCATTAAAAACATCTTAAAATTAAACTGGATAGGCCTGCCAGAAGAGAGCAGTCTTCATGGCTCTCTTAAATTCATGAAGACTGCTAATTTGTCTATTCTCCTCCGGCAGACCATTCCACAGTCTGGGAGCAGTAGAAGAGAAGGTCCTCTGGGTAACATTCGTCAGCCTAGTTCTGGCTGATTTTAGTAAGTTCTTCCCAGAGGACCTGAGTGTGTGGGGTGGATTATACGGGAGAAGGCAATCCCACAGGTAACCTGGACCCAAACCATGTAGGGCTTTAAAGGTAATAACCAACACTTTATACTTCGCCTGGAAACTGATTGGCAGCCAATGAAGCGATTTTAAAACTGGTGCAATGTGGTCACCCCTAGATGTACCAGTGACCAACCTGGCTGCCATATTTTGAACAAGTTGAAGTTTCCGGAGTAGGCACAAAGGTAGCCCTATGTACAGCACATTGCAGAAGTCAAGCCTCGAAGTTACCAGCATGTGTACTACTGTCTTTAAGTCTTCCAACTCCAGTATCTCCAGTATCAGAGGAGCTGTGTACACCAGGTGCTGGGGAACATGGGTGTGAGGGTGCTGTTGCACTCATGTTCTGCTTGTGAATTTCCTGTGAGCAGCTAGTTGGCCAGCATGTGAACAGAGTGCTGGAGTATATGGACGGCTGGTCTGATCCAGCATGGCTCATCTTATGTTCTTATATGGTCTTCCACTTCTCTTCAGAGTTGAGTCTAAAAGGAGTGGGGGGGGGGGGGAAGAAATTAGATTCAGAGGAAGGTGTATCTTTTCTGGACCTGGCTGTGTCTTCTCTGTGCTTGATTCCCACCCTTGATAGGATCCTTTCAACCAGCCAGATTTGTTGGACTACAACTTCCATTATCCCTGTGCCAGCCATCACTGTTCTGTAATAGAAATTGCAGCCATGGGGGACCCAATCTGAATCAAGCCCATAGTTCTTTGGGGGGTGTTAAAGCCCCCTTATTCCCCCACAATAGGATCCCACTCTGGATTGGGGGCCCTTCACCTACTCAAAAGTTAAAAAAATATGCTAGCTGCTAGCTACTTCTTTAAAGTCTTGTCTGTTTTGGCATGTTGATTGAGCATTGACTAAAGCTTTCAAGGTGCCTGCTTGGCTAACTGCGTCTGGGCTTACCTCCAGGCAGCTAAAATGTAAAATGTACAAGAGAACTGAATGCAAAATATGCTATTTATTTGCTTGTTTCTTTATTTAAAATGTGTGTTTTTAATTAATTTTATGCTGCCTTTAAAGATAAAAACCTTCTCAAGGCAGATTATAGAATAAAAGCATGAAGTGCTTGTGTGTGTGTATATATGTGTGTGTGTGTGTGTGTGTACACATATATACATATATACATACACATAAATACACTCACACACGAGCTTAACTAAATAAGTAAACTAAAATAGATATAACTAAAATATCAGCATTCAAATACCATTTAATGTAATATTATCAACAGTCAATCCTATGAAATGTGCGAAAGATGCAATCATAGATCCAGCGACGTATAGCCACTGGGGAATCTCTATAACCTGAAGCTTTATTTCTCTATTATCTCAATCAGGGGAGCGCTCCACTGTTGTTGCAACTGGTCACATGTCTCCGGCCGTATTACTCATCTGAAGGCTGTGATCATGTAACCCAGTAAGCACAGAAATAGTGATTCACGTAGGTTTATATGTGGCTGGAAGAGACACAGATCTGAGACTCAGGAAACGTAATGCTATGAATTCTTTGCCTTTATTTTTTTAACATGCCCGTATGTTTTCCTCAGCTCCACCACCCGTCACAAGGGTTTCGCTTTGGAACTGTGCGAGAAAGCAGCTCCGAAGATTATTTCAAGCAAAGTTTCCCAGATATGCACGAGTACATGAAAAGGTTCAATGTGCCTGCAACTCCAGACGGAGTGGAATTCCTGAAGTAAGTGCGCATCCTGTGCTAAAGGAGCCCACTGATGTGTGATAAATAGCCATTGGGAGTGTGACAATAGATCATGTTGGATTCTATTAGGAGCCCCAGAGCCCTAGGGATAATCAGTACATGCCAAGTGATGTCAGAGGACAGTAGATCATACGCCTCATATTTAGGGATGTATGAGAGATTTGTTTCATTCAGTTTTGATTAGGATCCTTTGACTTTGCACCTTCTGGACCACACATGAAATCAGACGCAATCTGCAGTTGAAGTCCGTACATTTCTGAGGTTGCAATGTGATTTGCAAGCCAAAAAGAAAAAAGCATTTGACAGCAATGAGTACATTTTAAAACTGTGCATGAAAAAATGCATACTTTTGAAAAATGCACACAAATGTGCCTTAATTAACAGGAAAAGAATGTGTACCTTTCAAAGATACGCACAATTGATGTGTGCATTTGGAAAAAATACATATGAAATATGCACGTATTTTCATGCTAAAAGAAAGAAAAACAAAACGTGCAAACTGATCCGGACTTGCACCGGAACAAGCTTCGCGGTGGAATTCAGGGGACTTAGGTGAGCTTGCGTTTTGCTGATCCGCACATCTCTACTCATTTTTATATTGCTGAAATGCCCATCATTGTGATGGACAGAAGGCAGTTAGTGAAGGGAAGGCCAACCTTGTATATCAGCCTTTCCCAACCTAGTGTCCTCCAGATGTTTTGGATTTCATCTCCCATGAGCCCCAACTAGCATGACCAATGGCCAGGAATGCTGGGAGTTGAATCGGGATCCAACCATTGGAGAGCATTAGGTTGAGGAAGAAACATGCTGTGCCTGTCAGGGAAAATTTAAGTTTAAGTCATTTAAAGGACTGGACAAAAGTTTGAGTGTCCAGAAGGACTGAACAGCCAGCTGAAGTTAATAATCAGAGAGAGCAAGTTTTTTCTATGCTGCTGGAAAGGTCATACAGATAGTGAGAATCTTTCTGCTAGGATAAGGTAATTGACTGTGCTGAGCCAGGGTTCAGAAATGTGTATATAGGACAGCTTATAGAAATGGCCGTGGTGGGTCAGGCTGGAGGCTGGTGAATGAGAGATTGATGGAGGATTGTGCTATGCTATAGCCATATGGAAAAGCTTGTGTTATCTGGAGGAACCAGTTGCCTTGTATATATTTATATTATTGGAACACAGTAAAGGACTTGTATTATACACCATTTGCTGAGTGTGAGTATTTCTTCAGCTACTGGGACACTTTTCTGGACTTTAACGCTTACTAAGCGCACAGGGAGCGCTTTTCTCTCCTCAACAGTGCCTGTCTGTGGGTGCTGGGACCTCATTGTCCACATCAATACTTTTTTTTTTCAGTGCTGTCAGGGAACATGGCACTTTTCAGAGTAATATAGATGGAAACAAATCGCTACCCCAAGGAATTTAGCTTAGAATATAAATTTAGACGGGGAAGGGAGACAGATGACAATAGGAGCATGTTCTGCTGAACTCAGTGGGCCTTACTTCAGAGTAAACATGTATAAAACTGTTTCACCATTTAATTAAAAAAATCTGTGGAAACTTTTTATTAAAATGCATTATTTAGCATTTATAGGCTGTCTTGGTTTCAATTCATAGAGGGAGCATGAAAAAAAAATCCAGATAAATCAGTTAACTGTTATTTGCTCTGACATCAGCATCAAATGCTTGTGTTTATTGACTTACACATTAGATTTCTATTCGATTTTTGCATTCTGGTGATGTTAAAGGGCTTCCTGAGGATTATGTCAAATAGATCCAAAATTTCCATCCAGAAATAATAAGCTCTGTGCAAACGAGTACATCTGCAGAGCGCTTTGTTCATTATCAAGTGATTTATGTTGCGGTTGTTGTTTATATCCTTCGATTGGCAGGCAAGATCCAGAGAAACTGGATGCCTTCATCATGGATAAAGCACTCCTGGATTACGAAGTCTCCATAGATGCTGACTGCAAACTTTTGACAGTGGGGAAACCATTTGCAATCGAAGGTACGGAATAATTTCCCAAACATATGGCCTGCATATGAGCACTGCAATATTTATTGATGTTTGGATACAAATCCTTTACACCCAATAGGCCTACAAAGCAAATTACAGCAATAAAATGACAAAAAATAAATAAATCCAGAACATGTCAGTACTATGAACAGTAAAAACAAAACTATGAAAGTAGAAACAAATCAATAAAATACTACCTGCCAGACAGAATGGAAAAGCAGAAGAATTCAAAAGAGTAATAAAGAAATTCTAGCCCCAACAAATGGCAGTTCCAGAGGGATAAATATGGGGCAGAGAGAGAGGGTTCATCTACCCTGGAAGCCCCATTTTTGCCAACAGAACACCACCAGAAATAGGAAGCGGAAGGCTGTAAAACAAGGTATTCCGGGACAAGAGAATTGGTGGGTTGGGACCAGTCAGTGGAGGTAGTTGGCTCCATGAATCCATTCCAGTTTTTGGTCAGAACCAGCAGCAATCTAAAGGAGCTATCCAATGTGCAGAACCTATTTGGGGGTAGAGATCAGCATGCTGAATAGCTCCTTTAGAGTTCTGTCTGATTCTGACTGAAACCTGGAATGGATTCAGAGCCCCACCAAAATTGGAGCCACTAACCTGCCTTGCATCCAGTAGATCCAACGCATTTCTATTTCACTAGGTTCCATTCCTGGAGCTGGTGAAGCAAATGTCTCCCCCATTGCTTTCAATGGAGTGTTCGGGTAATTTTTTTTAAAAAAGAATCCACCATTTTGAAAGTCTGGCAAAACCACCCTTCTTACTCTAGGTGGCACAGCTTCACTCTCCCGCTGACCCCACTTGGAGTTGAACTCTTAGGCTGCAACCCTGTACCTGCTTACGTGAGAGCAAGTTCCACTGAACTCCTTGACATGAGTCCCATTGAACCCATTCACATGTATAGGATTGCACCGCTTTTGGGCGTTTTCCTCTCAGGACATCTTTAGTCCACTGGGCATCCATGACTGTCACCAATACTTGAGACAGCACAAATGACCTCCATCATTGCCTGTCCGTCACCCTGATTGGATTATGTCTGTTAGCTGCAAATTTAAACCTAGTAGCAAATTTAAACCTAGTAGCTATAATATAAATAGAAATACATTGCATCTCACCATTACGAAGGGAAACTAGGGATGTTTGTCAGTAGGAAATCTGTTTCTTTTTTGGCTCGACTCAGCTCTGCCCTGTGTAAAACTTGATATGTGTCTCTGAGCTGAGCTGCGGGCTGTTCCCTGAACTCCAAGAACATTTTTGCACATTTTTAATTACACGTGTAATTTGTTGTTGTTGTTGTTGTTGTTGTTGTTTTCATTTCCAGGGATTTTACCACCACCACCACTCCACCATGTGGTCAAGCATTTAAAATGGCTTTCTAAAGATTATTTTGTATTTCTACAAACTAAAGTGTGACCAAGAGATGGAGTCTAGGAACTGGCATATATAGATAAAGAGATTGATTCTCGAGTTGTACCTCTTCAGATCATCCTTGGATTACTCCACTCACCTAGCATTACTTCTTGAGTGGCGAAATCCAAGCCCACAACAAGTCTTCAACATGCTCTATCTTTCCATGAGCTTGTATCCAATTTCCTGTCTCTGTCTCCCTAATAGAGTTGGACTTTAACTTTCCATAGCATCGCTACTTCCTCCCCATATATGCACTTAGCTGATTAGAATGGGCAAGCCCCTAGAGCGGGCCAGCTCAGCTCACTAAATATAGTTTCTTGTGTGTATATACACACACACATATACACTACAACATTGCCTAATTTCCTAGTTGTATAACATGGCACTGAGGCTGCTGACCTCCCGCTGCTTTTTAGCTTTATGCACATGGCTTAGCGGGCTATACGCTTCTACCACAAATAGTCATGAATTTGCATGCATTGAAAGGGTGATTATACAAGCAATTAGCGCCCCCCCACTGGCAAATTGCAGAGTTGTTTGTGAATTCATGCACTTAATAGGCATAATAGCTCCCCCCCCCCCTTTAACTGGTGTGAACCTGATGTCTCCTTCTTTTGTGGGAAGCAGGTCCCAGCGTAGCTGTGTTGTGACAGTTAAGTAAATGTGGCGTGCAAAAGACATGTACATTTCTCGCTCCAACTGGGTTTGCATGATCACGGATGGAAAAAAATAACCCAGGATGGCTTATTTTCCCTCCACTCACATCCCATTCACAAGCTGCCTAATTAACATAATCACTCTTGCTGGGCATGGGCTGTCATGATGTCTGAGCCCATTGAAGGTGAGTTGAAGGGGTGGGTTACAAGTGGATTGTAAACCACCCTAGCCAGGATTTGGCATCTGGACAGATGCTAATTAGGTGGCTCATGACCAGCACATAACTGGAAGGGAAAATAAGCCATCATATCTTATTTTTTCCCTCTGTGATCATGTGAACCTGCCCAGTCTTGCTCTCTCTCTCTCTCTGTCTATACACAGACACACACACCAGCTTGGCCCTACTATTAGGCAAAGTGAGGCAGCCACCTCCAGCTGCAGATGCTGGGGGAGCAGCATTGAGGTTTTGGAGGACAGAGCTATGGTGCCCTAAGCAACCTTCCTTATTGTCTTCAGGTGTGGTGCAGGATGCTGTCTCAATTCCTCTGATTGACTTCTGTACATGGTAGCACTAGTAGTAATGCTAGATGCCCTCCGTCTAGAAACACCCTGGACCATAGACATTTCAAATGACAGACTGACTTCCTCCCAGCCAGCAGATCTACTCATGAGAAAGCAACTCCAATGGGCTCACTTACTCACGTGCGATGCTTCTTCTGCTCTTTTCCAAGGTGGAGATTGTTCACCTGCCAATAGCAGCATCAGAAGGGTCCAGGAGGGGGAGGGTCAAAGATGGATCCCTTTACCTCTCTTCCTCCCAGAAAAGGAGTGAACCCAATACTAGAATAAACAGAGGGAACCATTTCCTAACAATTGGTGTTTCAAAGGACCAGAGATCCAGAGAGGGCCTTGTAGTATCTTCTTCAATTAGTGGTGATAATGGACAACCATCTATCAAAGCTTAAATTTCAAAATTGTTCTTTGGACGTTATTGCAGATGGATGACCTCATGAGAATTACACTGGCTTTTTTTAAAAAAAAAATATCTTTCCCTAGGGTACGGCATTGGCCTTCCTCCAAACTCTCCACTCACCTCAAATATTTCTGAACTGATCAGCCAATACAAGTCCCACGGCTTCATGGACGTCTTGCATGACAAGTGGTACAAGGTTGTGCCATGTGGAAAAAGGAGCTTTGCTGTGACAGAGGTAAGAGACGTTCCATGGCTGTGCATCTGACCATATTCTTAGTCCTTCTCTGAGTTCAGATGCTTACTTAAAGCCCCATAGAAGAACATGGCATATGGCAAGGGAGGGGAAGGGGAAAAAATATGGGCTTTTAATATAAAGAGAGCCATTGCTGGCAGAATAATTTCAAGCAAAGTGGTGAAATGAAACAATCTTCCCCAACCTGGTGTCCTCCAGCTGTGTCAAACTATAACTCCCACCATCCCCAGCCAGCATGGCTAGGGATGATGGAAGTTGTAATCCAACTCCCATCATCCCCAACCTTGGTGAAGGCTGGGTTAGAATTAAAGGTCAGCAGCTGGGTGATCATGCAGCATGTATTCTCAAGATGTCTTTGGAGCAGAGAGTGCTAAAAGTGTTGAAGGCCGTGATGTGGGGTGGATGGAGATAGCCACATCTGCAGTGGGTCCCTGTTCTTTATATTTGTGTTTGGGTGTCTGAAGAACACAGACAAACAGAAAGCATAGAAACAGAAATATTACTGTGGGCCTGGGTGCAGTACTGGGGTGAAATGTTGTATGATGTTTGGTTAGTTGATACGGACAATTTTGGCAACTGCCGTAGGATGAATACAGAAAAGCATAGTCCATGGTGTAAATGGAATTACTTGATAAGATTGTCCAGCCAAGTGGTGAAGAGAATTTAGCTCTACTGGTTCCTTTTTATGTGCAGCCACACAGAGGGTGGCCAGATGTCCTACTTTATTTTGGAGAACTGGCAGAGGAGAGTCCTCTATCTGAAGAGGTGTCCAGTCCAAGTCTGGTTTAAAGTCAAAGACATCAAGAGGGAAACCAGCAGGTGCCTTGAAGTTGCCCATCCATAGTTAGCCCCTGGACAGCAGGCTTATCAAGCACACAGCTCACTTTTCTCCAATCAATCACACATTGTTATGGGTGCGACTGAAGGGAGCCCGTTCTCCCTCCAGATTTCTGGTACATCTTCTATCACTTTCCATATGAAAATAGAGACCCTCCTTTGGGCATGTAATGCCCTGTTCCCACACCAAAAATGACTGACTCATGTGTTCCTCCACCTCCCATTACAACATTTGGGAAGACTCTTCTGTGCTTACTTCACTCTGCAATCATTCGTTCTACAACAATATTCTCCATCCATGAGCATGAATGCACTAGAATCAAGGAAGAGGAGCAGTTCCAGGACACTCCATGCATTGACATTGGGCCCCTGGCAGGGATATGAGCCTCGGCAGCTGCCCAACATTGCCTACCGGTGGCGCCAGCCTTCCTTTCCTCCAGATGCAAATAGCAGCTTCAAGGGGTTAAATTCTCCCCACCACCCATGCATACTGCTGCTATACCTGCATGTTAGTTGCATTCACACAACTAATATTATGTCTGGTTGGGCCCTAAGTGATTAGATACCTACCATGTTAGTGACCGCATTTAATAGTTGTCTCTATGAATCCATAACTATACAGTAAAATTAATGCATTTCTGATGATTACCCTCCAGCACTGGGGAAGGAAGGACAGATCTCCATAACTGGTATTGTTAACCCAAAGGCTGGTAAGGTGAAAGAGAAGTAATGATGAACCATGGCCAGATTGGTATCCAGGAGAGCAGGATTTGGCCCGTGGGTCTCAAGTTATGCATTCCTGATTTAAAAAGTACCACCAACGAGTGCCCGTTACTGGTTTCAAAATGCTTATTGAAAGACAGTTGTGATCCCAGTTATCCAGCAATGGACTTGCTCTAAAACAAAATGTTCTTGGGGAAAGGCCAGGTTTTGGGGTTTTTTTAAAAAAAAAATGCAACATATCTGTGCCCAGAAAACTGTATAATCCGTGATCTCTTGCTACTTTGCATTTTGGAACATCATTTCCTGGGATAAAACTCTCTTGAGAGGACCATAGGCAATTGTTGTCAATAACCCAGACGTACAGTTACAGGGGGAGGCCTACATTTGCCAGGACAAAGCTGGCTTATGAAACGCATAAGGGACCTCACTTTTCCCCCCAGCAATGAAGGGCTTTGAAGTTCAAAAGAAAGAGGCTGGCGGGGGGGGGGGGGAGGTTAAGCACTTCCTGGCAACTCTGCAATGGAAATGTCTGATGGTGTTTATTTAGAAGCCTTCTACTGAACTGAGTTAAATGCTAAACCACAATAGAGAAAATTTATGATGAGTTTTTGAGAACCATAGTTAATCCATATTAGGGATGTGCACTGACCCCCCGGATCGGATCGGATAGCGGATCGGAATCGGACCTGGGGGGTCGGATCGGATCGGATCGGAGGCTGGTCGGATCGGATCGGACCAGATGTCCGATCCGGATCGGACGCCATTTTGAATGCTTTTTCCCATAGCCAAGTATTGTTTTACAAAAACGCCTATAACTTTTTCATTTTTAAAGATAGAAGGATGAAACTTGGGGACATTGTAGACTGGTTAGGGATAGTTATCTGTGAGAAATTTCAGGAAGATTGGTGCATGCGTTTTGTGGCAATTAATTTTTTAATAAATACCCAGGAATGCTTATAACTTTGTCATTTTTAAAGTTACAAACATGAAACTTTGCCACATTGTAGGAGGTACCTTGGGACCTATGTGTGTGAAATTTCAGAAACATAGGTGCTTGCCTTGTGTGGCAATTAATTTTAGAAAAATAGGTAGTAGTGGGGTAAATACAGTTACGCCTCCCATTTTTTTATTTTTTAAGATACAAACAGGAAACTTGGGCACATTACAGGTACCACTTGCCTTGATATGTGAGTGAAATTTCAGAAACATTGGAGCTTTCCTTGTGTGGCAATTAATTTTTGAAACAATGAGGAAAGAAACACCTATAACTTTGTCATTTTTAAAGTTACACACATGAAACTTTGCCACATTGTAGGTGGTACCTTGGGACCCATGTGTATGAAATTTCGGAAACGTAGGTGCTTGCCTTGTGTGGCAATTAATTTTTTAATAAATACCCAGGAATGCCTATAACTTTGTCATTTGTAAAGTTACACACATGAAACTTTGCCACATTGTAGGTGGTACCTTGGGACCTATGTGTGTGAAATTTCAAAAACGTAGGTGCTTGCCTTGTATGGCAATTAATTTTAGAAAAATGGGTAGTAGTGGGGTAAATACAGTTACGCCTCCCATTTTTTTATTTTTTAAGATACAAACAGGAAACATGGGCACATTACAGGGAACACTTCACTTGATAGGTGTGTAAAATTTCAGACAGCTGGGTCCAGGCATGTGGTGGCAATTAATTTTTGAAACAATGAGGAAAGAAACGCCTATAACTTTTTTATTTTAAAAGTTAGAAGTCTGAACATTGCTCACTTTGTAGATGGGTTAGGGGTAGATATGTGTCAGAAATTTCAGAATGATAGGTCCAGGCATTTGATGGCTATGGAATTTTTAAATTACATGTTTCAAAAAAAATTCTACAGAGGCCAGGTCTTCCCCTCCCGCTTCCCGCGAAGAAAAGGAAACACTGTCTCGTCTCGATCCCTTTGATCCTTGCTAGTATCCATTACAGGGCTCGTGTCTGCTTGAGTAAAAAAGTGAAAGTAGGAAAGCAGACACGAGCCCTGTAATGGATACTAGCAAGGATCAAAGGGATCGAGACGAGACAGTGTTTCCTTTTCTTCGCGGGAAGCGGGAGGGGGAGGAAAGGAAGACCTGGCCTCTGTGGAACATTTTTTGAAACATTTAATCTAAAAATTCCATAGCCATCAAATGCCTGGACCTATCATTCTGAAATTTCTGACACATATCTACCCCTAACCCATCTACAAAGTGAGCAATGTTCAGACTTCTAACTTTTAAAATAAAAAAGTTATAGGCGTTTCTTTCCTCATTGTTTCAAAAATTAATTGCCACCACATGCCTGGACCCAGCTTTCGGAAATTTTACACACCTATCAAGTGAAGTGTTCCCTGTAATGTGCCCATGTTTCCTGTTTGTATCTTAAAAAATAAAAAAATGGGAGGCGTAACTGTATTTACCCCACTACTACCCATTTTTCTAAAATTAATTGCCATACAAGGCAAGCACCTACGTTTTTGAAATTTAGCACACATAGGTCCCAAGGTACCTCCTACAATGTGGCAAAGTTTCATGTGTGTAACTTTAAAAATGACAAAGTTATAGGCATTCCTGGGTATTTATTAAAAAATTAATTGCCACAAAACGCATGCACCAATCTTTCTGAAATTTCTCACAGATAACTATCCCTAACCAGTCTACAATGTGCCCAAGTTTCCTGTTTGTATCTTCAAAAATAAAAATGTGGGAGGCATAACTGTATTTCTCAGTGGGAAAGTGCAATGCAATGATTCCCTATGGGAAAGTGCAATGCAATGATTCCCTATGGGAAAGTACTGTCCAATGAATCCTTATGGGCAAGTGCTGTCCAATGAATCCCTCATTGTTTCAAAAATTAATTGCCACACCAGGCAAGCACCAATGTTTCTGAAATTTTACACACATATCAAGTGAAGTGTTCCCTGTAATGTGCCCAAGTTTCCTGTTTGTATCTTCAAAACTAAAAAAATGGGAGGCGTAACTGTATTTACCCCACTACTACCCATTTTTCTAAAATTAATTGCCACACAAGGCAAGCACCTATGTTTCTGAAATTTTACACACGTAGGTCCCAAGGTACCACCTACAATGTGGCAAAGTTTCATGTGTGTAACTTTAAAAATGACAAAGTTATAGGTGTTTCTTTCCTCATTGTTTCAAAACTTAATTGCCACACAAGGCAAGCTCCAATGTTTCTGAAATTTCACTCACATATCAAGGCAAGTGGTATCTGTAATGTGCCCAAGTTTCCTGTTTGTATCTTAAAAAATAAAAAAATGGGAGGCGTAACTGTATTTACCCCACTACTACCCATTTTTCTAAAATTAATTGCCACACAAGGCAAGCACCTATGTTTCTGAAATTTCACACACATAGGTCCCAAGGTACCTCCTACAATGTGGCAAAGTTTCATGTTTGTAACTTTAAAAATGACAAAGTTATAAGCATTCCTGGGTATTTATTAAAAAATTAATTGCCACAAAACGCATGCACCAATCTTTCTGAAATTTCTCACAGATAACTATCCCTAACAAGTCTACAATGTCCCCAAGTTTCATCCTTCTATCTTTAAAAATGAAAAAGTTATAGGCGTTTTTGTAAAACAATACTTGGCTATGGGAAAAAGCATTCAAAATGGCGTCCGATCCGGATCGGACCTCATCGGATCGGATCGGATCGGATCGGAGGTTGGTCGGATCGGATCGGATCAGATCGGATTTTCCCGATTTTGGGTCGGATCGGATTCGGATCGTGGATCGGATCCGATCCGATGCACACCCCTAATCCATATTGGAAGAGAGACATCTAGTGGAGCCTTTGAGGCATTGCACAGATTAATCATGAGTGATGCTGGATGGGGAGGGGGAACATTTTTACTTCCTGGAATATGAACCCCTGTTCAGGGCCCAGGTGTTGTTGTTTTTAAAATACTGCAGCCCATAGGATAGAATTCAGGCTAAGTAATAAAAACACATACATACAACCTAATTGACAGATTAGTTTTCATAGATTTGATTGAACCCCTAGAGCCTGGAATTAATTCATTGATAAGACACCAAATAAAGTTTATGATTGGACCAAATAGAGGCATTTTGAAGATTTATTCAAGCCAGATGGTAGAGATTAGTGCATGTTTAACTTATCAATGTAAATTAGTGAGGCTTTGAATTCTGTACGTCTGATTGAGATGTGGCCAAACAATTAGTTTCAGTAAATAAATTAAGCAATCATAACTATTTGCACAGGGACTATGCATGAAATCACCAATGGCACAATCCCCTGAGACTGTAGTTACCCAGAGACTGCTCATGCAGTTTGTTCATTTATTTGTTTCTTCTGAGAAACCACCCTCCATTTTATAAGTTTCCCAAGCAGCTTACAAAATGTAGTTTCAATTAGGACTGTGCAGCCCCCCTCCCCGATCCGGATCTGGATCCGGATCCGGGCAATCCAGATTGGGCTGATCCGAATCGGATCGGACCTCCCCCGATCCACTTTGGAACCGGATCCTGAACCGGATCCAGGTCTCCGGATCGAGATCTAAAGACCGTCCTTTTCCCCATAGACTTGCAAGTCTATGGGGGAAAGGACTCCCCACCCTCCCCACCCTCTCCCTCCTCTCCCCACTCACCCACCGCCGTCCACGCTGCCGTTCGCTGCCATCCGGTGTCGTCCGCTGTACTGAGAACCAGGCCTCGCAGCCTGGTTTCTCAGTAGAGCACCCTCAATGTCCTCCCTCCCTCAGTGAGTCTACCTTTATAGAATCATAGAATCATACAATAGTGGAGTTGGAAGGGGCCTATAAGGCCTTCAGGCCCAACCCCCTGCTCAATGCAGGAATCCACCTTAAAGCATCCCTGACAGATGGCTGTCCAGCTGCATCTTGAAGGCCTCTAGTGTGGGAGAGCCCACGACCTCCCTAGATCATTGGTTCCATTGTCGTACAGCTCTAACAGTCAGGAAGCTTTTCCTGATGCCCAGCCAGAATCTGGCTTCCTGTAACTTCTCGCAGTCATTGCCACCAGCTGCTCTTGCTCCTCATCCTCTTTCTCATCATTGCTGCCACTTTCTTGCTTGACAGGGAGCGAACCAGTGAAGAAGTAGGGCTCAGCATCTGCTGCTTCTCCATCTCACCACCACCATTCTCTGGGCCAGAGCAAAAGGCAGATGAAAAAGCAGGTTGCAATGGCGAAGGAGCAACTCCAGGGGGCTCTTGTCATTGGGCCTCTGCTGGGCGATGGGCCCTCAGCAGGTGCCCACCCACACCTACCCTTGACACCAGCCCTACTGCAAGATTCTCAGACAATGGATGGATGCCAGGCTGGGAGTGGAAGCAGCCAGGCCAGAAATGGCATCTTCTCCTCCATGGAAACAGAGG
Source organism: Anniella stebbinsi (assembly GCA_029215795.1). Lineage (NCBI taxonomy): Eukaryota > Metazoa > Chordata > Lepidosauria > Squamata > Anniellidae > Anniella > Anniella stebbinsi. The sequence continues at coordinate 106,189,894 of JARDYH010000002.1, read as the reverse complement.
TGCAGGTTTTGCATGGAAATAAATTCAGGGGGAGTTTTCAGTGGGAAAACAGCATCCAGGAGGGTCAGATTCTCCTCCCCGTGCACAATGGTCCCAATCTAGATTCTTTCACCACCACCCCTCCGCACTCAAGTAGCGATTTCCTTTTAAAAAAAAAAATCCCAGGAGAGACAGTCTCATGGTAAACATATCATCTAGTCTTGGCCATAGTTATTTTTAAGGAAGTGTTTAAGACTTCCTTAAATTTATTTCTATTGCACAGAGGTGTCTTATGTGGAAGCTACCACGGTAGTAGCCTTCAAGCTCTGTATAAAGGGTAGCGACTCATGATCAAAGAAAAGAATTAAGGTGGTTTTCATACAAGATGCTTGAAGTGGTTCCTGCTCATTTGGTGAGCAATGCAAAGATTCAAAATATTCTGAAAGATTTTTTTTTAAAAAAAATCAACGTTGGCCAGAATGCTCACTGACATTACAAATGCCACTCTATGCCCCCCCCACACACACACTTACATTAACACCCATAACTGAAACAGACAAAAAAGTCTCTAGCACCTCCTATGAAAGTGCCCTAAGCCTCATATCTGTTCCCTCAGCCCAAGCGATGAATTTCTGCTGGCTTCACTGCCATATCTCTGGTTTTAAAGGATGATAAAGAGGATATTCTTCATTCTGTACATTCTGCAATGGGACCTTGTAATCAACAGAGCAAAGTTTCATATTGTGTGTTGCCCCCCCCCCCGGTATCTTTTTTGATGATTTTTTTGGGGCTGGCATGCAAGGACATGTCAGCAAAGAGTAATGGCACCGCCATGCCCATATCTGTAAGCGAAATATCGATTGTGATGACCCTTTTTTCAACGATGAAATATCCATCTTGTTTTTGTCACGACCTCGGTAGCCTCGTGACCCATTTTTTGACACACATCGTACATTTGCACTTTATTCCCAGATGAAATACCCTTTGTATTTATTTTCAGGATGCTGCTTTTACTGTCATTTCAGAGGGTGGGGTTGTTTTTTGAAATACCAACTTGCTTTAGAAAATGTTCTATTTTCCTCCAGCCAAAATGTCTGCCAGACTCATCTAATCAGGTGTCAGCAGCATGATTGTTTTAAGCTCTGTTAGGAAATAGAAGCCATCTCGGTGAAGCAGATGCTGAGGTGCATTAGGAAAGTTCAGGTGCCTCCAGTCACACGGAGAGGAGAGTAAAAGATGGCATTTAAGAGAAAAGTAGTTTGTAGGATCTTTGGGAAGATCTGTACAAAAGAACTATTGGTACATCCATTTTAGATCACTGTCGTTGGCATGGCTCCCACCACCAAAGAATCCTGGAAATTATTGTTTGGGACGAGTGCCAGGAATTCTGTTAGACATCTCTCCCACCAGCCCCCCACAAAAACAAAAACTGAAGTTCCCATGGGGAGAAGGCATGACAGCAAAATCTGGACAAACTCTCATCAAATCTGTTCTTTTACTTTAGAGATTTACTGGAAGATGCTTAGGAAAGCCTACACTTGAAGTTCTGGAGAGAGAGCATGGGGTAAAAATGAGTGAAGCGTGTTCTCCTTTCCTGCAAGTGTTCCCTGCCCCCTTCCAAACCCCAGTCGGGCAACATTTTATGCTTTAAGCCTGGAGGGCAATTGGATTGTAAGCATTAAACTTGCATTGAGCATGGAGATATCATATTTCCCCTCGCCTCTTTCTGAGGGATGCAAAATAAACAAAAGGCAGCCATTTCAGTGCTGAGGCGGTTGGGGGATCGGTAGCTAGAAATGACTGGGAGGGCCTTTCTTGGGCCCAGTGCTGGCTCCAGATCTTCGAGGGCCTTTGGACAAGACATCTTCACTGTGCCCCCTCCCTCATCAAGCCGGCTTTCTCACACCATCATCACCAGCCGTCATCCTCTTTCTCCTCATTGCTCCCGCTTGCTTGCTTTACAGACAGAGAGCCACTGACGGTGGCATCTCCTGCTCCTCCTTCTCACCACCACCATTGTCTGGGCCAAAGTGAGAAGCAAGTGACCAAGCAGGTTGCCATGACGAAGAGGAGGAGTAAGTCCAGCAGGGGGGGGGGTCTTGTCAGGTGCCCCCTGCTGGGCTGTGGGTCCTTGGCAGCCATGCCTACCATTGATCTCTTTTTGGGCTGCCCCTCACCCCCGCCCCACTTACATCACCAGGTCATTTGTCTTGAGTCCAAGGCTTTTTAATACTGGTCGCCTGGCATTCCTGTCCCCATCACACTCAGCACTTTCCATCTGCTAGAATGCAGCTACCCTGAACCGGCCCCAGGAGGCAGAAATTCATTCCCTCCTAGCCACCGGCACCCCCATGGCAGCTCTGTAAGGACATATTTCTACTAAACAAAACTTTGATTATTTTTAACATGTAGGGCTTCTCCCAAAGAACAATGGGTGTGTCCCTGAGGTTTTTCTGTGAGAGTTCCATAGCCCTCTGCCCCTTACAGAGCGATTATTTTGGGGTTCCCTGAAACAGGGTATGAGGTGTTCAACTAGCTAAAGGCTGCAATCCTGTGCCCATTTGGAAGTAATGAGACTTACTTATGAGTAGCCATATCTAGGATTGTGGCTTGCATCTTTAATGTTGCTCCAAAGAAGGACAATCTTTCAAGCACATCCCAAAGACAGTGACCAAAATTGCTAAAAGTAAGGCCCCCTCAGGTCTCCAAAAGCCATATATTTGAAAGCTGCAATCTTCCCACTACTATCAGTTTTCAGCTTTCTCTTTTTAGAAGCTAAACAACTGTTAAAATAAGGGGAAATGCTGGTAGGGGGAGGTTGTTCTGTGTGTAATGGAAGAAGAGAAGAGCCAGTCGAATGTAAATATTTTGCGATGGTTTGTACATCAAAAGAAATACTTACACCATGGAGTCTTTGTAAAAAAAAATCCGTCCCCCAGATATCTAATCTGCTGGGACTTTGTCCATCATACTTTGATTTGACATCCACTTGTTCAAATTAAGAAGATCCTTTTCCTCTATTAAGTAAATGGAATCGTTAAGTTCATTACTTAATTAATCAAGCCCAGCTGCCATGTTTTATGCTTAATATGAAGGGAATGATCTTGAACGGGAAACCTTTCTCCGATGGTGCATTCATTATAAAGCATACTTCAGCCAGTGAAAGAGATTAGATTTCACAAATGCAACTCGGGCAAGCAAGAAGAAAAGGAAACATTATTAAAAGTGGCATACCTTGGAGCGAGATGTTTCAATTCAGCACAGCTTATCTGTGCCACAAGAAGAACTGATCCTTGGAGTCTAAAGCCAAATTCCTTTGGGCCTGTGTAGTTAACGATTTTGGCAGGGGAGGGTTAAAAAAAGGTTGTGCACATTCTGTGTCTGTCTGCAGCGAGGGGAGCTTTAACCCTAAGTCCACTATTCTGATCCAAATGTATTTTTGCAGTGCATTTTTCTAACTTTTGAAAACATTTTAACACCCCATTCTCTCACCTGCAATACGAATTGGAATAACCATGTACTACATTTATCTGCATGTTTCAGACCCTTAGAGTATCATCACATGGGGGGAAATCACGTTTGCTTACAGTTGCTTCTCCACCTGCACATTTGTCCCTCATTACTTCCTATTAGGAAAGAGGAAGTAAACAACGTGCCCGTGGCCCATTCAGTGGGCCGCTTTGATCATGCTGCTTCTTCTGCACACAGCAGGAGATAGTGGCAACTTCTATCTGTAAAAATAAGTCGGACTTACTGGGGTTTTTTTGTGGTTCAGAGATGGCTAGAAGGGGCAGAAAGCGCACGGGATGCAGACAACGTTGTGAATACAGGAGCTGCAAAAATCCATGAGTGCCCAGTACCGAGTGTGCAATTAAACGCTCGTCTGATGGAGTTCTTAGTCCTCGAGTGCACGGTGACCATACTTCAGAAACCAAAAAAGAGGAGACACAGTGGACACCTAGTGGGGGGGAAGCAACTTTGTGGGACTCTGGAACGGATGTCATTCACCCCCCGCCACCTTAAAGGCCCCAATTGGAGTGGAGGAGGGAAAAGTGTGTCATTCCTGCCCTCCACTACTCCAATCGGGGCCTTTTCTATAATGTCCGGGAATGACACACTTTCCCCTTTAAGGCCCGGATTGGAGCAGTGGCAGGGAAATGACCCACCTTCAGAAAACGCGTCATTCCATCGCACCATGCTGATGCGGCCTTGAAAGGGAAAGCGTGTCTTTCAAAGGCATTGTAAAAAATAACAGAAAATCCCACCTGACACCCAGGATAGAACAAAACCCTGGACAAGCCCAGGGAAGTCCTGACATCATGCAAGATCTCCTGGTGGCCTACTCATTCTTTCTGACCCTGCCATGCTATTCTGCATCTCCGGTTCATGCCTGGGGAGCCATGCCTCCACAACCCTAACCCTAACCTTAGAATTCACCCTAACCCTAATTTAGGGTGACCAGATGGCCTGGGGTTTCCTGGGGCGATCCGGGCCAACTGGGGGACGGCGGGGGCAAACCGGGGTGGCGGGGGGTCATGCGGCGGTGGCAGCGAGCGACAAGTGGCGGTAGACCCGGCGGCGGTGGCGGCTGAGGAGCCCAGGAAGCAGCCGCCCCAGCAGGTAAGTGCCCTCCCTCGCGCCTCGTGCTCCTTACCTGCAGGGGTGTCTGCTTCCCTCCGGTGCTTGAATCTACTGAGAAACAGGCTTCGCAGCCTGTCCCTCAGTAGCGCGCCGGGACAGGGCTCGTCGGGGTTCATCACAACGAACCCCGACGAGGCCAGAGGTCGCGCGGGGAGGGACAATTACGTCACTTCTGGATCCAGCCCTCCCCCGCCACTTCCGCGCGGCCGCTGGCCTTACGAGTCCAGCGGCGGGGGACCCGGCGGCGGCAGGGGACCCGGCAACGGAGAAGGAAGACCCGGCGGCGGCGGGGGACCTGGGGGCGGCGGCAGACCTGGCAGGGGCAGCGGAGGAAAAGAACCCGGTAGGTCCAGGCTGATGTTTTTTGGGGGTGGGGGGCTTGGTGGGGGGGTTGTTTTGGGTGGGGGGTGGCTTGGGGGAGTTGTTTTGGGTGGGGGGGTGGCTTGGGGGGGTTGTTTTGGGTGGCGGGGGGGACCGGGATTTTGGGTTCCAAAATCCCTACCTTAATTTGCCATTGAGAAGTGCCTCCAGCTGCTAAAGGACAGTATGCACGATCTCCTGGTGGCCCACTCATTCTTTTTGGCCTTGGTAGGTTCTTCCACATCCCTGATTCATTCCTGGAGAGCCATGCCTCTTCAACCCTAACCCTAACCTGGACTTCAAACCTAACCCTACTTTGCCACTAAGATGTGTGACCAACTACTAAAAGTCAGTATGCAAGATCTCCGGGTAGCCCACTCATTCTTTGTAGCCCTGGTCAGCAATTCCACATCCCTGGTTTCTGCCTGGGAAGCTATGCCTCTTCAACCCTAACCCTAACCTGAGAATTAACCCTACCCCTAATTTACTACTGAGAGGTGACTCCAGCTACTGAAAGTCTGTATACAAGATCTCCTGGTAGCCCACTCATTCTTTCTAGCCCTGGTCGGCTCTTCCGCATCCCTGGTTTCTACCTGGGAAGCTACGCCTCTTCAACCCTAACCTGGATATTACCCATAATGTTAATTTACAACTGTGAAGTAACTCCAGCTACTTCAAGTCAGTATACAAGATATCCTAGTGGCCTACTCATTCTTTCTGGCCCCGGCAGGATCTTCCACATCACCAGTTTACTCCTGGAGAGCCATGCTTCCTCAACCCTAACCCTAATTTTGGAGAAGTGACTCCAGCTCCTAAAAGTCTGTATACGAGATATCCTGGTGGCCCACTCATTCTTGCTGGCTCTGCTAGGTTCTTCCGCATCCCCTTTTCCTGCCTGGGAAGCTATGCCTCTTCAACCCTAACCCTAACCTGGGAATTAAGCCTAACCCTAATTTACCAATGAGAAATGACTCCAGTTTAGGGTAATCATAGTTGGGAAACCAAAAAAGAGGGCACCAAGTGAACACCCAGTGGTTGTGGGGGGGTGGGGGGAAGCAGCATTCCGGGGCCTCTGGAAAACATATCATTCACCCGCACCACCTTAAAGACCCCAATTGGATTGGAGGAGGGGAAAGCATTTCATTCCCACCCTCCACTGGTCCAATCAGGAACTTTTCTATAATGTCCAGGAATAACACACTTTCCCTTTGGAGTAGCGTGGATTGGAGTATTGTGGAGTACTTTGGATTGGAATAGTGGGAGGGAAATGAACCATCTCTAGACAGCTTGTCATTCCCTCCCTAATGTGTGTCTTTCCATGACATTAGAGAAAATTATGGAAAATCTCCCCTGATACCCAGGATAGAACAAAAACCAGGACAGATCCAGGGAAACCCTGACAGTTGGTCACCCTACTTGAGTGGGCCTTCTTTACCAGGCTATAGGAAGAGCCAATTCTCACAAGCATCTTCTCTTCCCTCACCCCGCTCCCCATCGCCTGTCATGATGCCCTTGGCAAAACATTGTGTGGTGTTTGGTTTGTTGACCCATGCAAAGATTTAATAACTGTGGTAGGATGAATACAGATAACTGTCTTTCATGGTATGTATAGAACTAATTAGTACGCCTGTCTGGCCAAGTGGTGAACATAATTTGGCTCTGCTGGTTCCTTTTTATGTGCAATCACAAAGAGGGTGGCCAGGTGTCCGACTTTACAGAGGATAGTCCCCTATTTTGAAGAGCTGTCAGAGGAGAGTCATCTATTTGATAGGCTGTCCAGTCCTAAGGAAGGAGAGCAACAGGGACCTTGAAGGGACCCATCCACAGTTAGTTCTTGGACACAGACTGAGCAGACACACTGGTCACCTAGTCACTTTTCTCTCTCTCCACTTTTCTCCCTATTGTATTTCTATTTAAATTAGGGGGGTTCCTAACTTTGCACTTGTATATATAAATTTGCTTATTCAAATGTTATGCAGATTGGTGTGCTATTTTTTTTTTTTGCTGATTTATGTCCATTTATTTATTTATTTATTTTATTACATTTATATACCATCTTTTTTCTCCTGAGGAGCTCAAGACAACATACATAATCCTCCTCCTCGCCATTATATCCTCCCAACAACAACCCTGTTAGGTAAGTTGGGTTGAGAGTCTGTGACTGGCTCAGAGTCACCCAGCGAGCTTCCATGGCCGAGTTGGGGCTAGAACCCAGATCTCCCAGCTCCCAGTCCAACACTCTAACCACTACACCACACTGGTTCTTATTGGCAATGCCTAAATGGCTGCCCTCCAGGGAAGGATCAGGTTACTCTTGTCAGAGCACTGAAATGGTTGCATGCAGAGGGGTTTTGAAATTGGCTGAGGATCATGGGTTCCCCTGCTGTTGGGAACCATTTACATCACCATTGTTAAAACTTCAGTACAGATTGTGGGACAATAGGTATTTAGGACTCCTAACCATATGCATTTTTACCAAGTCATCTGTGAAACTTTGGCCTATGTTGCTCAGAAATTGCAAGGGGGGGAGCAGGAATGAGCTATCCAGGCCCTATTCACGTGCACACACAGGGTGGATGGGTAGCGGAACTATGAAGAGGGGAGGGGTAATGGAACCATGACCAGCAGGCCCATCACACAGTTGCAGAACCATGCAGCACCCCATGGTTTTGCTACCCAGCCACAGGCCATAGTTAGAGTCCACACCTCCATGTGGTTTAATTGTGTATCCCCCCCCCCATCCTCCATGGCCTGAATGGGCACCTGGCAGTCACTCCGGCCACTGACTATAGAGAAACTCCTTGGTGGCAAGATCATTGCTGGAAGTGGCAGTTGCTCAGGTGTACAGACTCTACGGTTGCTGCCATGTTTATTTTATTGCCTAAATGATCAGAAAAACCCACAGAGTTCCCACCAGACAACACAGGAATTATGTGGGCAGCCCAATAACCCCAGCACAGATGGTGGGTAGTGGGTGTGGATACTCTGCCCACTATAGGGGGGGGACATCCACCACATGACACGCTAACCCACTATGGATCTTGGTTTTGAGCGATCCACAGTGACTTCACACTAAGTCTGAACAGGCCCCTAGAAAGTCATTGAAATTTATCCATTATGTTTTCTCCTTCTATGCTGTTACAAAGTGTGTTATGTGTGTTGTGTTATATAAACAACTAAGAAAATTGTCCGTGTATAAATCTGCTCTGTTATTGTGGTTAATCGTTTCACATTTGCCAAAATAATTACTGTAATTATTTTCTTGTCCTCCTCTTCTCATTTAAATGTGTGCCTGAATTTTATCTCTGAAATGTAGGCTGTTACAACATGTTTATCTTCCGTTTGCTCATGCTTTCTTTCGGCATCACTCGTATACCTAGCTCAATGGAGCTTAAAAGATCTACAAACAGGAAATGCCAATACACTGAAATGTCTCAGTGAACTCATTTACCTGTTTCATGCAGTGGTGGTGTGAAAGGAGGAAGGGTGTTTCCCTAGCTCCCAGCAGTGTAGGCAGGGACAAAGGATTGCTTGGGCTGAACACCAACACAGCAAGGTAGGCTGCCACTACCCCTTACGTCCATGTCAATCTAAGCCAGGGGACTCTCAGGCTTTACAGGCTATTCCTAAGGCTTGTGAAATAGGGGTCAAACTAGCACCCTCTGTTTCCAAGGGTTAGGCCTGAAACCTTAAACAGTAGCATTAAGTAGGCTGACCATATGAAAAGGAGGACAGGGCTCATGTAACTTTAACAGTTGTAGAGAAAAGGGAATTTCAGCCAGTGTCATTTGTATGCAATTAATTCCTGGTGAAATTCCCTCTTCATCACAACTGTTAAAGTTGCAGGGGCCCTGCCTTCTTTTGTATATGGTCATTCTAGTATAGTGCCTGCAACTTTAACTGTTGTGATGAAGAGGGAATTTCACCAGGAACTTATTGCATACAAATGACACCGGCTGAAATTCCCTTTTCTCTACAACTGTTAAAGTTACCTGAGCCCTGTCCTCCTTTTCGTATGGTCAGCCTACATTAAGCAAGTGGAACACTCTGGATTTAGTACTGAGGCAAGGTAGAATGGAGGACGCAGACAACCAGCTATAAGAAGTAGTGAGTTTATTGGGGAAGTGGAGAGTACAAGACACACAACAACCAGAGTATGTTTGGAAACAGTACTTGAAGAAAAAAGTAATGAAGCAACCTGTCTATTTGTACCTAGGCATGAGTGTTCAAATAGGACAGGGGCCAGATAAAAACACTCAGAGTCCAAAGCAAAGGCAAAACAAAGGTAATGGGCAGCTATAACCAACACCCCGATTCTATGCTCATGGCCCTGCCAACTCAAGATGATTCCTGTTAGCCACTCAAGGGCTGGCTGGAACAATTTTCCCAGGCCTTCAAGGGTGTGTGACAGAGTTCCCACAGCAATGCAGCTGAGATCACTCAGTCCAGTTAACTGGGTCCTGTTCTGACCTTGGAGATAGAGACATCAGAATAGTTTTTTAAAAAAATGATATTGTATTTATAACATGTTTGTCTGCTTTTTATGGTTTTAAATTTTGTATGTCATTTTTTTTAATGCTTAATGTTTTTAATTTTTGTAAACTGCCCAGAGAACTTTGGCTGTGGGGCAGTATATAAATGGAATATTGTAAAATGGATACTCACAAACTGCTAGGACACACACAAAAAATGGAGTTCTTGACAGCGGTTCCAAAACATTTTGACCCCTTAATTCAGGGGTGGGTTACTTGTGGCCTTTCAGTAGGGTGACCAAATAAAATCCAGGACAGGTCCTCCTCTTCTCATTTAAATGTGTGCCTGAATTTTATCTCTGAAATGTAGGCTGTTACAACATGTTTATCTTCCGTTTGCTCATGCTTTCTTTCGGCATCACTCGTATACCTAGCTCAATGGAGCTTAAAAGATCTACAAACAGGAAATGCCAATACACTGAAATGTCTCAGTGAACTCATTTACCTGTTTCATGCAGTGGTGGTGTGAAAGGAGGAAGGGTGTTTCCCTAGCTCCCAGCAGTGTAGGCAGGGACAAAGGATTGCTTGGGCTGAACACCAACACAGCAAGGTAGGCTGCCACTACCCCTTACGTCCATGTCAATCTAAGCCAGGGGACTCTCAGGCTTTACAGGCTATTCCTAAGGCTTGTGAAATAGGGGTCAAACTAGCACCCTCTGTTTCCAAGGGTTAGGCCTGAAACCTTAAACAGTAGCATTAAGTAGGCTGACCATATGAAAAGGAGGACAGGGCTCATGTAACTTTAACAGTTGTAGAGAAAAGGGAATTTCAGCCAGTGTCATTTGTATGCAATTAATTCCTGGTGAAATTCCCTCTTCATCACAACTGTTAAAGTTGCAGGGGCCCTGCCTTCTTTTGTATATGGTCATTCTAGTATAGTGCCTGCAACTTTAACTGTTGTGATGAAGAGGGAATTTCACCAGGAACTTATTGCATACAAATGACACCGGCTGAAATTCCCTTTTCTCTACAACTGTTAAAGTTACCTGAGCCCTGTCCTCCTTTTCGTATGGTCAGCCTACATTAAGCAAGTGGAACACTCTGGATTTAGTACTGAGGCAAGGTAGAATGGAGGACGCAGACAACCAGCTATAAGAAGTAGTGAGTTTATTGGGGAAGTGGAGAGTACAAGACACACAACAACCAGAGTATGTTTGGAAACAGTACTTGAAGAAAAAAGTAATGAAGCAACCTGTCTATTTGTACCTAGGCATGAGTGTTCAAATAGGACAGGGGCCAGATAAAAACACTCAGAGTCCAAAGCAAAGGCAAAACAAAGGTAATGGGCAGCTATAACCAACACCCCGATTCTATGCTCATGGCCCTGCCAACTCAAGATGATTCCTGTTAGCCACTCAAGGGCTGGCTGGAACAATTTTCCCAGGCCTTCAAGGGTGTGTGACAGAGTTCCCACAGCAATGCAGCTGAGATCACTCAGTCCAGTTAACTGGGTCCTGTTCTGACCTTGGAGATAGAGACATCAGAATAGTTTTTTAAAAAAATGATATTGTATTTATAACATGTTTGTCTGCTTTTTATGGTTTTAAATTTTGTATGTCATTTTTTTTAATGCTTAATGTTTTTAATTTTTGTAAACTGCCCAGAGAACTTTGGCTGTGGGGCAGTATATAAATGGAATATTGTAAAATGGATACTCACAAACTGCTAGGACACACACAAAAAATGGAGTTCTTGACAGCGGTTCCAAAACATTTTGACCCCTTAATTCAGGGGTGGGTTACTTGTGGCCTTTCAGTAGGGTGACCAAATAAAATCCAGGACAGGGCTCATGTAACTTTAACAGTTGTAGAGAAAAGGGAATTTCAGCCAGTGTCATTTGTATGCAATTAGTTCCTGGTGAAATTCCCTCTTCATCACAACAGTTAAAGGTGCAGGCACTATACTAGAGTGACCGTATCCAAAAGAAGGCAGGGCCCCTGCAACTTTAACTGTTGCGATGAAGAGGGAATTTCACCAGGAACTAATTGCATACAAATGACACTGGCTGAAATTCCCTTTTCTCTACAACTGTTAACGTTACATGAGCCCTGACCTGGATTTTATCTGGTCACCCTACCTTTCAGATATTGTTGGGTTGCGACTCCCATTAGCCCCAGCCAGCAAAGCCAATGGTGAGGGATCATGGGAGCTGCAGACCAACAAAGTTTGGAGTGTCACAAGTTGCTCATTCCTGCCTAAATTCAGTTGCACCCTTCTCACACTAATTCACATAAGGAGCAATCATCTGGAAATTTCTCCCATGCTGGACTTCTTGAAATTTCATTTCTGGGGTGGACACTGTAGGTGAACATCCTGATGGAAGGCTGTTTCCTACAGGTCTTATTCACACTGAGAGCCAGAGTGATGTAGTGGCTACAGTGTTGGACTGGGAGTTGGGAGATCCGGGTTCTAGTCCTCAGTTGGTCATGGAAACCCACTGGGTGACTTTGGGCCAGTCACATAATCTCAGCCCAACCTACCTCACAGGGTTGGTGTTGTGAGGATAAAATGGGGAGGAAGAGGATTATGCATGCCCCCTTGGGTTCCTTGGAGGAAAAAAAGTGGAATATAAATGTGATGATGATGATGATGATAAGGAATTTGGGATAGAAAAATGCAAGATGCTACACATAGAAAGAGGGAAATGGAAAGAAGAAGAAACAACACTAAATAACAAAATACTAGATAACTTGGAAGAAAATGAAACATACAAATACTTAGGATTCCAACAAAACATGAAAATCAATCACTCCACCCTAAAAACTCAACTAAGAATGCAATATAAAACTTGCCTATCACAAATCCTAAAATCCAAACTCAACTCTAAAAACATTTTCAAAGCCACCAACACCTACGCAATACCCATCCTCACATACTCATTCAGAATCATACACTGGTCACACACTGAACTCGAAGAACTAAATAGACACAATCACACCGAACTCACAAAACACTGCATGCTCCATCCCAACTCATGCATTGAAAGAATAACAATCAGCAGGAAAGAAGGAGGAAGAGGTCTGCTGGATATTAACAGAATTCATGCTAAACAGGTAAAATTACTCAGAGAATTCTTCCACACTAAAAACACCCCCGTTCATAAAGCCATAGTAAAAGCAGATAAAAACTACACCCCACTCAATCTAGCACTACAAAACAAAGACCAAACATAACCATTCTCACTTGCAGAGAAAAAAAAAAGAAAAATGGACACAAAAAGCTCTCCATGGGAAGCACTACAACATAATTCAGAACCCACAAATAAACAAAGAACAATTGTATGAATGGCTCAGGAAAGATGAGCTATTTGCAGAAACAGAAGGATTCCTAATAGCTATACAGGATCAAGTTACAGCAACCAAGAACTACTAAAAATACATCATAAAAGATAACAGTGTAACAACAGACTTATGCAGGAAATTCCATCAATTCCAAGAAACCATGTAACAGGAGGATGTAAAATTCTGGCAGGAATGGACTATACGGACAGACATAATACAGCTGCAAAAATAATTCAACAACTGGCCATCAAATTCAACCTTATCAAACAACCTACACCATACTATACATACTCACCCGAAACAATCTTGGAAAATGCAGACCATAAAATATACTGGGACGAAACAATTCATACTGACAAGACAATACCTTGCAACCAACCAGAAAAAAGAAAAGAAAAACACACATACCTCATCGATACAGCAATACCGAATGACAAAAATGTTGTTGAAAAGGAAGAGGAAAAGAGAGAAAAATATACACCACTGGCCATGGAAGTCAAAGAACTATGGCAACAGGAAAAGGTCACAATTATCCCATTAGTCACATCAGTCACTGGCATCTCATCAAAAAACTATACAGAAAACTTTCAGAAACTGGGCCTACCAAAATACATCCACACCAACATCCAGAAAGCAGTCATAATTAAAACATGCTCAATTGTCAAAAAATTTCTGAATCTGTAAAAGACAGCATGATTTGGCAAAGCCCGTCATGTCCGTCTAGAAAAACCGCCACGAGGGAGAAAGAGATATAATAATTTCATTTTCTATCTACTGAGATAGTTACAAATTGTTCAATCGGGATGAAGAATTGGTGGGCAAGGTTTCTCTTGGCTAAGGTGATAGTCTTAAAAAGGCCTCCATGGTAGAAGTGTATTGAAGATGGTAACTCAAAGCCATGTGCTCGTAAAATGGTCCTTGAGCTCAGCTTTGCTTGGATCCCTACATTTCTTGCGGGGGGGGGGGGGGGAATAGTGGGTATCCCAAGGATTTGAGGGGCTTCTCAACAAAGAACCTGCTGATGTCATTGATTTGCAAGGTTACCAGCTTAAGCTGCTCACCATTGTAATTACCCACAATACTCTGCAGTAACATTGCCGAAAGACCGCCTTCTCCCAATGAGCCTGCCCATTTCTTAAAATCTTCTGAAGAGGCCTTACTTTCGAGACCACGACCTTCAGAGGTGTGTTTGCGGGCAACTCAAGAGAGGGCCTTTTCAGTTCCAAGTTGTGGAACTCCCTCCCAAGGGAGGCCAGGTTTGCTCCCTCTCTTCTGTCCTTCTGCCAGCAGGCAAAGACCACTTTATTTAAGAAGGCTTTGAGCTTGTAAATTGTCTGTTGGGTTGGGTGCTAATTTTAATATATATATATATATATATATTCCTCTAATTGTTATGTTTTTATTGTATTTTAGTGTATTATCGTTTTCATCAATTTTAATAGTGCTGTAAGCTGCCTTGAGTGACGTTGTTTTGGTAGAAAAGGGGGGTACTGATAGATAAATAAATAAATTGCTCCAGGGTATTGTGGGAAAGTTGAAAAGATAGGCATCTCACAACCACCTGCCACTGCTAGGTAAGCGCAAACAGTGGCAGGCCCAGAGCCCTTGTGGTCCATGTCCACGTGATCGAGCCCCATCAGGGCCTAAAGATGCCAGATTTTGACGCTGGCTCTGGAACCAAAGAAGCCCGTGTTACATGTGCCTAAAGCTCTTGTGTGTGCGCACAGGGGCTTCTTGATGTTCACCTCGGGCTACAGGCATTTGCGTTGCATCCGGTGCCACTCCCGGAGATCTCCAGGGGAGAAAAACAAGTGTAGAGAAAAAGAGAAGGTGAAAATGGACGCATGGTTTGAAAAGAAAAGAAAAAATCAAAAGAGGTCCCCTGTGGCAGGTTGAAGATGGATCTTGGTCTGATAAAACTACTGGGCTATTAAACTGAAGGAGCATGAGAAGGACCAATTGTGAAAATAAAAATCAGTCTGACTGTATACTTTGTTTCCAGTTTTTCTAACATTACTCATACATCAATGTCCTTTGTTGTTGTTTTTCTAACAGACACTGCAGATGGGCATCAAGCACTTTTCTGGTCTCTTTGTGATGTTGTGCGTTGGATTTGGTCTGTCCATTCTCACAACTATCGGAGAACACATTGTATACAGACTGGTGATTCCACGAATCAAAAAGAAATCCAAGCTGAAATATTGGCTCCATACAAGTCAGGTACAAATTTCAGTATTCAGACTTTCAAAGGGTACCTATGGAAACGACATGGTCTCATTCTGAATGGACGGGATCTTAAACACTACTGAAGTGGGTGGAAATTAAAAACACCACCTTCCAAGGTCCCATCCAAGGTCCCAACCTGGTGCAACTGAGATACAAAATCCAGGGTGGAGCTCTGCAAATCAAGGAACAGAGCTATGTTAGGGAACAGACTTCATTGTAAATAACTCTCATGAAGACAGAAGAAATGAACTGCAAGCTGAGACACAGTTAATGGGGAGAACTTTCTCCATAGACACTGAGATGACCATGAGCAAGGAGCAGGTCTAGTTCCTACCTGCAAGAGCACACCTTGATCTTCCCCCATACAAGTATGTGGCTGTCAGTCCCTGTGTGGAGAAAAGTATAAAGTGTGGCATGTGGGGGCCAAACTCTGCCTGCCGCACCTGACCCTGGGTGGCCTGGCCTCCATCAGGTGAGACACTCTGCATAACGGTAGCCATTTTGCTATTTTGCAGAGACCAGTCCTCTATTTCGGCAGAGGAGAGGCCTATATTTGAAGGTGTCCTCTGTTTGAAGAGGAATCTAGCCCAAGGCCAGACTTACACCAAGCAGGATATGATGCTTTGAAAACGGTTTGAAAACTGTACATGGAGTGTGTCCTGGGCCCCAACAGTTGTCGCTACCATTATAAACCATTTTAAAGCAGTAATGCAGATCCTGCCTGAGTCTGGCTTAAAGTCAAACTAACCTAACAGCATTTTGCTGTTAATTAAATGAGCTATTAAAAAAAGGACCAATCCCAAATGAATCATTTTGGGAATTTTAAGGAGCAGCATTAGAAGAATGGAAGCACTAGCTTTTCACTGAGTAGGAAGAGATATGAATCAAATATACCAATGCTTTCCTTGCTGAGGAAAATAAATCACATCATTCTGTAAAGAGTGACTTGGGGCACAGTGCAGTTAGTAGATAAAGGAACCCTCTCAAGAGGATCGATGGTTCAGGGGATTGTTAACAGTGATGCACACAGTGACAAAAAGAAACCAATTTTCTATGAACCAGTGGTTTCTAGCCTTTCAAGATTATCCAAAAGGAAGCCCTTGCAGCCATTCATTATATAGGAAGTGAAAAGAAAAGGGGACACTTGTTCTTCTTTATCCAAGGATTCATTTACTTAGTGTGATATGTGTGATAAATGTATGCACAGCCAGCTTTCCAAATATAGACCTCGAAGTGCTTTCCCCCCCGTCTCAGAGAACACAGCCACACTTGCTACTTCCCTCTCTGCTTCAAACCTATCAGACTGTTGGTACCTTCTCTGTGCTTGCACAACACCCACTGAGAGAACGGGAAGAGTGACATGTCTCCTGGTCAATTCCTCTCTTTCCTGTTGTCTCTATGGTGTGGAGGTATGGCCGATTGTGCTTGCATTGGGGGAGAGTGTATGTGTGGTGGCTCAGGTGCAGAGACTTTCCCTGTCCCAGCCAACAAATGCCAATGGCACGGCATTCACTACATGATGATCTGAACATTTGGGTTGCATGTTGATAATACCTTAGTATTATTGACTCTGACTGCCAACCCTCAAAGGCCTCAGCCTTGCTACCAGAGATCCCAAGAATGAATCTGGAACCTTCTGCATACAACCATCTAATCAGGGGTCCCCAACCTTTTTGGGAGTGAGCATACTTGGAATTTTAAGAGTCCCATGGGCACTCTCACAAAATAGCTGCCATGGAGGGCATGGGCAGTCACAAAACACTCGTTTTCCAGAAAGGAAACTGATGAGACTAAAAGAAAAGTAACTTTCCCAAGAACCTAAGTCCTAAGGCAGAGCAGTGGTAGCTGGTGGCTCCGATGTCAGCGGGGCGGTAAATGTGCTCTGGGTTTCAGTCAGAACTCTAAAGGAACTATGCAAGGTGCTGAACCCTGTCCCCAAAATTGGATCAGCACCTTGGATAGCTCCTTTAGAGTTCTGATTGACGCCCAGAGCGGATGTAGAGTCCCACTGACATTGGGGCCACAAGCTTCCACTGAGCTCCAAAACACACACACAAAATCATTCTTTTGAACCCAAATACAGGTGGGCACTGGAGGCAGCACATCACTTTGCAGCATGGCCAGCTTCCCAGTTTAAAAAAAATAGAAAGTGTGATTATTATTTTTTTTAAAAAAAACAACCTTATGAATTAAAATTAAATTCAGGAGGGGCAGGGAGTCTGGCGGGTGCCAAGGGAGACATCCATGTGCACATTGGTACCACACTGGAGGCACCACACTGAAGACTCAGAATGATTCCCTCACTAAACATGGCACCATTGGTGAAGATGGGGACGTAGACACGCCCTGAGGATATTAAACTCAGTGGCAGGTGCCACATATATGGCTCCATAACACCTACTTTTCCCCCCCGGTTTGCATCTGCGGTTTCCCCCTCCATTTTTTTAGCGAGTCAAGTGTTGGGCACTTTCCCATCTGTGCGTTGTTGCACTATTTCAACTCATGTATCTTTTCACCTGTATCGCTGCTATGCCGGCAAAATCTCCCGCCCCACTCCCTAGGTTCTCCTTCCCCCTGCAGATAATTTTTAAAATATTTTTTTATTCCTGCACAAGTAGAATAGTACAGCAGCCTGACACTGTGCAATTATAGTAAATCAACACACTATGCTTTCCCCTAAGATCATATTAAACAATATAAGGGAAGAGAAAGTATTACAATTAGGGTTTGGAGAGGTTTGTGGTCAATGTTGGCATGGCAAGGGGAAGCTGACACTGAATGGGACCAAGTCCCAGGAATGGGCAGCAGTGGTCTCGCCTTCTCCGCAGGGTGTTCAGGCACCCTTTCTCCCTCCCCTTTCACGGTTGAGCAGTTGAGCAGAGAACCACCCTGCCCTCCTCTTTTGTCAGTGAGACCTCCCTTTGACACACACACACACACCAAAAATGGGATGGTCCGATATAGCGCAAGGACAGCAATATACGGGAGGGAGGAGTGGCTTTATTGCGCACGAAGGGGAAAAAACTGGATTTTCCCTGCTCCAAATAAGATGGAAAATGGACTGGAAGAGGCGAGATGAGTGCAGGACAGGGACAAGTGAGTACCGTGCTGCAAAAATGCATACCAGGCATGGCGAGAGTGCAATAAATTGCTGGTGCGATGGAGTTCTTAGACAGCTTTGTGGCAAATAAATTGTTAAAGATCACAATGCATTACATGCAGAGCCCGAATTCTATATGCAGCCCACCCTAAAATTCAACGATGATTTCTGTCCTGATTAATTTATGTTCTGCTTTCCCTCTAGAGATTGCACCGTGCTCTAAATAGTTCGTTTATGGAAGACAAACACGAGCCTAAAGCAAAGCGAGTTGAAAAGAGGTAAGAAAAATGACTTTTTAAATGCCTTGTTTGCAAATGAATCTGTAGATCTTGGTTCCCAAGGCCCAAAACATAGTGTGGTTGTTTTTTTTAAGGAAATACTTTGGAAAATGAAACAGAAAATTGTATTTATTATTGTGCCAAGTGAGTGATAAATCATAAAGAACCACTTCAGCTATATGACCTTCTCTCTCTGGCTTCACAATTCCATTCACATCCATTTTTTTAATACATGCTCTCTATACAGCAACATGACAGATAGTCAGGTAATCACAGTTTTGGATTCAGTATGTTTGGAAGGCAAAATTGTGATCCCAGGAGGCTTCCAGGGACATGATTCTGCTTTCCCAAGGAGGTGCGTGCTCCTCCCATGCCTCGTTTGAAAGGAAAATGGACACTTGTTGCCATCATCGCAGGTTGCCCACCCCTATGCTAGAACCAGGCGGACACAAGCACAAAACGTAAAGGGGGGAACCAGTTTGAATTTTTCAGAGGCATGGAGTAGTCATGTTCAAAATGGTACATAAGAACAAGTTGTTATGCTTGTGTCATGTGTCGGAGGCACCATCCCACAGATGATGCTGGGATGACTAAGAACAAAAGAGGAGCCATGCGGGATCCGACCAAGGGTCCATCTAGTCCAGCATTCTGTTCACATAGTGGTCAACCAGCAGCCTGTGGGAAGCCCATAAGTAGGGCATGAGTGCAGTGGCACCTTCCTGCCCATGTTCCCCAGCAATTGGTGTATATAGGCTTGCTACCTTGGATACTGGAGGTAGCACATGGCCATCAGGACCAGTAACCATGGATAGCCTTTTCCAGGAATTTGCCGAACCACCTTTTAAAGCTATCCCAACTGGTGGCCATCACTGCACCTTGTGGCAATGAACTCCAGAGTTTAACTATGCGCTGTGTGAAGAAGTGCTTCCGTTTATCTGCCCCGAATCTCCCACCAATCAGCTTCATGGGATGACCCCAATGGGTTCTAGTATTATAAGAGAGGGAGAAAAATGCCTCCCTATCCCCATTCTCCACACCATGCTTAGATTCCCTACGAGATAGGACAGGATGTTGTCCCCATTCACTAGGGCCAAGTGAAAGAGAAAGCCGTTTACCAGGAACTTGGGATTCTTGTTGGGAATGCCAGTTAATTACAGTCACCCTATAGCAAGAGTGCTTCATAGGGCAAAGTTGGCTGGCAGGTGCAGATGTGGTCCAGCAATGCTTCTGTTGTGGCGACCATGTCTTGAAAAGCCTTGAAAGCGTTTGCACCTCTCAGTCGGCTTGCCTGCCTGCAGCAGCAGCACATGAAGAAAGTGATCTTTGAATCAGCTCTTACGTCAGGGGTGGCTGACTTGTGGCCCTCCAAAAGTTTTGGCCTACAACTCCCATGAGCCCTCACCATTGGCTGCACAGCCTGGGGCTGATATAAGCTCTGGGCCAAAACATCTGGAGGGCCACAAGTTACTCACCTCTGTCTTTGGTGTGAAGTGGATCAAGAGACATCCCAATGGCATCCTGTGTGCAGTCTGTTCTGAACCAATGTGGTGCGGCAGTCAGAGTGTTGGGCTGGGACTCCGGAGATCAGGGTTCTAGTCCCCACTTCACCATGAAGCTCACTGCTCACTGAGCCAGTCACTGACTCTCAGCCTAATCTGCCTCACAGGTTTATGGGAGGATGAAATGGAGAGGAGGAGAACCATTTAAGCCACACTTTTCCCTTGCAAAAGGAAAAAAGAGGGATACAAATGTGATAACATTTTAAAAAAATTATATTCAAACATGTGGGCAGGTTTTTTCCCCCTCTTAGGACTTGTTGGGAAAATGTACAGTAGTTTCACCAAGTATTCTACCTAGCAACATATCACTGATGCTTGAATAACTGTGCTACTTACATTATGGAGTCACGTTTTAAGTAGTGTATGTGTACATGCTCACATTGTATCAAACTTGACAGTTATGTTTTGAGTTCACTATTACCCTTGACATGACTAATAAGAATTGTGCCTACCTGTAATTTTCCTCAGACCCGTTTCTCCCCCACCCCCCACTCCTTCCCCCAATTTCGCCATAACATCCAGCCTGACCATAGGGCAAGTTTTGGAAAGTTGACAGAACTAAATCCTGAGGCGAACGTGACTTTCCAAAATGTGTTTGAGAGAAAGAAATATTCTACTTGAAACGCTGGGGCCAAGAATCCTACTGAACGAAGGCTAGAGCAAATAGCAGTTGAACATTTGTTGCATCTAATTGGAACCCTCCCAGCACTGAGTCTGTTCAAACCAGTCATATCTCTATCGGAGATTCATAAGGACTCATAAGGAATGTCCACAGGATTGCACACTCTTGGACTCTGGGGTCAACATTCCCTACAAGCGTATAGCGGAAGCAAAGAGGTCTTAACAGGATTGTGTTAACCAGCCAAATGGAAGATGCCATTAATTTACCGTCAATGGGCGGCTCAGTTCTCAGATTGTGGTGTAGAACGCCAAGAGGGTCACATGACCAACAGTATGATACATTTGTTAGGTTTTATATCCTGCCTTTTCTTGAGGCTTCATACAAAGGGTCCCATCCTGGAGCTCTGAGGCTTAGGACCAGCAAGTTTGCTGCCTCATGTGGGCATACCAGACTGTCTCAACTTTGGATCCCTGATGTTGGACTACAGTTCCTATCAGCCTTAGCCAGAATAGCCTTGGTCAGGAATGATGGTAGTCCAACAACATCTAGGGGTCCAAGGTTAGGAAAAGCTGCCAAACTCCATGCCCTGGGACTAAGAGGAGGGGAATCACTAAGGATTGCCTTGTA
Organism: Anniella stebbinsi; assembly: GCA_029215795.1. Lineage (NCBI taxonomy): Eukaryota > Metazoa > Chordata > Lepidosauria > Squamata > Anniellidae > Anniella > Anniella stebbinsi. The sequence goes on along the minus strand of JARDYH010000002.1, from coordinate 106,168,689 downwards.
TCTACACCCATAGAGTGTAGGGATGTGCACTGACCCCCCGGATCGGATCGGATAGCGGATCGGAATCGGACCTGGGGGGGTCGGATCGGATCGGATCGGATCGGATCGTGTGTCGGATCGGATCGGATCCGATTCCGATCCGCGGATCGGATTTTCCGATCCGGATCGGACGCCATTTTGAATGCTTTTTCCTATAGCAAATTATTGTTTTACAAAAACGCCTAGAACTTTTTCATTTTTAAAGACAGAAGGATGAAACTTGGGCACATTGTACACTGGTTAGGGATATGTATCTGTGAGAAATTTCAGAAAGATTGGTGCATGCAGTTTGTGGCAATTAATTTTTTAATAAATAACATGGAATGCCTATAACTCGGTCATTTTTAAAGTTACACACATGAAACTTTGCCATATTGTAGGTGGTACCTTGGGACCCACGTGTGTGAAATCCCAGAACCGTGGGTGCTTGCCTGGTGTGGCAATGAATTTTTGAAAAATGGGTAGTAGTGGGGTAAATGCAGTTATGCCTCCCATGTTTTTATTTTTAAAGATACAAACAGGACACTTCGGCACATTACAGGGAACACTTCCCTTGATATGTGTGTAAAATTTCAGACAGCTAGCTCCAGGCATGTGTTGGCAATGAATTGTTGAAAATTGGGTAGCAGTGGGGTAAAATACAGTTTTGCCTCCCATTTTTTTATTTTCAAAGATACAAACGGGAAACTTTGGCACATTGCAGGGAACACTTCACTTCAAATGTGTGTGAAATTTCCGGAAGCTAGGTGCAACATTTTAGTGGGAAACGAACGTTTATTCATGGCATTTCACATGGGATTTATGGGTTGGTTTGAAGAGCTACCAAGCTCTAACTCGCTCACATGGCACAGGACCTATGCCCGCTCAAACGCTGGAAATTTCACAAACTTTGGTGCAATGCTTTAGTGGGAAAACAAAGGTTTATTCATGGCATTTCACATGGGATTTATGGGTTGGTTTGAAGAGCTACAAAGCTCTAACTCGCTCACATGGCACAGGACTTATGCCCGCTCAAACGCTGAAAATTTCACAAACTTTGGTGCAATGCTTTAGTGGGAAAACAAAGGTTTATTCATGGCATTTCACATGGGATTTATGGGTTGGTTTGAAGAGCTACAAAGCTCTAACTCGCTCACATGGCACAGGACTTATGCCCGCTCAAACGCTGAAAATTTCACAAACTTTGGTGCAATGCTTTAGTGGGAAAACAAAGGTTTATTCATGGCATTTCACATGGGATTTATGGGTTGGTTTGAAGAGCTACAAAGCTCTAACTCGCTCACATGGCACAGGACTTATGCCCGCTCAAACGCTGAAAATTTCACAAACTTTGGTGCAATGCTTTAGTGGGAAAACAAAGGTTAAACTTTATTATTTTAAACCTTCAGGAAGGGGACATTGCCTGCCTGGTGTGGATTGGTAATGAGGGAAGAAAGTTTCACTTATTCATTTGTAAAATGTAAAGTGATTGTAAATTGCTTTAGGGACCCATACATTTACATGACAAGACAGGTGTTGGTTGCAGGAATGCTACCAAATGCACTAGTAGCTAATCAGATCCCAGGTAATAGCTATTCAGATCCTAGCTAATAGCTATTATTCAGATCCTAGCCTGGGAAGGGATCTTGCAGGATAAGTGATTGTTCTTTTCTTGTGTAGTATGTAATTCTAAACCAGAAGGCTGCTTTGATGTAGAGCCAATCCACATGGTCTCTTGCAGCACCTAGTATTATTTATTTCTCCTTCCACAGAAGAATCTGGAAGGCGGGCAGGCAGGCTGGCATTTAATGGGCAAAGTCCAACAGCGGCGTTGGGGACTGGGTGACATTCTCCTTGAGGGCGAATGCCAAGTCCCATGGCTTGTGCAAGGAGGGCGGCTTGCTCTCTTTGCAGGAAGGATCTGGAAGGCGGCAGGCGGCATCAGCAGCGGGCAGGCAGGCTGGCATCCAGGGCAAAGTCCAACAGCGGCGTTGGGGACTGGGTGACATTCCCCGTGAGGGCGAATGCCAAGTCCCATGGCTTGTGCAAGGAGGGCGGCTTGCTCTCTTTGCAGGAAGGATCTGGAAGGCGGCAGGCGGCATCAGCAGCGGGCAGGCAGGCTGGCATCCAGGGCAAAGTCCAACAGCGGCGTTGGGGACTGGGTGACATTCCCCGTGAGGGCGAATGCCAAGTCCCATGGCTTGTGCGAGGAAGGCGGCTGGCCCTCCTCACAGGAAGCATCTGGAAGGCGGCAGGCGGCATCAGCAGCGGGCAGGCAGGCTGGCATCCAGGGCAAAGTCCAACAGCGGCGTTGGGGACTGGGTGACATTCCCCGTGAGGGCGAATGCCAAGTCCCATGGCTTGTGCAAGGAGGGCGGCTTGCTCTCTTTGCAGGAAGGATCTGGAAGGCGGCAGGCGGCATCAGCAGCGGGCGGGCAGGCAGGCTGGCATTCAGGGCAAAGTCTCTCCTTTCCCGGGCACTGTGGCAGTGAGAGTTCCATAGGCTGCAAAAGAAGAGGAGGGGGAAAATGAATATTACATGAATACTTTTATACTGCAAAAGAAGAAAGGAAAATAAATAAAGATTTGTATTAAATAATTAATACATGCAAGTCCTAGTAGTCTCCCACCGGCACACTTCTCTTGTTTGTGATGCAATCCTCCTTCTCCTGCTGCACCCCTCCCTTTCTAAATCACTCTTCTGAGCCCATTGTTAGGGATTGGCTATCCTTTTGTGTCTGGCAGGACACAGCTTACCGGAGCATTAGAGAATCACCATTTCTTTTGTCCTGGGGTTATTCATTCACTCCTAATAGCACCCTACGTTAGGCTGACCAGATCAAATCCAGGTCAGGGTTCCTAACTTCAGCAGTTGTAGAGAAAAGGGAATTTCTGCCAGTGTCATTTGTATGGAATTAGTTCCTGCTGAGATTCCCTCTTCATCACAACAGTTAAAGGTGCAGGGGCCCTGCCTTCTTTTCTATATGCCCACTCTGCCTGCACTCTTACCTGAGTCGTGCGGGCGACGTGAATCGATGGGCCACCTCCATGCGGCCGTGGCTGGGGCAGATGGGCAGTCTGGAATCACGGGTGCGCTTTGCGCAGTGGCGAAGAGTTCCATAGGCTGCAAAAGAAGGAGGGGGGGAAAAAAGAATGAATATTAGTTGACCACTTCAACACAAATAGCTCCCTCCCACCCAGGATTGGCCGTTCCGGAGTGCCCACGCCAAAGTAGGCACACGGGCCTGCCTGCTTACTCGGAAGTGAGCAGGCAGACAGCCACCCTTTACTTAGGTGGAAGGTGCCCCCCCATTCACAGAACACTTACCATAGTCCTCCTGAGGGCATTGTTGATAAGATGCCACTTCCAGGCGGGCAGTGACGGGCAGGTGGGCAGTCTGCATTACCGTCTCTCCTGGGCACTGTGGCAAAGAGTTCCATAGGCTGCAAAAGAAGAAGGGGGGGGGAAGAATATGAGAAAAATGATACTTTTCCACCACTGGCTCCCTCCCACCCAAGACTGGCATGTGCCCGGTCCTGAGTGCCCACGCCCCAGCAGGCACACGGGGCTGCCTGCTTGCTTACTCGTGGGTAAGCTCTCTGACAGGCTCTTACCTGAGTCGTGCGGGCGACGTGAATCGATGGGCCACCTCCATGCGGCCGTGGCTGGGGCAGATTGGCAGTCTGGAATCACGGGTGCGCTTTGCGCAGTGGCGAAGAGTTCCATAGGCTGCAAAAGAAGGAGGGGGGGAAAAAAGAATGAATATTAGTTGACCACTTCAACACAAATAGCTCCCTCCCACCCAGGATTGGCCGTTCCGGAGTGCCCACGCCAAAGTAGGCACACGGGCCTGCCTGCTTACTCGGAAGTGAGCAGGCAGACAGCCACCCTTTACTTAGGTGGAAGGTGCCCCCCCATTCACAGAACACTTACCATAGTCCTCCTGAGGGCGTTGTTGATAAGATGCCACTTCCAGGCGGGCAGTGACGGGCAGGTGGGCAGTCTGCATTACCGTCTCTCCTGGGCACTGTGGCAAAGAGTTCCATAGGCAGCAAAAGAAGAAGGGGGGGGGGGGAAGAATATGAGAAAAATGATACTTTTCCACCACTGGCTCCCTCCCACCCAAGACTGGCATGTGCCCGGTCCTGAGTGCCCACGCCCCAGCAGGCACACGGGGCTGCCTGCTTGCTTACTCGTGGGTAAGCTCTCTGACAGGCTCTTACCTGAGTCGTGCGGGCGACGTGAATCGATGGGCCACCTCCATGCGGCCGTGGCTGGGGCAGATGGGCAGTCTGGAATCACGGGTGCGCTTTGCGCAGTGGCGAAGAGTTCCATAGGCTGCAAAAGAAGGAGGGGGGGAAAAAAGAATGAATATTAGTTGACCACTTCAACACAAATAGCTCCCTCCCACCCAGGATTGGCCGTTCCGGAGTGCCCACGCCAAAGTAGGCACACGGGCCTGCCTGCTTACTCGGAAGTGAGCAGGCAGACAGCCACCCTTTACTTAGGTGGAAGGTGCCCCCCCATTCACAGAACACTTACCATAGTCCTCCTGAGGGCGTTGTTGATAAGATGCCACTTCCAGGCGGGCAGTGATGGGCAGGTGGGCAGTCTGCATTACCGTCTCTCCTGGGCACTGTGGCAAAGAGTTCCATAGGCTGCAAAAGAAGAAGGGGGGGGAAGAATATGAGAAAAATGATACTTTTCCACCACTGGCTCCCTCCCACCCAAGACTGGCATGTGCCCGGTCCTGAGTGCCCACGCCCCAGCAGGCACACGGGGCTGCCTGCTTGCTTACTCGTGGGTAAGCTCTCTGACAGGCTCTTACCTGAGTCGTGCGGGCGACGTGAATCGATGGGCCACCTCCATGCGGCCGTGGCTGGGGCAGATGGGCAGTCTGGAATCACGGGTGCGCTTTGCGCAGTGGCGAAGAGTTCCATAGGTTGCAAAAGAAGAAGGGGGGGAAGAATATGAGAAAAATGATACTTTTCCACCACTGGCTCCCTCCCACCCAAGACTGGCATGTGCCCGGTCCTGAGTGCCCACGCCCCAGCAGGCACACGGGGCTGCCTGCTCACTCGGAAGTTAGCAGGCAGACAGCCCCACTTCGGTTAGGTGGAAGGTGCCAACCCATTCACAGAACACTTACCACAGTCGTGAGGCCGTTGTTGATAAGATGCCACTTCCAGGCGGGCAGTGACGGGCAGGTGGGCAGTCTGCATTACCGTCTCTCCTGGGCACTGTGGCAAAGAGTTCCATAGGCTGCAAAAGAAGAAGGGGGGGGGAAGAATATGAGAAAAATGATACTTTTCCACCACTGGCTCCCTCCCACCCAAGACTGGCATGTGCCCGGTCCTGAGTGCCCACGCCCCAGCAGGCACACGGGGCTGCCTGCTTGCTTACTCGTGGGTAAGCTCTCTGACAGGCTCTTACCTGAGTCGTGCGGGCGACGTGAATCGATGGGCCACCTCCATGCGGCCGTGGCTGGGGCAGATGGGCAGTCTGGAATCACGGGTGCGCTTTGCGCAGTGGCGAAGAGTTCCATAGGCTGCAAAAGAAGGAGGGGGGGAAAAAAGAATGAATATTAGTTGACCACTTCAACACAAATAGCTCCCTCCCACCCAGGATTGGCCGTTCCGGAGTGCCCACGCCAAAGTAGGCACACGGGCCTGCCTGCTTACTCGGAAGTGAGCAGGCAGACAGCCACCCTTTAGTTAGGTGGAAGGTGCCCCCCCCATTCACAGAACACTTACCATAGTCCTGAGGGCGTTGAGGACTCGGTGAGATTCTCCTGGAGGACCCCTAGTCCCATGGCTTGTGCAAGGAAGGCGGCTGGCCCGCCTCGCAGGAACGATCTGGAAGGCGGCAGGTGGCATCAGCAGCGGGCAGGCAGGCTGGCATGTAATGGGCAAAGTCTCTCCTTTCCCGGGCACTGTGGCAGTGAGAGTGCCATAGGCTGCAAAAGAAGAGGAGGGGGAAAATGAATATTACATGAATACTTTTATACTGCAAAAGAAGAAAGGAAAATAAATAAAGATTTGTATTAAATAATTAATACATGCAAGTCCTAGTAGTCTCCCACCGGCACACTTCTCTTGTTTGTGACGCAATCCTCTTTCTCCTGCTGCACCCCTCCCTTTCTAAATCACTCTTCTGAGCCCATTGTTAGAGGGATTGGCTATCCTTTTGTGTCTGGCAGGACACAGCTTACCGGATCATTAGAGAATCACCATTTCTTTTGTCCTTGGGTTATTCATTCACTCCTAATAGCACCCTACGTTAGGCTGACCAGATCAAATCCAGGTCAGGGTTCCTAACTTCAGCAGTTGTAGAGAAAAGGGAATTTCTGCCAGTGTCATTTGTATGGAATTAGTTCCTGCTGAGATTCCCTCTTCATCACAACAGTTAAAGGTGCAGGGGCCCTGCCTTCTTTTCTATATGCCCACTCTGCCTGCACTCTTACCTGAGTCGTAGGGGTGACGTGAATCGAGGGGCCACCTCCATGTGGCCGTGGCTGGGGCAGATGGGCAGTCTGGAATCACGGGTGCGCTTTGCGCAGTGGCGAAGAGTTCCATAGGCTGCAAAAGAAGGAGGGGGGGGGGAAAAGAATTAACATGAGATAAATCATACTTTTCCACCATTGGCTCCCTCTCACCCAGGACTGGCATCTGCCCGGTCCTGAGTGCCCACGCCCCAGTAGGCACACGGGGCTGCCTGCTTGCTTACTTGGAAGTAAGATCTCAGACTGCCCCACTTCTGGACACTCTCAGGTGTCCCTGCGTTGACTGCACACACTTACCTTATTCGTGCGGCCGCTGTGGATCGGAGGACTCCAGTGGCACATAGGCTCCTCCAGGCAAAGTCACATTGGCATAGGCTCCTCCAGGCAAAGTCACATTGGCATAGGCTCCTCCAGGCAAAGTCACATTGGCATAGGCTCCTCCAGGCAAAGTCACAGTGGCACATAGGCTCCTCCAGGCAAAGTCACATTGGCATAGGCTCCTCCAGGCAAAGTCACATTGGCATAGGCTCCTCCAGGCAAAGTCACATTGGCATAGGCTCCTCCAGGCAAAGTCACAGTGGCACATAGGCTCCTCCAGGCAAAGTCACAGTGGCATAGGCTCCTCCAGGCAAAGTCACATTGGCATAGGCTCCTCCAGGCAAAGTCACATTGGCATAGGCTCCTCCAGGCAAAGTCACAGTGGCACATAGGCTCCTCCAGGCAAAGTCACATTGGCATAGGCTCCTCCAGGCAAAGTCACATTGGCATAGGCTCCTCCAGGCAAAGTCACATTGGCATAGGCTCCTCCAGGCAAAGTCACAGTGGCACATAGGCTCCTCCAGGCAAAGTCACATTGGCATAGGCTCCTCCAGGCAAAGTCACATTGGCATAGGCTCCTCCAGGCAAAGTCACATTGGCATAGGCTCCTCCAGGCAAAGTCACATTGGCATAGGCTCCTCCAGGCAAAGTCACAGTGGCACATAGGCTCCTCCAGGCAAAGTCACATTGGCATAGGCTCCTCCAGGCAAAGTCACATTGGCATAGGCTCCTCCAGGCAAAGTCACATTGGCATAGGCTCCTCCAGGCAAAGTCACATTGGCATAGGCTCCTCCAGGCAAAGTCACAGTGGCACATAGGCTCCTCCAGGCAAAGTCACAGTGGCAGGCAGGCAGAGGCGGGCATGATGCCAGGCGCTTGCGCATTGCACAAGTAAGCAATAGAACCGTGAGACCAGCCCACGCATTCCGGCTACTTCACAATGGCGGCAACCTAGCAGGTGGGCAGGCGGGCAGGCAGGCAGGCAGGCAGAGGCAGAGGCAGAGGCGGGCATGATGCCAGGCGCTTGCACATTGCACAAGTAAGCAATAGAACCGTGAGACCAGCCCACGCATTCCGGCTGCTTCACAATGGCGGCAACCTAGCAGGTGGGCAGGCGGGCAGGCAGGCAGGCAGGCAGAGGCAGAGGCAGAGGCGGGCATGATGCCAGGCGCTTGCACATTGCACAAGTAAGCAATAGAACCGTGAGACCAGCCCACGCATTCCGGCTACTTCACAATGGCGGCAACCTAGCAGGCGGGCAGGCAGGCAGGCAGAGGCAGAGGCAGAGGCGGGCATGATGCCAGGCGCTTGCGCATTGCACAAGTAAGCAATAGAACCGTGAGACCAGCCCACGCATTCCGGCTACTTCACAATGGCGGCAACCTAGCAGGTGGGCAGGCGGGCAGGCAGTTTTTTAAATCATATAGCCAAAATAAACACAACACACAGTGACAGCCCTGCAAGGCTGCCACATAAGTCCAAAAGACACAGTCAGAAACAGTGTGGGATGCTGCTTGTCATCCACTCAATGTAGGAGCCTGGAAGAGGAATCCTATCGCGTCCTTCGTTCATAGTCAGAGAGGTGCATGCGTTCCTTGGCGATAAAATTAAGCCTTCTTCTTATCCAAAGTTCTCATGAGCCTCTGACGTGGTCTTACAAGAAGAAACGCCCATGGAAGTGTGGGACCTTACAGAAGGCCTGGAGGGAGCCATCGGAGTCCAATTTCAGAGGCACACGTGCAAGCACATTGGTTCAAGTCAAACAACATAGAATGTGTGAGATGCTTGTGCATCCCCTCAATGTAAGAGGCTAGGAGAAGAAACTAGATCCCTTCGGGATCCATCGTTCAGAGTTGAGTTACTGAGCTGTAAACAACACAGCCAGTAAATTAAAGTAAAGAAAATTAATTAACCGAAAATAAGAATTAAAAAATCAAGGGCCTGCCGGTGCCTGCCCAAAGGTGTGGGATGGATGGGGGGTGCCTGCCAATTACTCCCCCGCGGGCATGAGGGTGGGGTATCCCAGCAGGGGCAGATTGACCTTGAGGAAGACCAGCTGCTCCACAATCTCAGCGTCCAAGCGAGAGCGGTGGGGTGTGACCACGTCGCCCGCCATGGAAAACACCCGCTCGCTTGGAACGCTGGACGGTGGGCAGCTGATTCTGTCCATGGCCACCCGCGCCAGATCAGGCCACATCTGGCGCCGAGATGACCAGTAGGCCAGGGGTTCGATGGAGCCGTCCTCCATCTGCTCCGCCAGGTAACGCTGCACTGCTGCTGCAGCGTCATCCTGGCGGTGGCTGGGTTGAGTGCCTCTATGCCCAACCGCAGCCTGCAAAGCCTTGTCCCAAAACCCCTGGCCTGTCCCCCTGCTGGGTGTGGTGGTGCTGCTGCCGCCGCTGCTGGTGGTGCTCAGCGGACTTAGCGCCTGGGCTTCGGTGGCCTCCTCCTCTGCCTGCCCAATCCTGGCATCCCGGGCCGCCCGAACGTCCGTCACCAGCATTTCCACCCAACCTGCCCGGGAAGTCTGCCCACATAACCCATCCTTGATGCGCGGGTCGCACATGGTGGCCAACATGTACTGCCTCTCGTTGTAGAGAGGCTGGACCCGGCGGGATAGGCTTTCCCTCAGCCTCGTCACCACTTCCCGCACCTCTGGCAGGAAGCGCCTGCCGGTGACGGCATCCCCGGCCTCCAGAAACTCGCCCATCTGATTCTGGAGATGCCTGGCCACGGGGAGCACCTGGCTGAGAAGGGCAGTGCTGCTGCTCAGGGTCTCGGTGGCCTCAAGGAACGGCTTGAGGACCACCAGAAGCTGGGACATGGCCTCCCACTGCTGCCTGGACAGTGGGGCCTGGATGCCAATGTCCCCGACCCTGAACATCTCGTGGACAACACGCTGTTGCTCCACCATACGCTCGAGCATGTGGTAGGTGGAGTTCCAACGTGTTGCCACGTCCTGCACTAGCCGGTGCTGCGGAAGTCCCAGCTCCTGCTGCTTCTTCCGCAGCAACCGACTGCCCTTCACGCTGTGGTGGAAATGCCCAGCCACCTTCCTGCAGCTCTCTAGGAGATTACGGATTTGGGGAGGGAGAGGGGCCTTGCTGCCTCCAAGGCCATCCCTGACGACCAGGTTGAAGACGTGCGCGATGCAGCGGATGCCCTCAAATCCGCCATCGCGCACCGCCTTCAGCATATTGGCTCCCCCGTCCGTGACCATGTAACCGCGGGTGTGCTGGTGCCTGCCCAGCCACCCTGCCACCATGCGGTTCATGGCCTCCGTAATCTCCTCCGCCGTGTGGGACTGGTCCATGACTGCGGTATGAAGGAGGGCCCAGCAGCAGCCCTCCTTCCCAGTCCCAGAAGTCCTGGGTGCTTCCTGCCCTGAGGCTCCCCACCAGTGAGCCGTCAGGGACAGGTAAGCGTGCACTCCTCCTTCACTGGACCAGATGTCCGAAGTGAAGTGCACCTTCTGTGCCTCTGCCTGGCACAGACGACCCAGAACTAACTCCCTGCATGCCTGGTACAGGGAGGGCACCACACGCCTGCTCAGGGTGGTGCGACACGGCGGCTTGTAGTATGGAACCACAAGAGCCATCAGCCTCTTGAAGCCTGCGTTCTCGACGAGGCTGAATGGCTGGTCATCCAACGCCACCATCTCACCGATGCAATTGGTGATCTGGTTGGGCGCTGGAAAACGCCACCTTGTGGCTCCATACTTCCCCCACCCCATCTCTTCCATGGTGGCCTGGCGAAGCCTCTTGGGGATGGGAGGTCGAGAGCTGGCAGAAGTTGCAGGAGCCTTCTGCTTGCCCTTGCCGCTAGCACCAGTCTGCTGCGAGGTGCCCGCCTCGGTCCCAAGCAAAACAGACTGGTGGTGCCTCTGCATGTGGCGGCTGAGGTTCGTGGTGGTGAAGTGGCCTGGCATTTTTCCCCTGCTCACTGACATCTTGCAGTGGCGACAGACAGCAAAGCAGGAATCCACTGCCACCTCAAAGTGGTCCCACACCTTGCTTGCCTGTCGCTTCTGGGGTGACACAGACGGCCTGCCGGCGCCTTCGCTCTGTGGTGTCACCTCAGGAGCAAGGGAATGAGTGGAAGAGAGGACGGATTGTGGAGAGTAAGTCTCTGGTGCTGCCTGCTCTTCCTCTTGCCCCACATCAGAGTCCTCCTTCTCACTCTGAACCTCGCTGACTTCCACAAGATCTGGGAAAAGATCAGTCAGCGGGTTCACAGGCTCACCCACCAAAGAAGGAGCTGGATATAGTGCTCCTTCTTCATGCCCACTGCTGCTCCCAGCACCTGCCTCATGTTGCTGAAAGAGTGCCCTGCAGGCACTACTTTGAGTTGCCTCTGCCTGCTTCTGCTGCCCCAGTGGAGAACGCCTCAGTTTAACTGGGGGTGTGGAAGTAGGCTGCCTGCTGCTGGTCCCAGCAGCAGCAGCGCCATGCCCAGAGCGGCCTCTCCCAAATGCTGCCTTGGGAGCACCCCCCCTTTGAGTGCCACGCTTCATTTTATTTTTATTATTATTTATTTTTGTATAAGTGTGTGCTTTGCTGACTTTTTTTGTGTTTGTAGCAGCAGGCTACACAGCCCAGCAACACACACTCACTCACAAGCGCACACACACACACAGAAAGAGAGAGAGAGAGAGAGAGAGAGGATAGAAATATTTTTTTATTATTTTTTTGGGTTTTTTTCAGAAAGCGAAAGAAGAACAAACACACTCACTGCAAAGACAAACTGAACTCACAGACAAACAAACGTGCTATCTAAGAAAGGAAAGGCAAGAGAGAAAGGAAAGCCAAGAGAGAGAACAAGAAAAGCTGAAGTAAAAGATCAGAAAAACTCCTCAAAACCACCTCCAAATACAATCAATACAGTCTCTCCAACACAGCTCCAAAACACTCCTAATCTCCTCCACGTTCAACCCACAAAGAGCCAGAAGGGCAGGGCTGAGAGAATATATACTGGTGCCCTCCTCCAGCATTGCGATTGGAGGCTGAAGAAAGTCTTCACAGGATTGGGTGATTCAGTCATGTATTCTAAAGCACAATTGGTGGATCAAGCTGTCAAACACACACACACAAACACAGCCTCCCCCTCCCTTTCCTGAAGGTTTAAAATAATAAAGTTTAACCTTTGTTTTCCCACTAAAGCATTGCACCAAAGTTTGTGAAATTTTCAGCGTTTGAGCGGGCATAAGTCCTGTGCCATGTGAGCGAGTTAGAGCTTTGTAGCTCTTAAAACCAACCCATAAATCCCATGTGAAATGCCATGAATAAACCTTTGTTTTCCCACTAAAGCATTGCACCAAAGTTTGTGAAATTTTCAGCGTTTGAGCGGGCATAAGTCCTGTGCCATGTGAGCGAGTTAGAGCTTTGTAGCTCTTAAAACCAACCCATAAATCCCATGTGAAATGCCATGAATAAACCTTTATTTTCCCACTAAAGCATTGCACCAAAGTTTGTGAAATTTTCAGCGTTTGAGCGGGCATAGGTCCTGTGCCATGTGAGCGAGTTAGAGCTTGGTAGCTCTTCAAACCAACCCATAAATCCCATGTGAAATGCCATGAATAAACGTTCGTTTCCCACTAAAATATTGCACCTAGCTTCCGGAAATTTCACACACATTTGAAGTGAAGTGTTCCCTGCAATGTGCCAAAGTTTCCCGTTTGTATCTTTGAAAATAAAAAAATGGGAGGCAAAACTGTATTTTACCCCACTGCTACCCAATTTTCAACAATTCATTGCCAACACATGCCTGGAGCTAGCTGTCTGAAATTTCACACACATATCAAGGGAAGTGTTCCCTGTAATGTGCCGAAGTGTCCTGTTTGTATCTTTAAAAATAAAAACATGGGAGGCATAACTGCATTTACCCCACTACTACCCATTTTTCAAAAATTCATTGCCACACCAGGCAAGCACCCACGGTTCTGGGATTTCACACACGTGGGTCCCAAGGTACCACCTACAATGTGGCAAAGTTTCATGTGTGTAACTTTAAAAATGACCGAGTTATAGGCATTCCATGTTATTTATTAAAAAATTAATTGCCACAAACTGCATGCACCAATCTTTCTGAAATTTCTCACAGATACCTATCCCTAACCAGTGTACAATGTGCCCAAGTTTCATCCTTCTGTCTTTAAAAATGAAAAAGTTATAGGCGTTTTTGTAAAACAACAATACTTTGCTATGGGAAAAACGCATTTAAAATGGCGTCCGATCCGCCGATCCGATCCGATTCGGATCGGACCTCGCCGGATCGGATCGGATCGGATGGTGTGTCGGATCGGATCGGATCGGATTTTCCGATTTTTGGGGCGGATCGGATTCGGATCGTGGATCGGATCCGATCCGATGCACACCCCTAATAGAGTGTGTTTGTAAGTTGCTTCCAGATGCTTCCAGACAAGGCTTTTATTAAGCAATTGTCCAGCCTCATTCAGATGTCAGGTCCAGATGTCGACATCTTCCATTTGTAATCCTCCTGTGTTTTCCCACCATTACTTCTCCTTTCTTCTTACCTGAAAAAAAAATCTATTGATGGGGAAGAAGAGCTTGACAACACCTTTTGATTGGTAGCACTAAGAGACCCTCCCTCCACACACACACGCCTGGAAGCATTCCCCTGGCCGCCCCAAGCTGTCTTCATTTCAGTAGTATAATTTATTTCTTGTTGTTCCTGCTACTGTTCACCAACTGGGAGTCAGAAATCCTTGCAGATCTGCTGATCTATCACTAGCCGCAGAAAAGGGCAACCCAAATGAACGAGGGGGCTAGAGCAACTCCCCTGTCAGGAAAGGTTACCATGGTTGGGACTGTTTAGCTTAGAGAAAAGGCAAGTGAGGGGAGACATGACAGAGGAGTTCGAAATTATGCATGGTGTGGAGAATGAGGATAGGGAGTCATTTTTTTCCTCCCTCTCTCATAATACTAGAACCCAATGGGGTTATCTCATGAAGCTGAACAGTGGGAGATGCAGGACAGATAAAAGGAAGGACTTCCTCACACAACACATAGCTAAGTCAACTATGGAATTTGCTAGTACAAGACGGCTTTAAAAGGGGCCTTTAGACCATTTCATGGAGGATAAAGCTTTTGATGGCTACATATTTTACCTTCAGTAAAATGTCCTACTTGAACAGGAATGTGAACTAGATGGACCCTTGGAGCCTATCTACACTACTACTTTAAAACAGTTTAAAACAGTTTATAACAGTAGTGACAACTGTTGGGGCCCAGGACACACTCCAGATACAGTTTTCAAAATGTTTTCGAAGTGTTATATCCTGCTTGCTGTAGATAGGCTGCAAGTCTGATCCAGCGTGACTCTTTCTACGGTCTTACATAGATCCCAATCCAGCTTCTTCCAGCCCTGCCCAAGAACTATAGTACCTGGAAGGGGAGCGTTTTGTTTCTATTTCACACCAGGGGCACAGTGTAAGCACCAACGACAGCCGTTTGCTAACTATAAATGTGACATTCCTTGTGCAGGTCCAACTCTGGGAACAGCCAGCATTTGGTGTGGAATACAGCCAGCCCCGGCAACTGCCATCGCAGGAAATACATCTGCAGCGAGGAACAACAGAACGAGGTGGCTCTCAAGCAGCAGGAGCAGCAAGACATCCCTCTTCCCCCGCTGAAGGGAGAATCACCCACATTGCTGGCCACGAACGGGAAAGCGGACTCCCTTAACACAGCTCGGACCTCAGTCATGCAAGAACTCTCAGAGCTGGAGAAGCAGATACAAGTGATCAAGCAGGAACTGCAGTTAGCCGTGAGCAGAAAGCTGGAGCTGGAAGAGTTTCAGAGGACAAACAGGACGGCAGAGCCCTGAGCGGCTATGCTCTCCTCCTCCCCTTCCCCTGACTTTCCCCATAAAAATTCACAATGCACTTTTTTGAGGGCAATGCCAGGAAAACGGCACCACGAAATCAGCAAGCAATACGCCCTACAATCGACGGCTCCTTCCTTCTTGCAAAGCCAATGTTGCGGAAGGCAGGGTTCCCGGTTCCCTGAGTATTTCGGAGAAGAAACAGTTCCATCTCCATGGCAAGTCTGGGCTTACCAGAAGCGGTCACCTCAAGCCACAGGGAACTGTAAAACTCCAGACCACCCAGATCTTGTTTTTGTTTTTCTTCTTCTCACCACACTCAAAATGGAATTTCCACTTTTTAGCCCTTTCTGTGCATTAATTAAAAAAGAAAAAGAGTGAAAGAGACTTCAAACGATGATTCAGAATTGTGCGTCCTGGTGTTTGGATTTTGCTACTTGAAGTTGTTAAGGCCTACCTGGGGGGGGAAACGCTTCCGCACACGCTGCTGCAGAACCTGAGGCCCTGCCCGTTATTTCCATGAGCCAGTCTCAACCCTGTTACAGATAGGAGTCCCCCAAAAACAGTCAGACACAAGGATCAATGTCAACAATCAATACACGTTTCTGTTATTGCAAGAACTCATCGGAGCTGACTGGCACCTAATTTATTATAATTTCTGTGTTGTTGTTGTTTTTACTGCCCTTTAATAGAAATCCAAAGGCAGTTAACATAAATGGCAGATCGAGGTACCTGCATTCTGGATTTAGAGCAGTCATGTTTTTGAATACTCTCCACATTAAAATCAAAACACAATACTTAAAAAAAAAATCATTGGGTTGCTAAACCTCTCACTCGGCTGACTTCGTTTACTACATGCAGAAAATCTTTTACATGAAGAACCATTTGAAATATGACTTCCCGCCTCCATCTTAAATGGTACAGTCCAGAATTCTGCCTTCCCATTCTGGATAATGCGGGTAGATTAGCCCTCAGTGACCAGACACATTAGTTTTCCTTACAAAATCCAGCTTTTTTTTACCGCTCACCTTTTCAGAATGAACTGTCAAGGCAGGGCCCAGCCACCCTCAGGGCTCCTTCCCTTTACAAAATAATCCCACGGTTGCCCTCAGCAGGCCCAAAGGCCCCTCATTCGAGTTTTTGACAAAAGCATTTTTAAAGCTGCAGATAAATGGTCCATTGTAGGGTTTTTAAGGTGTTTCCTGTTATCAGAGTTCTCGATCATGGAACCTGTTGTTTCGGGCCAGTGATCGGGAACCTCTGGCCCGTGGGTTGGCCCACAAAGCCAACATTATGGCTTAATGTTTTTGAAGTGCAGTGGTATCCTTCAGTGAAATGTGTTGTGTAAGTTGCCAGTGGTGGCTTGCTCTCCAGTTGTAAATGTCCGTTCTTCATGCAGGTGCTATGCAAGCTGTAGGTGAAACGATATCTGGCATACAACCAACCGGCACGTGGCCCCCACCTCCCAACCTACGGTACATGCCAAGTGCTATTGCTGGTTTTGCCCAGTTGACGTATTACTTTGAGTTGAATGGTCCACTGTCTCCACACGTCAAGGGTGGAGAACCTTTGGGCCGCGGACTTAATCCAGCCTGCGGAGGCTTAATAACCCTGCTCCTTCTCCAAGCCAGGAAAGGAGGCTAGTGGGGAGAGGAATCCCCACTGTTATGTATGTTCGGGGATCAGAGATAGCAGTGGGGATTCCCCTGCACACCATTCCCTCTCCTCATTGGCATATGGTATAGGTTTTCCCACACCATTCAGGTGACATGTATTTCTTTGCCTATGTGGTTAGGCTGGGTAGCGCGTGTCACCACCATGCCTGGGATGCCCGCCGTGTTAGGGGACACACCGTCAGTGTGGAATGTAACTGTGGAATCCAACCTAACCATAGGGCCAAAATACATATTATGTGGAATGGCATGGAAGCAATGACCGAGGAGGTGGCAACCACAGCAAACTGACATGTGCTAGGCAGGAACATGGGGCTTGCTCTCAAGTTCTTCTGTGAGTTGGAGACTGATCAGAGAAAAATTGGCTAACACATGTGCCGCATGGGCTTATCTTTGAGAGAATGATCCCAGGAATGCCTGTGAACAAAGCCACGTGGCGATGGGGGTCTACCACTGAATCTTGGCCAACAGCTTCCTCCCAGCATACAACACAAGACCTCCCAGGCCTGAGAACCCAAGTATGTGTGCTGGCCAGTGCCTAGAGACCATCCCCTCCCACTTGAGTCACCAGGTGATTCTACCCAATCAGAAAAGCCCTTCTCTTTGGCCCCTCTCTGATATACACTGGCATTTTCTAACAGCCCGACAGAAAGCCAGCACTACAATACAGCTCGCATCTTTGGTGTAAATGAATAAATGAAGTCTTTCTTGACTTCTATGCGTCACCCCTGGCCATCTCCTTTTCTAGATGAAAACTCTGGTTGGGGTCATGGTTGTATGTTTTTGGTTTTCAATAAATTTTAATACTATTTTTTTTTAGGCTGGTTGATTTGCATTATGGTCAGGGTTTGTTTGACAAAAGCTAGTGTTGGTGTCATAAGAAAAGATTCATTGCATGGGGTGAAATCTTTTTGAAAAGGAATGTCCAACTCTGGATTTCATGACCTTCTTGTCTCTAATAGAGGTATATTTACAGCAAGAGTAAACTTTGAGCAGACATCTTCATTCCACAACAAAGCTTGCACATTAACGGTAGACATACATACTGAACAGAATCCAGGAGTCCTGCTCAGTGGAGGCTGGTATCCCCAATGTCAGTGGGGCAGTGAATCCATTCTGGGTTTCAATCAAAACCTGGCAGAGCTCTAAAGGAGCTATCCATGGTGCTGAGCCATCATCAGCGCCACCAGTATCTACTGGTCCTGTTGAAATTCCTAAGACTTACTGCAGGGGGAGGCAACTTGGTGCCCTCCAGATGATTTGGACCACTGTTCCCATCCTCCTTGATAATGGAAAATGCTGGCTGAAGCTCATGGGAGTTGGTGTCCACCAACATCTGGAGAGTTCCTCATCCCTTGATTGGCAAGACAAAAAGAAAACTGTTCTTTGTGCAGCGCACAACTGACGCATGATATTTGCCATTACAAAACATGCTGATGGTTGCTAATTTAGATGGCTTTTAAAACGAGTTTACAACATTTAATAAGGGATAGCTCTATTAATGGCTACTAGCCATAACAAGCACTAATGGCTGGATGCTGGGAACAAGAGACAATGGTGATCATCTTTATGCCCTGTTTGCGCACTCCACAAGGGCATTTGGTGGACTGCCTGGAAGCAGAATGCTGGACAAGAGGGACTCCTGGTCTGATCCAGGAAGGAGGAATAAAAACTATGTGCATCATTCCAACAACCCCAACCATCAATAAAGACATAACATAATGCATTCAGAAAATGAGCTGTGTGCTTGAACAGCCTGGTACTCCATAGATGGCCCGAAGCAACTTGATCTCAATCTCAGAAGTTTATATACAATACAAAGGAAAATAGTAGCCTACCTAGCAGGGTTGATGGAAGGATTACTAGGGTAATGTATGTGAAGTCCTTGAGTGCTTGGGAAAGTGCTCTAACACTACTAAGGGTACAATCAAGCCAAAGTTAAGCACTTTTCAATGATAGCCACCAATTGTGGGGGTAGGTAACGTGCTGCCCACAGGTACCAGTGACCCCCAAAACAACTTCCTTGGTGATTGCCAAGATACCCGATCCATCCCAGGTTTTTTAATAACAAATTTTCTTACCAGCAGCTGAGATTGCTTCAAAGCAAAGTGAGGGATTCCAGCTGCTGCCCTCTTCATTTCCCATGTCTGGGCCACATATGGGGCTGAGACATTGGGGCTGAGACATTGGGCCAGTTTGCACAACACAGCCAGCTCATCATGGATTATTTAACCCATCATGGGTTATTTAACCCTTGATGAGTTGTGGCCTGTGCAGCCACCATATTGATTTTATTTATTGTGCAATCCCCAATCTCAAATTGCCAAACATGGCCAACAGCCCAGAAAGGTCACTTACCCTTGACCTAATGCTTTGAACAGGAAAGATTTAGCCAAAGATTTACCCTTGTCTAAATCAAACCAGATTAAGAAATCTGTCACTTTGTTTCCACCATTTTAGTTACCATCAACCGGGAAATATAGAAAGTTCAGTCTAAATACTCACCTACCAATCACTCCTTTCTTAAGGTTTTAATTCTGGACTGGATTAATGTTCATGTTGGATATGAGTGGGCAACTTGCACCCTTCCAGATGTTGGACTACAACTCCCATTAGCCCCAGCCAGCATAGCCAATAGTGAGTGATGATGGGAATTGCAGTCCAAAAGCAACTGGAGGGCCACAAGTTTCCAACCCAATACAGGACTATCAATGCATATGCTCTTTATAGAGGCACATAACCCTAAAAACAGTTGATCCCTTCCCAGAGGAGTGTATAAGCTAAACACATTAGGCAGGGACGAAGAAAGTGTGAGCTACAAGCCAACACAGTTAAAAAGTTTTTTTTCCCTGCTATCGCTCTCTTGCATTGGACTTCTTGTATTTGCAGCAATCCATCAGTACCAGGATGCACAGCTCAGTTAAAAACAGATACCTGGTTTTATCTTAAACCGGATGCCGGATGCACTGTTAACAATAAAGTTATCAGGAGGGTTTCAAAGTCCTTTATGGAACCTGGGTGTTCCAGTATGCCATGGAACAGTCAAGAGTGGTCACTCATATTGATGTGTACATCTAAAACAGCTCAAAAAGCTGATTAAATCTGCCCTCAACCTCAGGGAGAGGATGGGCTATAACTTGAAACGGAATCAATATTCCATGCTATGCATAGATATAAGAAGGTGCCTTTTACCAAATCCATCATGGCCAGTAGTCTTACTTTGATCTGCAGTAGGAACATAGGGATCTGCGTTCTGCAGAGTTAGTATACCATGGGTCCATCTAGCCCAGTAGTCCACACTGCCTGGCAGGGGCTTTCCAAGGATTCAGGTAGTTTTTCAGCCCTACCTGGAGATTCTGGGATTTGAACCTAGGGCCTTCCGCATACAAAGCAGGTGTCCTACCACTGAGCCACAGCCCCTCCCAGGGTGGTAGGCAGAGGAATGACATA
The DNA here is from genome assembly GCA_029215795.1 of Anniella stebbinsi. Lineage (NCBI taxonomy): Eukaryota > Metazoa > Chordata > Lepidosauria > Squamata > Anniellidae > Anniella > Anniella stebbinsi. Next base: position 106,148,885 of record JARDYH010000002.1, on the reverse strand, counting down.
CCTTTACAATGCATCACAAACAAAGCCTTGAGCCAGGTTCGCCTGCCGATGCTTTGCGTTGAAGGAAGGAAACAGATCAGCAGCCAAATGCCTGATGCTCAAGGCTGCTATGGTGGGCACTGGAAGTAATCTTCCATTGAACGGTGACTAGCAGATCAAATACAGAAACTGCACAAGTGAGTCTAAAAATCCCCCCCAAAAATTCTGCAGTCGAGGCTGTACTTCCAGCTGCACTTTTATGCACTCCACTGAGAGCCTGAACTTTGCGCAAGATCTTCAGAACCTCCTTTGGAAAAAGTTGAGTCTCCTTTTCAGCAAGAACTCTGAAGCTTTAATGCAAGAGTGCAGAACCAACTAGGGATCCCCAGAGGGACCCTTCCCTTGGCTCTACCCTCTTTTCCCAGACTGCCTATCGTAGGGTGACCCACTGCCAGGATTTCCCCGGATTTGTCCTGGTTTTTGTTCTATCCTAGGTGTGTCGGGGGGATTGTCTGTAACTTTCTATAATATCCTGGAATTACATGCTTTCCCCTTTAAGGCTGTCATTCTCTCCCACTGCTCCAGTCAGGGCCTTAAAAGGGAAAGTGTGTCATTGCTGGACATTAACTAAAAGGCCCCAGGGAGCAGTGGAGAAGGGAATGAGACACTTTTCCCTCCTTTGCCCCAATCGGGGCCTCCGGAAAGCACGTCATTCCCTCCTGCTACCGGGTATTCTCTTTTTTGTTTTCCCAAATATGGTCACCCTAACTTAGCAGTTTCCAGTCTAACATGTGGTTTGTGTCTCCATTTTAAAAGGCTGAAATGCCTCTCCTAAGGCTTAGTTACTGGCAGCAAGAGCTTTAAACTGAAACATGCTGGTATTTGGGGCCCACCCCTTTATTCCTGTGGCCCTGCCCTCCACAAAATTCACCTCCTCCCTCCAAGAATTCAGAATTCAGACCTCAGGTTGAAAAAGGTTCTGCGCCCGTCTTCATGTGCCTCAAAAAAACCCAACCCACAAACACAACCCCTCTAACACTGGTTTTAACCTATAAAGCCTATTAAGGTGCTGGTTTTAACCTATAAAGCCTTAAACGGCTTGGGACCACAATACCTAACGGAACGCCTCTCCCGACATGAACGTACCCGTACACTACGCTCAACATCAAAGGTCCTCCTCCGGGTGCCTACTCTGAGGGAAGCTTGGAGGACGGCAACAAGGGAGAGGCCTTTTCTGTGGTTGCCCCCCATTTGTGGAATTAATCCCTGATGAGGCCCGCCTGGCGCCAACACTGTTATCTTTTTGGTGCCAGGTCAAAACTTCTTTTCTCCCAGGCATTTTAACAGCTTAAGTTGAGGTTTTTAACTGACTTTTTGGCCAGGATTAAAAGGTTTTAATGTTTTAAATATCAGCTGTTTTATGTTTTGTTTTTAAATTTTGTATATTGACTTTTTAATAGTCAATCTTTTAATTTTTGTAAACCGCCCAAAGAGCTTCAGCTATGGGTCAGTATATAAATGTTAATAATAATAATAATAATAATAATAATAATAATAATACAGACAACCCCGCCCTTCACCCTCAAAATGAGCAAGCCCTAGGATATTTCCATTAGCAAAAACACTGAGACGTAAACCCAAGAGAAAGGAAAAGTGAGGATCTACCAACACATCATATAGAACCAGAGAATTTTATTGAAGCAGGGTACACTTCCAATCAGTCATTTTCATAGCCAAAAACTAAAAGGATTTTTTTTTCATGGAAGAGGAGACCAATAGAAGTAGCTGATGAAGGACTGGCCAGTCTCCCCCTCAGCCTTAAGGGGGCTCCTTAATGGAATGGGTCTCAAGGGCCTAGTCTACACTTCAGCCCTGTGTGTTGTTCCTACATGGAACAGGGCCCGGGATCTAGCCTCCTTCCCTACACGCTGAACTTTCAGATTGAAATCAGACTCTGCACAATGAAATGCCTGTGCAAGTCAGCCTCATGCGTGCAATCCATCCGCTGTGAAAAGGTGGTGGACAGGATCATGCCAAAAGCTCCTCCCACAGAGGCCTTTATGGATGTAAGCTGTAGTTCACACAGAAGGCTCTGCAAACTTGGAACGTGAAGGCGCACCCGCTCACGAGGCCACGTCGTACGGTACACAGGGTCTGCGCGAAGAGCTGAAGTCTGAACCAGTCTAAAGATGTGGTACCAGCTCTCTTTTGGTGCATCGAGTACGGTTCACAGAGGAGAGAAGGCTACGTTTCCTTCGGACGCCTCAACCTCCGTTATGCACTTCATTGGCAATTCTTGTCCCATTTCAGAGGGTCAGCGTGAAACACACTGGTGGTGGTTCCGTCGCAATGTCGTCTTCAGTCGCTAAGAGTTCCTTCCTTCTACCTGCAAGCTCTATCATGGTTGCCACAGGTCACGCTGAACAATCCCTATAAGGAAGAAACTGTGGAGACCCATTGCAAGGTCGCAAGCCAATGCAAGCAGACATTCGCGACACGTTGACCAGGAAGAAGAGTCTTCTCTTTCATTAGGAAAAAAAAAGAGAAGGGGGGAGAAGTATCACAAAAGGACGGGAAACCTCTTTAAAATTACCCCAAGCCAACTCCCCAGTTTTAAAGCTGCTGTTCTGTTCAGCCACATGCCAATTCGTGTCAGCCACTGAGAGGAGGCCCATTTCGCCACAGCGGGTCATCCTAAAAGCAATAAATGGGGACTGGTTTGGGGAGTTTGGCAGTGCTAAAAAAAAAAGAAAAGAAAAGCTAAAAGGGGGGGGGGGACTGGAGAGAAAAAACAAGAGAAAATAAAATAAAAATAAAATAAAAATAAAACTGTATCCTCTATCCAAAGGAGGTTTGCCCTTAAAATGGAAAAGGAGGGGGAGCGGGAGGGGGAGAAAAGCTGACAGGGAGAAGCAGTATCCAGCCTGCTCATGAGGGACAAGTACGGCGGTTGGCAGCAGAGCGGTGTCTCTTCGGCCTGACGCGGCCAGGCTCAGCCGATGTAGATGCGGTGGAAGTCATTGGCCCCAAAGGCAGCGTTGCACTTGGGACATTTGCGCTGCCGGGTGTCGTAGCGCGTCTTCACACACTCGAAGCAGAAGACGTGGAAGCACTTGGTGAGCACAGCGTCCTTCTTGCGCATGTTGCAGCAGGGGCAGGTCAGGCGGGCCTTAGGGAAGGAGATTGTACCGGTGAGGATCTACGCGGAGGCGAGTGAGGGCACGTTCCCAGCTTATACCCCCCATCTGGGAAGCTACGCTCACTGTTTGCATCAGGGCCGTCGAATCTCAGGCCTGCGGGTCAATTCCGGCCTGCCTGGTGTTCCAATCTGCCCCTCGCCCTGAGTTCCACACGTGGCCACGCCCCTTCCCTAGGCCCCACCCCATTTCCCCCGACTGCCAATTGCATGGCAGTGTCCTGGGTTTTGCGTCATTCCCCCACCCCCAATTCTAAAAGGCTGGATTGCCTCTCCGAAGGCTTTAGTTACTGGCAGTAAGAGTCTTACGCTACAACACGCTGGTCTTTTGGCCATGCCCCTTTCGTCTTTGGCTACACCCATGGCAAGACTTCCGGCCATGAGAACTTCTCTGAAATTGAATCCAGCCCTCAGGCTGGAAGAGCTTCAGCATACCTGGTTTGTACACCAAGAGTCAGAGGGTTCTCTTCTGTGATAAAACAAGAATGCTGGCTTCCACGCCCTCGGTATTTCCGGAGTGTTTCAGCCCTGCTCTTACTGATCTGCTTTCTCAGGCATTGCTAATGGAGATTCTAGTCCTTTCCCAGCCTAAATGCAGCTAAGCCCACAGCCATCGTCCCAAGGGGACTACTTCAGCATCAAGTTGCCTACCTTGTAATCTTTGATCTCCTCCATCAGGATCTCATCACAGTTAGGAACCATGTCTGGCTTCTTGGTGGTCTCCAGTTTCCTTCGTAACCTCGAGATATCTTCCTGTAGGGGCAACAGTACAACCAGGCAGCTCTGAAGGGGTGACCCTGTCAAAGCGTCCATAAGCACCTTCCCCCTCTTCTCTCTCTCATTTTTTTAATCCACTGAAAAATTGCTCTTTCTCACGAGAAAAAATTAGGGAGAGGAAGTCGCAGTCAGGCACCTCTCTATTATGCCTGGATACAGCTCCAGCTGAATCCCCTCTACCCCACCCCACCCGCTACTGAGGCCATCAAAGGGAAAGGAGGCAGCAGCACTTGAAACCCAGCTCCATGACCGGCTGAACTTTGCAACGAACAGCATTGTGCCTGGACTGGCTTTTTTTCCCTCCTTCCTCCCGACCCGTTTCCTTTTGTGCCATATCTATTAGATTGTAAGCAGGGACGATCTTACTTCTGATCTTTCTAAGCTGCTCTGGGTGCCTTGGCTGAAGAGTGGGATAAAGGCACTTGGAATAAATTAACAAAACTGCAACGCCTAACGCACTCACAATCTGCCGGGAGAGCGCGTGGGTAGCCGGGACACTGGCAGAGACGCTTTAAAAACAGACTAGACAAATGCCTGAACAACATCTCCAGAAGCAGTATGCCTCTTGACTGCCAGATGTTGGGGGCCATCGAGTGGGGAGGGCTTTTGCCTTTAGGAAGTTCCTAGAGGCAGGGCACCTATGGGAACCAAGACAGATGTGGAGGCCTCGCAGAGCAGCTCTTACATAGGTATTCCCAGCTAGCATTTGCCACCAAGAAAAGCAATGAGTGGAAAGAGCTGACTGACGGTGAGCCATGTCACGGAGACAGGTAAACCGAGGAGGGGGACAAGAGGCAGCCCAGTGATGCGAGTTATTGCAAATGGAAACAAAGGCAGATTTGGCCCAAGGTGGCCAGTCAAGCAGGCCACCGCCCGTCAGTTACCTGGGCTCGCTTGAAGTTGAACATGTCCTTCTCTTTGGTCACGCTGTTCTCCACAATCTCATCCTGGAAGTCATGCAGCTTCTTCTGGGCCAGCTCCAACTGTGCCCGAAGGTCGTCGGCAAGCTGAGCTGCTTCCATAGCCTGCAAAGGAAGGAAGCTTTCGTAGGTGTGAGTATTACCAAACTGGAGAGAAGCAGCCAAGAACTCAAATCTGATGTTCCATGTTGCTCCTTAAAGGACACCTGCAGGTCTTTTGTCCAGTGCTCTCTTTATAAGCGGGGAGGCAAAGCTTTCAAACTTACTTTGGAGACATGTTCCTAGACAAGAATTGTGTCCTAGTGAACACACAATGCCAGATGAGCTGGGTTGAAGGCCAAGAGAAGAGAAATTGATGATGAGGATGAGGATGAGGATGGTGGGAAAAGGTTTCCTCCTGGAGAAATCACACTTGCCAAACAAAAAGAATTGTTGCAAGTGCAGCAGCAACAACTAGTGTTGTTATGCGTATCAACATGTAATGCAGAAATTGATATGAAGACAACCTAAGAATTACCCAGTTGGGTTCACATAAAGGACTACTCCAGGGATGGGCAATGCCTCAGACCTCCAGTTGTTGTTGGACTTCAACTCTCTCACCATTGGCTATTCTGGCTAGGTCTGAGGGAAGCTGCAGTCCACCGATATCTGGAGGGCCACACAACTCCCATCAGCCTTAGCCAGCACAGCCAATGGAGAGGGATGCTGGGAGCCGCAGTTCAACATCTAGAGAGCCAGACATTCCCTGCCCCTTGTCCACTCAGCGATTCCCAACCTTGGATCCCCGGGTACAGTTGGAGTACAACTCCCATCAACCCCAGCCAATAGTCAGGAATGCTGGGCAGTGTAGTCCAAAACATCTGGAGGGCATCAAGCTGTGAAACGTGTGCATGATCCTGTAAGGTAATTTCCGCACCAGGCATTCATATGCTGAACAATGAGAGCTGTTGCTGGTACGGTAGCAAAACAGCACACAGCTCTGCTTGGGGATAGGGGAGAATTCAGCCAGTTCTTTTGAGGTCCAGCTAGTGCAATCAACCCACCCTGCTGCATGGATGCAATTTCTCGAGGAGGGGATCCTTTCCCGATGTCATCACCCATTGCTCTTCTCCTCCTGACCTTCCACCCCTCAGCTCGTTCGGCTTTCCAGTTACTCTCATCACTTCTCCCTCCCAGAAAGCCTCAGCCAACCTAATTATTTTCATCTGGTCGTCCTGCTCGTTATTCCTTTGAAGTTCTGCATTCCCTTTCATCCACTGCCCCTTTCGGTCTTCATCAAAATCACTTTGTGGCCATTGCTGGTCCTTTTCTCCCTCTCCCTTCTTTTTTTTTAGTTCTCCATGTTCCAGAGGGTTTGCCATCTGTTTTTTGTGTCCTAATTGCAGAATTATTTGGGATTGCTCAGTGTTTCCCCCTGGAGGGAGATCAAATAAAATAACCATCCCTCCTTAATAACGACGAGACAAGCATTCAAAAGGACTCGCACAACAGAGAAAGAAGGCTACGAGGAGATATATATATATATAGCTATATCTTCGTTTCTATCTTTTCGGCACCAGGCAAAGTTCATTCGCTCCCTCAAGTGTTTAATGAAATTCGCTCTGGCGTTTGGAAGAACCGTTCGCCCTGTTGTGCGACCTGCTCCTTAGTTTGCTTTGTCGGCTGCATGCGGCTGGTTGCGGTTTTTATTAGGCTGTTTTCACATGATGTTATATTGCTTTGCCTTGTGGTGTCAGCCTCCTTAAAACTTGTGAAACGATACAAAACTATAATAATAGAAGATGTGTGTCTGTCCATCTGTCAACCCCAAGACTGTGAAACCCAGACACCTGAAAACTTGGCACGCATACTAAGGGGACGCTGGAGGTGTGTGCCTTGAGGTGATTTGGGTTTAAGAAAAATGCATGAAAACTCTTATTAATTTAAATGTGTCCATGTGTCCGAAGCCTGCAGTAATGTCTTTAGCCATTAGGGGCAGACCTCCTGAACCAGCGCACACCTTACAGTTCGAAGTACAGGGGAGATTAGTAGGCCGAGGGACAGATTTATATGGCTGCTCCCTGTCAGGAGAATGGAGTGAACAGAGCCCTCCTTCAGGGGGCTACAGAAGTGCACAGAGGGCTATAGAAGTGGTACAGGGCTGTGCCTGGGGTGCCAGCATGGCATCACACAGGGGCACAACGGGTCCAACTCTGACAGCTGCGTCACTTTACTTGAAGGCTTCGCTGTGTCAAACTTAAGGGCGATTCCAACCCATGCAAATCCGGGTTGCATTTGCTAGTCCTAAAATAAAGACAAGTCACTGTTCCTCTTCTTTAAAAAATATACCCGTGTACAGTTCTATCCTGCTCAAGACCTCATACATGATCGTCCCACCACCACTTTATCATCAACGCAACCCCCGTGTGGCAGGTTAGGGCTGGGAGAGAGGGACTGGCTCAAAGCCACCCGCTGAGATTCACGGCTGGCGCCGTCAACTTGGGTCCAAGGGCCGTTACCTTACGCTTGTTCATCTCCAGGGCCTGGGTTCGCAGCCCCAGCTCCTTTTCTCCCGTGCCAATGTTGCTCTGCAGGAGGTGCTCTTTCTCCTCCAGCTTACGCACAACCTGTAACTGGGCATCCACCTTCAAGGGAGGAAACGGGAAGCATTTAGCAGGGGATGGTGCGCCCGTGGTACTAGCACACGTCAAAGTTCTGCGCCACGGTCAAGCAGGATCCTGAGCCTTCCATAATAACTCTGCAAAGCTGCTTCTTCAACCCAATGTACTGTGGGGTTCACTAGTCACAGGGTGGGGAAACTATGCACAGCCACTGGAAATCTCCTCACCTAGCATTGCAAGTACTGCCAACACCCTTCCAAGCCTACCTTTCTTGACTACGGGGGAGGAACACCTCCCAGCACCCCCTGGGAATCTTATTCGGCCACTTATTTGCCTTCTGAGGCCTTGATCATACAGAGGTGGGGAGCCTGTCTGGACTGCAAAGACACCACGGCGTAGTGTCTCGTACTGGTGAATGCTTCCTCTGTACTATAGAAACAACAACTCTCCCTTCACTTAGATAACTAGCATGTCAGGCAGAAAGGTTTTTCGAAGCCTCGCCTTCTCCCTCACATGCAGTTTTCTGAGCGCAGGGAAAGATTTTCGAAGAGCTTTCAGTCATGTGATAACACAAACACACACGACCTTTGCAGTCTGGAGCTGTGGGCTTATTCCTGCCTTGAGAACTAGGCCTACGGCTTCAGCAGAGCTGCCAACCTGCTCTTACCATACCGTTGTAACTGGGGGGGGGGGGAGAGAGAGAGAGACTATGACCCTCCAGATGTTGTTGGAGCCCAACTCCCGTCAGCCCCAGCCACTGCGGCCAAGGATGAGGGACGATGAGGTTGTGGTGCAGGGATAAACTTGCTTTTGCTTCAAGGGGAAAGGCAAGAATTTCAGAAAGCCGAATTCTGCAGCCTGCCCCAGATGGGAGTGCTTCTTGCTGCGCTCCTGCAGAATTGCAGCGCATGTGCGCGCACAGCCTGGAGTATTATGTTGCTGCTCAACACAATCACAGTCTCAGATGACACTTGGGCTCAAGGAGGAGCCCATTGCTGGCCCTGCACGTCCTCCTCTTTCCCTGTTACCTGTGTCTTCAGGGTAAGGACCTGATCCGCCAGCTCCTCCTTCTCTTCCTTGAGCAGCTTGTGGATCTGGTTGGATTTGATGCGTTCCGACATGAGCTTGAAGTTGGCGTCGTCCTTCTCCCTCAGCTGCTGCATCAGGCGGATGTTCTGCTCCTGCATGTCCTCAAAGGCTTGGCCAGTCACGTCCATCTCGGAGAGCAGCGCCTCTTCCTCCTGGGATCAAGAGGGAAGGGAGGCTGTGAGCTCCACCCTTCCTTTGGGCTGCTACATGAAGCCCCTTTGCGTTCAGGGTCAACTTGGAAAAAGCAGTTCATTCAAGGCGGCCTAAGAGGTGACTAGAAAAGGAATAAACCTGTGGAAGGGATGCTCCACCAACAGCGCAGGAGAGGCGGCGATAGGATTTATTCATTACATTTATATCCCACTTTTGTCCTCCCTTAAGGAACCCAAGGCAGCCTACATAATCTTCCTCCTCTCCGTGTTATCCTCACAACAACAACCCTGTGAGGTAGGTTGGGCTGAGAGTCTGTGATTGGCCCAAAGTCACCCATTGAGTTTCCATGGCCAAGCGGGGACACAAACGCAGATCTCCTGACTCCCAGTCCGACACTCTAGCCACTGCACCACACTGGCTCTCAAGTTCTCATGTGCAGGAATTAACTGATCACTTATATGAAGGAGAAGGCCATTTTCCCCAGATAGTGCCTCTTGTTTCCCCTAACAGATGCCCGCCAGGTGGATTGGACTATCACCTGCATCATTGGCCATTCTGGCTGGGGATGATGGGGTTTGCGCAGCGGCTTTCTTGGAGCAGCTAGTTATGATATGCCACACCGATCAGTGGATTTACCACACCCTTGGTGCACCTTGAGCTTTTCAGCGTGGGGTGGATTATATACAATTTAGGCTATATGGGCATCCTCTAGCCAAGGGGTATGACGATGAGACCCAAATGGCTGGACCAGGAACAAGGTGAGCCCCATCTGATGGGGCCGGTGGTAAGACGTTTGGATGGGAGAGTCCTCAGCTGAGTGGTAGGGCAGAAGGCCCCAGGTTCAATCCCTGGCATCTCCTGCCTGAAACCCCAGAGAGCCACTTCTAATCCATGCCAACAATACTGGCTAGATAAACCAACAGGCTGACTCAGTAGAAGGCTTCCTATGTTCCTATCTTAGGAAAGAAAAATATCACTGTCCTAAGAGACCATTCACCTCTCATTTATTCTCTTAAAAGAAACCCAGAGGTACAAGGAGGGCCAGGATCTCGTCTCCATCACCCCAGAGTGCAGGACACGGAATAACGGGCTCAAGCTACAGGAAGCCAGATTCCACCTGAACATCAGGGAAAAACCTCCTGTTAGAGCAGTACGACAATGGAACCAATGACCTAGGGAGGTCGTGGGCTCACCCACACTAGAGGCCTTCAAGATGCAGCTGGACAGCCATCTGTCAGGGATGCTTTTAATGTAGATTCCTGCAATGAGCAGGGGGTTGGACTCAATGGCCTTATAGGCACCTTCCAACTCTACTGTTCTATGTTAAGACTGCAGCCCCCACATAGATCGGGAAGCCTTCTCACAAACGCTCCTCACCTGCTTAGCCATGGCTAGTTTCTTCTGCAAGTATTCTATCTGTTCCTCAACCGCGCGGATCTTCCGGAGAGCATCCTCGTCGGCCATCTTTTTGCTCTCTTTTTTCTCCTTGTCTTCCAGTTCCTTCACTCTTTGCCTCAGCTCCTCCAACTGCAGCAAACAGACGTGGGAAGAGGAAAGGAGCAGATTTCAAATCAAGAATGGGAGTTTAAAAAAAAAAAAAAGCAGGAAAAGAGTTCAAAAGGTACCAAACGTCATCCACGGTCTCCTGGAGTAACTTCTTCTAGAAAACACCGATTCCAAGGAATTAAATGTTGACGGAAAGCCAAGTTCATCCAGTTCTAAAACATGGCATTAGCAGCATGCCATCCCACCCTGGTCGTAAAAGTAACCTTAATTGTTTAGAGCCAAAGGCCACCATAATATACATAAAAAGAAAAACAATACAATGCAATTACAAGCCACTCCAGATGGAATTCTTCTGTTTCACAAATAAGGTCTTGGCCACGATGGATCACGAAGAGTCAATGGAGGACGTTTCGCAATTCTCTCCAAGTTACTAGGCTGCTTTATGATGCACTGTGAACCACACCGAAGGTCCCACATGGGGCAAAAGGGCAGGATATAAGTAGATTGGGCAACAGCAGAGATGATTACCTCAGCTTTGGCCTTCTTCTCGGCAGCCATCAGTTGAACTTTGTCTCTCTGCTCCTTTGGGGCAGAGCGGTACATATCTAACAGCAGCTTCATTTCTTTCTGGCTTTCTTGGGCCTTCCTGGGGAGGTTTGAAAGAGAAAACGGAAAAGGTGGCAAGAGCAAAGCAGAATACAAGCCCGTCTCCTTCACATTGTGCTTTCAGCTTCCTACCACGGCAGGGCAAGAATGCGGGTCCCTATGGACGATGCTGGGGTGTACAAACAGGGAACCCTCGATCCAAAAATGCTCTGCGCAACCAGAACAGAACTACTGTTGAACACGACTCCAGTTGCGGTCACAACTGGAAGCTCCAAAAGAAGCGTGCAAGAACTGTTACACATTCACTGAGTTTTAGGAAATCAGGTGCTCAGCATCGCAGAGAAGAGTGGCCGTACCCACTCACCCCACCTTTAATACCAGATAATACATACGTCGATGTACTCTTTCGTTAATCCCAATAGTGCAATGTGTAGTCTGGAAGAGGGGGAGGCAGCCATTGAAAAAGGTCCAGAAACTTCAGTTCGGTCAGAATACAGCTGTGAGATTGCTAACTGGGCAATCTTCCCCAGCTCCCAGACTATTTCTGTGCCCAATTCAAGGTGCTGGTTTTAAACTCTAAGGCTCTTCAAGGCTTGAGACCAGTGTACCCAAAGAACCATCTCTCTTCACCTGGACCTTGGGATCTTCTTCAGACTTCTACGAGCGACCCTGCCGTTTGAAGTGTGGTGGGTGGCTACAGACAGAGGGCCTTTTCAGTGGTGGCACCCCGTGTGTGGAATACCCTACCCAGAGAGGCTCACCTGGCGCCAAGCTTGGTATAATTTTGATGCCGGGCAAGCTTTCTTTATTTCCCCGGGGCCTTTTAATCTGCCTTAGCTTAAAGCTTTTCCAACTCTCTGCGACGGCTTCTGTGCTTTATTTTTATCCTTTTTTATTGTTATTGAATTTTAAATTGGTTTGATTTCTTGCAGTGATCTGCCTCCACCCCACCCCCCCGAGAACTTTCTTATAGGGCAGCTTGCAAATATGATCAATAAATACAGAACCCTAAAGTGGATATTCAGCATTGGACGGTTCTCATCCCTAAACCGGAACGGAAATCCTGCTTGGCCACATTTGTCACGCTTCTTTTCCCCTCCCAAGGGCCAGTGCCGGCAGCCCAGAAACAATCCCCACCTTGAATCCCCTCTGCCTCCACCCTTTCCTCTTTGCAACACTCCAAGCAAAGGCACAGCCGGGCAGCCGTTGAGGAGACAGTCACCCGGGGGAAACCGGGCTTCTCGTCTTACTTCAGGTCCGCTTTCAGCTGCTTGACCAGCTCCGCTTCCTTCTTCCTCCCGTCCTCGTGCTTCCCTTTGTCCTTCTCTTTGGCGGATTCCCTCTCCTTCTCCGACTCCTTCTGCTTCTGCTTCTCCCGCTCTCGCTCCTTCTCCCGCTCCCGCTCCCGCTCCTTCTCCCGCCTCTCCCGCTCCTCTTCATCCCGTTTCGCCCGGGTTTCGGGGGCATCCTCGGGGGGAGCCTTGGAGGCGGTGGTGGCCTGGGAAGGAGGGTCGTCGGGCTCCGGCTTGATCTCCAGCGGCTCCTCCTTGGCGTCCTCGGTACTGGACTGGGAGTGCAGGAGGGCGCTCCCACCGCGGGAACGGGTCTGGAGCAGAATGGCAGAACACACACATATGAGACATGCTTCTCTCCCCCCCCCCAAAGGATTTCTTTTTTAATGGTCTTCCCTTGGCCTTTGGCAGCCACTGACACGTCCCATCCAGGACAGAGCTTTCAAACGTTACACCTGCGACCTGCAAGCGGTCGCTCCACAGAAGCACGCCCACCCGTCCGCGACACAAAATGCCCATGCGGACAACTGGACCTGTGTGCATTTTCGGAATCTTCGCACTGCTGCTGGCTTGTACTTTGGTTTTAAGACTTGAAAAGGTTTTCGTTTGATGTTTTGCTATGTTATTGCATTTTAGGGTTTGTTTCATGAGCCACCCCAGACAGCTTTGGCTGCTGGGTGGTATAGAAAAGTAATAAATAAAAATGTTCTCTCTCTCTCTCTCACACACACATATAACCTAGGGCCGCAGCTATTGTTTATTTTCAACGTTTTTATCCTGCCTTGTTACAAAAATATTCAACACAGTTTAATCAATTAAAAACCTCTTGAGCAGCTATAAAAATAAATATTATTTTTAATGCAAATACTTACGAAAACTACAGGTCACAAGCATGATCTTGGAAAAGGCATTTCTCTCTCACACACACACACACCCTGACCTAACCTGCACACTCTCCTTCCCTCCACCTCCCTTACCTTGCTCAAATCGGACTGAGCCTCCCGTAGCTTCCGCTTGTATCTCAACACTTCCCCTTTCAGCTGGTGGTTGTGGTTCTGGAGGCTGCTGATGAGGTGGCGCATCTCCCGATTGATGGGGCCTGCACGGAAAACATCACAAGGAAACATCTGCGTCACAGGCAAGACTCCTCAGTACTGTGGTAAAGACGGTCCTGGCTGGATGATCTACTCAGTTTCCAATCACGGAAAGGCAATGACTATATCGTGCCAGAGGGCCTGGAAATGAGAGCTGGCAAAAATCTCCCGAACGCTTGATATTTCACCTCCCAGTTACCAGAAGCCTTCTCACGCCACTTATAGCAGGGATGGGGAACCTTCAACCCCTCTCCCCCCGAGGGCCACATTCCCTTGGGGAAAAGCGGCTGGGGCTACATTCCTGCAGCACATATAAATCTCGCCTTCGTACACTCTCTCTGCCAGCTTCCCCCCGCTGCACTGCCACATGATCTGGAAAATAGCCGAGCGGTGGTTGTGGAATTGCACTGCTCAGCTGAGCGATGGGAAATGTTTTAGAAATGGATTGGTAGGCTCCGCTTGCAGCCGTATTTCAAAATCTAAACGCATGCAGGTTTTTAGCCCGTGTGATCACAGTGGTCCAACAAAAGAGGGAAACGCAGAGCTACACTCAAGAGAAAGAGAACTGCAAGAACACAGAGGGAGTTCTCAAGCAGGAACCTGCTGAAATAAAGTGGAGCCCTGATCAACCCTATCCGCAGGACCGAGCTGAACTATCATCCAGGTTTTAGGACAAGTGAATGGAATATTATCCAGATGGCTGGATAGTATAGAGCCTGTATTGAGAGGTTGGACTGGATGATCTCTGAGGTCCCTTCCAACTCACAATTCAAAATGGTTGCTTAGTGCCACCATTGCTAAAAGCTGCACAGTGCTCAATGGGTTGCCTGTGTAGGGGAAGCTATGTGGCTGCAGTCAAATTAATTTGGACTCTTAATGAAGCAAGCATCCAATGAAGAAAATATCCCTGTATCTATACAAGACCTGGCATGACATACCTGCTTGCTCATTGGCTGCAAGGGTCTGTTCAAACTCAATTCGCAGCATCTCATACTCCTTGCGGACCTGAGCGAGGGTGTCCTCCAGCTGAATAACCTCCGTTCGCAATTTCTTGTGTAGGCTGACTTCATCCCGCTAGTGAGAGAAACAGAGATGACTATTTTGATGGTGATGTTTTGGACGTCAGCAACGACTTTTTGTTGTGGGATGAGATGCCAAAAACAGACACAGGGTATCTTCTTGCACAACAAGGGAATAAGAGGTTTAGGTGAAAGCAACACGGGAGAGGTTCTTTTCGGTGGTGTCTCCCCATTGTAGAGTGGCTGGCGCTAACATTGACATCTTTTTGGTGCCAGGTAAAGATGCCAGAGAAATCCGCAATGGCATCAAATGAGTTTGGATTTCTATGAATCCAACCTGCGGGTTCCAGAGTGGACTGACTTTTTCCTTTTTTACTTTCTGGAATTTTATGCATATTTATTCATTAAAAATATGTACAATAAAAAAAACACAGGCCAAAAATGCATATTTCGCCATAGGTTAAAGCAGGAAAATGTGCATGGGGATATTTGCACATTCTCACAACTGCAAATTTGCAGAGGTGTGAATTTGCACAAATCTGGGAAATTGGGAAAAATCAGATCCTGTCAATCAGCGGGCAACGGGATGCAAGGCACCGGGCAATCCGCAAAATGCAGATGGAACGGAATTTATAAAATCCAGACATCCCTAGCACCAGGTTCAGACTTTGCACTACTCTCAGGCATTTGATGGCATGTGGGGCTTTTTAATTTAAATTTCATTGTTTTATCGGCTCTTGGTCTTTTACCGTTACTGTTTTTAGCTCTTTTAAATTGTTTTACGTTTTTGTATATTTTAATTCCTGCTGTAAGATGCCTCGGGACATTTTGTGAGAAAGACATATAATAAAGTTCTATAATGATGAGTATTATGATCACTACTATGACTATACAGTATACCTCAAAGACTAAACAGCTAGTCCTTTTCTAAATCCTTCCTGAATGACCATAGGCTCATACTACAGGGCTGATCAAGCATCCACCATTTGGAATGTACTGTGTTCTGACTGACAACTGCTGTCTTTGTCCCTACCAGGTTCAAAATGAAGGGCTCTGTGGACTGAGCGGCAAAATCACCTCTGCCGAGCAAGAGGCATGGCATGCAATTCTGCTGAACATGCAGATTGGCTCACCAGGGCGGGGGTGTCTCTCCCCCACCCCCAACTGCACACTCACTGAGTTCCCCTGGCAGAGCAAACCGAGCAAAGTTTAGACACAGCTCTCTTGCTCTCTCTCGCTCTCTGGCAGAGAGAAAGAGTACAACATACAAACCTCTGGCAGAAACTCTCAGAGCGAACGCTGCTCTCAACAGGAACGCCAGAAAAGACGACGATTTTAGAATCAGTATTGTTACCCTTCCTTTGAATTATAATAACGTGTATCAAAATCCAGCTCCTGAAGAAGGATTTTGTATCCGAAATGTTGGGCTTTTGAATACATCATTAAAAGATACACGCTTTTCACAGCACCAGAGTTCGTGTCTCTTCTTTTCGCCTTAAGCAGATCCATTACACTCTGACTGGCAGTCGCAGGTCACTGAAGATGTCCGGGGTTGAAACTGGAACCTTCTGCATGCCTTACAACTGAGCTATGGCCTGGTCCTCCTTCAAGCGAGCGTTCCAGCTTCCCCTCTCACTTCTGGTAGGCAAAGTCCACCAGGGACTCGAACCGACTGCTGCAGAAGGCGCAACGCTTGCCTGCACACCAGCTGGCTCCACCACATGGCTCACTTACCAGGTCACCTGGGGGCAATCCTTACCCATCACAGGCGACCAGGTAAGCAGCTCTCAAAAAGCCTCCGTTTAGCAGAGTCCATTCTCATTGCTACAACTATCGCTGTACTTCTCTTTTATCCCATATCCTCACCTAAATCGCAAGCCTTCTGGGTGGGAGCTGGGTTACTTCTTCTGTTCTCTACAGACTGCCCTTAAGGCACTGCTGCTGCTCATTACACTTCAAGCCAAGGGTACTGAATCTCCTTCACCCAAGGGCCAAATTCAATTTTGGAGAAGCTCTCAGAGGCCCCATTCTACTGGTGGGTGGGGCCAAAGGCGAAGAGGGCGGGGCAAACATCCCAGCCTATTTTAGCTTAAAGCTCTTATTGCAAGCAATTAAGCCTTAGGAGAGGCATTTCAACCTTTTAGAAAAACCCATGCAAAAGCCAGGAAACCACCAGTCAAGGGGCCAGGGGAGGCAAGAGTGGCTATCTGGGGAACCCCAGGAGCCGGATTTTGCCCACGGGCCGGAAGTCCTGCACCCCTGCTTTAAAAGGTCAACGCACTCCCATCCTCCCGGATCGAAGGGCGGAGGAAGAAAGACACAACGGGAGGGAGCACTTACCTCAATGAGTTCCACTTGGCGCTGGTGGGTACCTCGAGTGCCGTGAAGCAGAGTGCGGGCCTCGTCCAGCTGCGATTTGAGTTGGAGGCTCTCGTTGTACAAGACGGAGAACTGGGACTGCATGCAGCGGTATTCTGGGGTTTCCTTCACCACCTCTTCCACTGCCCGCCTCAGGTCCACCTGGGCCACGGAACGTGGCGGGGAGGAGAGGCAAAAGGGAAACGGGGCCACGTCACACACAGCAGGAGTGAAGGCAACGAAGGCCACACTCAGCACAAAGGACAGAGGAGTCAAAACGCCTCATGTTTCAAGGCCTTTGCTCACAACAAAGGCCGCCCTCAAAACCAATGCTGACTTTGCTGACCCTCCGACTTGGGCCACAACTATAACCTTTTGGCCTGCGTTCACGCTAAATATTCTATGCACGGAGTGGGCAAGCTCAAGATTTTGCTCCTGCTGCCCGCCACCACCACCACGCAAAGGCGGAAAATGCCGGGGGTCACAGGTGCCTGCCAGTTTTGGAGGAGTTTCTGAAACTGGGGTTCCTGAGGCTCAAGAAGAGACTGTATCACAGATACGTCAACACTCTCACTCCAGGTGAGGGCAAAACCTAAACAAGGCGCATCCAAAGCTCCAAGAGAACAGAAGTTTGCAAATCGATCAAATGGACAACCAGTTTGTTGTTCTGGTTTTAGTTCAAACTTCCTTCGCAAGAGAATGCACCATGGGAATGTTCCAAGGCAGTATTCAGTCCCTACTTTGGTGAAATACAACTGCTGGTTTCAAGACGCGTTTATTAAAGACTTGTAGCAATCAACTGAAAGCAGCTGAGGGATATCCAAGATATTATATGTGATTTTCAGGCCCTGATTTCTCAAGTAGGAAACATATACAGTATAAAAGGATGTCTATGTGTATATCTCATGGCAACAAGAAACTGACCAGGATCCCTCTTCACATGTATTTGGGCACCATTTATATAATACACAATGCAGAGGGGCATCATCTGAAGGCACATGATGTGGCCACCTCGCTAAAGCTAAGCAGGTCTGGAGATGGACACGCCTGGATTAGAGGCTGCTTGGGAACCCTATGCAGACTGCTTTCAGTTCAATGCAGGGAAAAGTGAGATATACATTAAACAAACAATAAATACATTTGGTTATGTATCAGGAATTGGTTCTGATACACGAAACAATGCATCAAACTGCCTTCAGAAATAAGGAAGATAGAAGAATTTTCAAATGTCTCCAGTCTGCTTAACTGGCCCGGAAGGTGGCAGTATTGCATCATAGAGCAGTATGTGGTACAATGAAGCCAACCTAACATCCCAGTTCACATGGTCAAATAACCCAAGGTTAGCAAACCAGGAGTTGTTTGTGAGCACACGGGAACGAGCTTGCGTCCTTGCTCCTGCGCATTCCCCCACTTAAACTCTTCCCAGACCAACACTCTGGCCTGTTTAGGATTAAATAACCCAGAGTTTTAACCCATAGCTTGTTGATGGTTTAAGATGCTGGATTCTTTAACCCTAAACAAATCAGAGTGTTGGGTTCACATGTTCCTGGGTCGTTTACAGAGCAGAAGCGGGTGGGAGGCAACACATTTGCTCCAGTGTGGCCACAGCTAACTATGGGTTGTTTAACCCACAGTTAGCCACTATGTATGAACCAGCTCAATAATGAGACCAACATTAAGAACTTGGAGGCATGCACACAATATTATTTTTAAAGAAGCAACTAGAGTTACAAAAAAAAGCAAACACACCCTACCCAAGTCGTACACTGCCCCTGCCCTAGCCATTCCCCAAATCTGCATCATCAGAAATAGATTAAGGCTCTTGTGAGCCCACCCTCTAAGGAGGCTGCCTGTAGTGTGCCTACTCTGACCATGCCTCCTTCCAATGGGATAGGCCCCTTTTCTGGGGTGGCCCCCTCTCCGATGTGTCAGGCACTGACAATTGTGGGCTTTCGGTGATTACTAAAACCGTACTTGTTTACTCTGGCTTTTCCCAAGCGTTATCTTATCTAAATGCTGTTATGCTTTTAATGGTGCATTGTTTTGTAATGTATTGTGAACTGCTTTGGGATTTTAAAAATGGGAAGCAGTACATAAATATTCTAAAAGAAATAAATGAATAAAAGAGGATGGGCAATTCTGGCCCTTTGGACCAGTCCGTTATTCACCATACAGACACAAAGGACAATTACCTGCCCTTGTCAAGAGCCACCAGGGTTTAGAACTAGCAACCCCCAGCTCTGGGTGCAGCAGCTCTGGGTGACAAGCCACTAGAGCTACAGTTTGTAGCATCTTCCTGGACAGTGAAGCCCCAGCCATCCAGGCCAGCCATTGGAGAGGAAGGGCTATAAAGAGTTTCCTGTTTGGGCTAAGACTTTGCCTGCGCACCAGAGACCTTCCGGGCTCTAACTCCCGGCTTTGTCCCTCAGCTCCTGGGTCCCCTCCGACAGCTGCTTACAGCTATGACCTGACGGCCCTCAAAAGGAGGCTAACTGCTATGCCTCTGCACGAGTTCCTCCTCTTGACTTTGCCTCCATCCAATCGGGAGGCACGCCAGAATAGTGGCTCATGCAGAAACACCAGAGTGGAGACTCTTACACAGACTCTAAAAGGAAACCTTTTCGGGTGCAGGAACAAACCGTGCCTCCAATTTCAACCCAGGGTGGGTGGGTGGGTGAAGCTTTCCCCAGGTCTCAGAAATTTGAGAAACACAAGCCGATTCGTACCTTTAACTTGTCATTCTGAGTTGTCACCTCCTCGAGATCCTGACGCAACTTCTCCAGTTCGCTCAAGCGGTTCTGGGCAAGCTCCTTGTTTTCCTCAAGTTCTGCGTTCATCTCTTCAAACTATAAGGCAGAGGGGGGGAAAGTATCTTTGTATCTCCCTCTCTCTCTCCCAACTATCTTGTCCCTGGCCTGCACCTGCCTGGACAGACTCAAGATTTACCTTCCGAGAGTTGATTGTGATCGTACCCCCGTACAGACTGCTGCCTGCTCCATACACCTTGTAGCCTTTAGAATTCACCTGCAAAGAGGATACATTATTTAAAAAAATTAAAACTAAGAATTTTTATGTTCCAACATGTGACAGTTGCTATCAACAAGACACAATTAAAATATTTATTTCAGGGGTGGGCAACGTGTGGCCCTCCAATTATTTTGGCATACAACTCCCATGATCCCTCACTATTGGCCATGTTGGCTAGGGCTGATGGGAGTTTGAGACCAAAACAGCTGAAGGGCCACCCCTGGTTTATTCGCTGACAAAACTGCATACTCTTCCTGAACATTATTTGCACTGTTATTCTTATCCATGGCAGGTAATCCACACTTTAAACAAGCGTTTTTTGTGCTAAGTGGCAGATCGTCAACTCTATCAATACTAAGGCGATGATCAGTGCAAGGATGTCCTGTCGCCTTCACCGCCTCCTTTCAAAATACCGCATTTCCAAGATTTTTCTCTAGAACAACAGGGACTAGGAAGTTGTTTTTACTTTTTAAAACAGCAAGAGAAAATTGTTTTATGGTTCCCATTTTTAAAATGATGCTGTTTTGGAGTGAAACTGTTTCACTTTATGAATATTGAGAGCCACTTTGGGGATAGTCATTAAAAAGTGGGATGCATATCAAAAAATAAAATAAGGTCCAAGCTTATATTTCACCCTTCTGACAAAACGATATTGCCCAGCGTTGCTCCAACCCTAGGACCACTACTGAGGGCACCGGCGCTTACTCGTTCCAGGACGTCCGCCAGGTGCCTGTTGAGCCGTTGCTCCCGCTTGCGAATTTTGTCAATGTCCCACTGCAAGTCATCAATCATTGTCTCCAGGACGGATACACGAGACTCTGCTGCCTCCACTTTCCCTTGCAATTTGGAAAGCTGCGGCCAAGGAAGGAAAGGAGAAAGTGGGTCAATGCAAGAACGGACATCACTCGCGATCACTCACAGGGCCACTGCCTGGACTTGCTTTTCTACACATCAATCCAAAATTATTAAGGCATGGATCAGACCCAGCTTCTCTGGGAGAAGACAAGCCAAAGACAGGCAGAGGTGCTCCAGGCCACGGCAGCCACCTGGCAGCTCCAGGAATAATACTGGGTACAGAAGTACCCCCAAGCAGTGAACCTGAGCCTTCAGACGGAGTACATCCAGAACAGGCTGTACCCTTAACCCCGGATTAGCTTGTCTGCTGACCAACAGGACCTCCACCTTCTATGGATTAAATCTTGTTGGTCCACATCCAATCCATCACTGTGCACTAGTCCCTCCATCCCAAAGAACCACTGAATTCAGAAACCCCCATAACAGCTACGATGATGCAGAACGGATGGCAGCATTGGGAAGGTATGTCTCTGGGCAACCTCTGGCCTACGGGAAAGCTGACTGCTGTGGTTCACTGGGACTTTTGCTGAGACAAAGGCTGTGTGTATATGAGCTTGGGAGTTGGGTTGATGATAACAAGGAAGGGAAAGGCGTCCACACTGCAGAAGAGGCAAAGAAGGACACCCAGAGGCCAGTGGATGGTGAAGCCATAACATGGTGCTAATAGCATTAGGTTTGAGAAGATGCTGAGATGGCATGGAACAATGGAAAGCATACAGTGACATAGGAGATACGGATAAACAAGGAGAAAAGAAGAGGTCTGTGCCTATTTCTAAGCAAGGTAGGAAGATCTGGCCCCATCCCTGATCAATATAAATAAATCAAGGGAAAGAATTGTATATCTATTGTAATGAGTTGATAAATATAATAAAATGAAAAAGTTATTACAAAAATAAATAAATAATAATAAATCAATATTTTAAAAAGTGCAGGATGGAGAGTAGGGACACACATTCCTTCTCTTTCCTGGGGAGAAAGGACCACCAGACCCATTTGCCTGGAAGCTATCAACTGACCTTGTTACTGGTTCAGATTTACCCACGGGGATTTAATTTTGAACCCAGATTTGCACCACCCATCTAACTGTCGGCTGCCACAGTGGTGGCTTGCCTCCCATCTTCTCTGCTAGTTCTCAAATTACAGCCACTGCCTATCACTTTGCAATTGGCCTTTGCCAAATTCACCAAACACAAGTCCCGCCCCATGGAGGAGAGTCACTAAAATTCTTTCCATTTACTATAATTACAGTGCATTCGAAAAGGGATCACCCCAGCCTCACTTCCTATCGAGCTTTGAACTCACCATCACTTCCCCAGAAGCCCAAGCTCTTCCTTTGCCTTCACATCAACAAAACAGGAACAAAACAAGCATAACGGAGAGCCACTCGTGGCAAAAGTAGTTGGACAGCGGCTCACAGGGTGGATTCAGGCAGGTTACACGCCCTCTGCCTAACCAGCCCAGGTGGCTGCAGATGTATACATCTCTACCCCACTCCTTGTTTCAATTAATACGCACAGGCACCACCTGCCAAAATAAAAGCAGCCCCGCAACTTTGTGGACTGCCTGATTTTTGCATTGCACATCTTTTCCTTGTACCTCTTGAGACATGGAGTGGTGCTTTTCCTGAAGCAAATCGCCCAGTTCCTGCAGCCGCCTGTTCTCATTTGCCAGGTAGGAATTCAATTCTTGGACAGCCTCCTCTATCAGGCACACATCTGAAGGAAGAAAAGAATTATTATTAGTGGTATTAGTATTATTTGTATCCCACCTTTTCCCCAATACTGGGCCTTAAGGCAGATTTACAAAAATAAAATATGTATAATTAAAACATATAAATAGAAACACACAAAAGTTAAAAATATTAATAAACATGCTTCAATATTAAAACATGTAAAAGAATTAATTTTGTTTTTAAAGCTGCTTTCTAGACCCATTAATGCTTTGAAGGCAGACTTCAAAATGGGGGGAGCAATGCCCATAGGATTTCAAAGTACTGGGTGACTAACAAAAGATAATGAACAAACAAAGAAAGACAAAAGGCTTCGACATCCTGCAAAGCTCCCTTTGTTCCTCTGTGTGTGTGTAAGTGTATGGAACTTTACTACGTGCTTGCCCAGACCCGGATCTGGCGTAGGACTGTAGATGGAAAAAGACACTGGGCGGAAGATATAGACCTAGAAGAGCAAAAGCCCCACTAAGAAAAATGTTAGGCCTCAACAGCATCTAGCACCATCAACGCACATTACAATAGGGAAGGCTACAATAAAAGAAACGGCTCATTCTAAGTAAAAACATGCAGTTGGCAGTTGGACTCCTGGCCAAAAGACCAGTTGGGAATAGTTGAGATCAGCCGTGGCACTTTACAGAGGCCTATCTTTCCTATGAGAACGAGGGGTAAAAGGGATGTAGCCCTCTAGATGTGGAGCTCCAACTCCCATGACCCTCAGCCAGCATGGCCAGGATCAGGGACGATGGGAGTCCAACATCTGGAGAGGTCCAGGTTCCCTAACCAAAATTCACTTCAACCAATAGCTTCCGTTAACTGAAGCGACTGCAAAAAGACCAAGTACTATATTTCATTATGTATTTGCCAGGTTGACTTCAAGGTCAATGGACTAGCAATGGATTAGTCTGGAGGGGACGTTTGTCATTTATCCAAAAAGGCTCTTAAAACACATGAATTTTTTAACCACCTAATAGCTCACTTTGGACAACACATTAGTCAACAGTGGTTTTAGCACTCCACGGTGGAGTTTTTACATCACTGTTCAAAAACGTGTTGTCTGGTTTGGAAACTCCACGCAATGGTGGAGGTTTTTTTGGAAAATGCTCCACGCAGAATATCTATGCTGGGCAGAGGGAAGTTCCTGCACAACCATTGTGTTGCGCGTTGTGTGGAGGGCACTGTGGAGATTTCCGTTGCGTTGACTTTTCCCACTGGCTACAGAGTTCCCTGGCAAGAGCGGTGAAAGGAGCGAGTGCTGCTCCAGGAGAGCCGCCAGGATTGTTTTTTGCACCAATGGCTGATGGGATACCATTGGGAGGACCGGGGGAGGAAAGAGGGCAGAGGAACTCTCAAATGTTGTAATGGTGGATTTTACTCAATTCCACGGTAGCCCACAGTCACTCAATGGTGAAGTTTGAATATGTTGTGTGGGGAGTACCCCCTAAAAACTCTACCGCTGAGTGGAGTTTTCACACTGTGTTGACTAACGTGTTGTCTGAACTGAGCCGATGTGATACATATTCCTGGCTTTATCCCAAGCGGAAGGAGACTGGTACAACAGTGATGGTTACCAACTTGATTTTGTGATGGCCAAGTTGGATAGCTTTCAGGTGGATTAGAAAAATTCATGGAGGATATGGCTATCATTGGCTACTAGTCATAATATCTATACGCTACCTCCAATATGAGAGGCAGGATGCCTCTGTATACCAATTGCTGGGGAACATGAGCAGGAGGGTGCTACTGCATTCATGTCCTACTTGTGGGTTTCCCACAAGTAGCTTGCTTGGCCGCTGTGGAAACAGACACTGGGCTAGATAGGCTTTTGCTCTGATCCAGCCTGGCTCTTCTTATGTTCTTATATAGGCCATACCTCCGCTGTTCAGCTTCTGCGAGAGCACATCCACTCTCTCCTGCAGTTTATCGTACATGGCCACAATCTGCGTGACTGCACGTCGGGAAGACTCCACACGTTCCTGCAACTGAGATTCCATCTCCTCACTGGTGCTGCTGGCCAGGGTTGCCAGAAAGGAGAATGCAGGCTCAAGTATCTCCCCTGGGAAACAACAGTGTAAGAAAAATGGCCATGACAGGATGCACGTCCGAGTTTCCAAAACCCCAGACAGGCAAGCCTTCCCCAAAAACCCAGTTTCATACCATCTCCAACTAGGAAGTCGCATTGACAGGAGAAAGCACAAGCCAACCCCGAAGCAGACAGGGGCAGAAACCTCACCTCGCTCCCTCTCGTCTTTGCGTTCCTGGTTGCTGTCCGAATCAGGTTCGGGTTCCGGCACCACCAGGGCTTTCCGCTCGGACAGGAGGTCTCCGAGGCCTTGGTCCAAGTCGTAGCGTTTCAAAATGATGCTGATGTTCTCGTCAAACTGGAGGGAAGAAAAACAGGCTTTAATTTTTAAGCCGGTTAGGGCAAACAAAACGAAGAGAGGGGGACCATGAGAGAGGGAACGCAGCAGACCTGACTCCAGTAGCGATTGACAATCAGTAGCGAAGCATCGTCCGTGGCCTGCCGCCGTTCCAGCTTCTCAATGTGCTCTCGCAGCTCATCCTCGATGGCCTGCCGCTGGTCCAGCATCTCCGCCAGCTTTCGGTTCTTGGTCTGGAGTGTGCGAATGTCCAGTTCTTCCTGAAATCATACCAACTTCAGTTATTACAATACCGCCTAGGCCTCATTCTCTCCAAAATGGTGGATGTGGGCTATGTCGCCTCAGATGGAATGTTCTTCCAGTACCCACCCCACACACCCCAAATCAGACTTCTGTAGAAAATTAGCATGACAGGAGGAAGAGTTCTAGCCTAGACATGCAAACTTTTTATGTGCAAGGAACGGGGAGGGGGGGGATGTTACTACGAAGGAACAGTCAATCAAGTAAGCCTCCAACTATAGCTCAGAAACAGGTTTGCCACCTCAGTGAGAACTAGAGGCGCGAAGGGCCCCGCCCCCAAAATATTTTTTCCAACAATATGCAGTGCGCTGTGCATGATACAGCTCTCTAAAAACAAAACAAACAGCCACTAGTAGCGCAAACAGTTTATACATTCTTATATTTTGAAAAAACTAAATTCTAAAATTGAAAAGTTTCAAGATTTTTAAACATATACCTCTATCAACAGTTTATATATGCGTATGTTGAAAAAATAAACATTTTTAAAGCTATAGAATTTTAAACGTTAGAATTTTTAAAATGTTTAGATCTATAAAAATTTATGAACTAAATGAACTACTAGCGGTCATTTGTTTTGTCTTTTTTTTCCTGTGACATTTTTTTCTTCGGGGGGGAACTGTTCCCCCCCTACACACATTTTTTAGTTTCTTCATACCTAACAAAAACTAGCCCTCACAGAGCCCAACTGGTTGATGAAGCTTATCCCAACAACCACAGGAATTAATGTGAGAACAAAACCAAAACAATATGGCATTCAAGGTCTGGAATTAATCCAGCAGGTTCATCCATTAAGAAATAGGGAATGGTGGTACAGAAAGAAATACAAACCGTTGAGGAGACACCACCAAGTTTAATGGTCTCCACGGTAGTCCCGGAGTCCTCAACACCAGCCTTCTTCTCTGGAGGCCCTGAGGGACTAGACTCTGCCACCACTCTTTTGTTCCCAATTCCAGACATGGTGGTTACAGGCTGGAGACTCCACCTCTCCAGGTTTTTCCTGAAAGATAGACGAATTTTATTATTTTAAAGAAAACAGTTTGTGGGTTTATTGCTTCTCTATTTCGTTCCATAAGAAGCGTTCCTAGCCAGCACCGCAAATCATACTCGAAACAGGCTTCAAGCAAGTCACACCCGCTGTATCAGTTTTCTTGTGCTGAAGGCCCAGTTGTTTTCACATAGAAAACAAACATTCATACTTCAGTTTTGAAATCCACAAAATGAAGCTGTAAGATGCCTATTCACTTAGTTAATTCATTTCTCCTTGTGTCTCAGGAAATTTCAAACTTACAATCTCTGGGAACCAGCACTGAGAACATATTTAACTTTTTTTAAAAAAAAAACACATCAAATATTTTGGGGCACACCCCTGTTCCGGCTGTCCAAAGCAGGGCGAGTTAGGGGTAATGATATCTCCCTAGCCTACTCACATCACATCCAGCCTACTTAAATACAGACAAACAGAACAGGCCATAGAAACACAGAGAAGGCAGGCAGGGGACTGGAAGACACCCCAGCTGACAAAACACATTGTAGAAGAGAGAACAAGGGTTCCCATTCTCTGGATAGAAGGGTGCCCAGGAACCTGAGTCTCAGAAGCAAGGCTTGGAGGAGTGGGGGAGCCCGTTTTGTTGCAACCCAATGTCAAAGTGTACAAAGGTCCCGAAATTAAATGTTGGGTGACAGACTTGTTGGGCCAAGCCACAAAATAGAATATCGTATCCAACAAAAGTGGGCCATTTCTGTGAAACCTGGCAGAGCTTTAGGGATACCTCATTAAGTGGTGGCATCTATGCCCCTTATTAGTCCCCTTTCTCTCCCCCCCCCCTCTCTCTTCTCTATGGGGCCTGTGGGGGTGAGAAGGATAGCCAGTGTTGCTCAAAATAAAGTTCTGTCACTCTTAGCACGGGGTAGACAACCCAGTATCCTCCAAACTACAGATCTCAGAACCCCTGCCCATGGGTCATGCTAGCTGGGGCTGATGGGAGCTGCAGTCCAAAAAAAGGCTGGGGCGTATCAGTCTGCCTTAATGGAAGGGCGCTCTGCACGTGCTTGCCGGCCCTCTATCCAAGGCAATACAGATTGTGAAATCTAAAGCTGGCAACTGTAATCCAGGACGTACACAAGGGCTACTCGTTCAGCTCGCAGTTCAAGCACAGACCACCGCTGTCACCCTCGGCTCTGTCCTCTACCCCACCCCTCTTTCAAGGGCTGGGACGACCCCCCCCCCCCCCCGCTTTCGCCAAGGCGCCCAGCCGCCTCCACCTCCCCGTATTAGAGATGCTCTCACTTGGTCGCACACTCACCAGCGACCCAACCCAGCCTCCGGCCTCCAACACTCCGAACAGGAAACAGCCCTGCGACGACAACGGCAGCCGAACCAATCCGGGCCTCGTTTCTTTTCCCCGCCCCACTTACCTCGAGTCCCCGCCTCTGCCCGTAGTCAAAATGGCTGTCCTTCGCGAACCATAGCTTTACGGCGGTAGACAGACAGGAGGGAGGCAACTTCCGCGTCTGCTGCATGGCTGCGAATGGAGCGAGAGAGGCTTCTGAATTTGGGTGGGTAGTGCAATCCGAGGCACCTTCTATTGGGAAGTAAGTCCCATGGAGTTCAATGGGACTCACGCCCCGATAAATGCCTATAGTAGCCTTCCCTAACTTGGTGCCTCCGGGGTTTTTTGGGGGGGACTACAACCTCCAGAATTCCTGGCCATTACCCATGGTGGCTGGGGCTGATGGCAGTTGAAGTCCAATTCTGGGGGTACCAGGTAAAGAACATAAGAGACAAGCCGGATCAGATCAAGGCTCCAACTAGTCCAGCACTCTGTTCACACAAGTGGTCAACCATCTGTCGACCAGGAACCCAGAAGCAGAACATAAGTGCAATAACACCCCTTCCACCCATGTTCCCCAGCAACTGGTGTACATTGACCTACTGCCTCGGATACTGAGGTAGCATATAAGCCATCAAGACTAGTAAACATCGATAGCCTTCTCTACTAGGAATTTGTCCAATCCCCTTTTGAAGCCATCCCAACTGGTGGCCCTCACTACCTCTTACAGAAGTTGGAGGTTGGGGAAGGCTGGTGCAGTGGTGGCTGGTGGCTCCTATTTCAGTAGGGCAGTGAATCCTCTCTGGATTTCAGTCAGAACTCTAAAGGCTCTATCCAAGGTGCTGAACTCATTTGGGGGATCGGGTCCGGCACTTTGGGGAGTTTTTAGAGTTCTGACTCAAACAGCCGAGCGGATTCACCGCCCCATTGAGACAGGAGCCACCAGCCCCCACTGGGCTGGTGTCTAGGATTGCAACCCAAACTGCATTGATCCTTGGTACAACCCGAGGTGTGTTCTGTGACTGGAATTGCCCGATGGAAATCCGAACCAGTTCAGAGGGAAGTAACCAGGCGGAGATGGAGGGTTGAAGAACTTCCCCCGAAGAGTTTAAGAGCCCTGTTGAGCCTCGACTGAGAGTCAAACTGCGCATGGTTGTTGTTGATGGTAATAATAATAATAATAATAATAATATATTTATTTATAACCCGCCTCTCCCTCCGGATCGAGGCGGGGAACAACAATAAATATAAACACAAGGACCACAAAATAGATAAAACATTAAAAGAAATAAAAACTAAAGGGAAAGGCTGTCCTTGGGCATGAGAAATGTTGGGAAACTGATTGCTGTGGGCGCTGTGGGGTGCCATGATAATTTCCTCCGCCCCTATACTAAAATCCTAGATTTCCCCATTGCTTTCTATAGGCAGGTCTCAGTTCCCCGGGGCGGGGGGAGTCTTCAAAAGGAACCCGGATGTATTGTATTCAAACAACATGGGAGTGATAGACTCTATTATTCCTCTCTCTATGTCATGCCTTCTTTTTGGCAAGCTTCAAAACATTTTGCATTCCCAGACCTGTGCCCTTACTAAGTATGGCCGCCAACATCTATTAATTCCTACACGCTTGAAGTTCTTGTGACCTTAGGAAAATTTCTGCCCCCTTTTTCTTCTTACCCCATCTCATATTTCTCTTTATTTCCAACACGGCCACGAAGTCTCCTTGCCCAGAGTTGTAATGGCTACCTCCCATTTGTTATTTTTAAAATTCTAGAATTAGCTATGTGGTTAGAGAGAGAACGGTTGGTCACAAATACTATTCTCCTCAATTTGAAGTGGAGGAGGCGGCTTAGGGAAAGAGGTAAGCAATAAAAATTGAGAAGGGGTGGGAGAATCCACCCATTCGCTTAGTGGAGTGAAAATAAAGTACATATTTCCAGAGGAGTAGCTGTGTTAGAGCACAATTCCATATATGTCTGCTCAGAAGTAAATACCATTGAATTCAGGGGACCTTACTTCCAGATAAGTATGCATAGAATTGCAGTTTTAGTCTGTTGCTGCAAAAACAAAGATTCTTGTGGCTGCAATCCAATACCCACTTACCTGGGAGTAAGCCCCATTGAATTCAATGGAACTTCTGGGTAGATAAATAGATATGCAAAAAGCACTCTTGAAGTGACTTATACACCATACAGAAATCCATGATTAATATGGATGTGGCTGAGGAACAGCATAAAATACTACGAATAAATAAAAGTAATAAAATATAACAGGCAGAAAACCTCAAATCAATATAAACCATAATCAGCACAATAATACAAATAAAAATACCATTAAAACAATATAAAAACAATACAATAAAATCTCCCCTCCCCCCAGTCTAGAATGAACATCAAAGCAACTCAAAACAATTGGGCCATAACTAAAGTCTAAATGCCTGGGGAAATAATAAATATGTCTTGGCCTGGTGCCGAAAAGATGACAGATGCAAAGAATTGTGGCATAAACTTTTGTGGACTACAATCTGGTTCATCAAGTGCATGGTTTCCTAGGTTACAGGAATGTAAGAACATGAAACTGTTCATATTCTTACATGAAGCCATTGGGTGCAGTCGTCCGGAGTTTTGGAGTGCGTTGTCATCACTATGCTGATGACATGCAGCTCTACTCCTTTTCATCTTCATCAGATAAGGCAGTGGAAGTGCTGCACCGGTGCTTGGGTGTGACAATGGGCTGGATGAGAGCTAATAAACTGAAACTCAATCCAGACAAGACTGAAATGCTGTTGGGGGGGGGGGGTCTTCTGACAGGATGGAGGGTGTTCAACCTATTCTTGATGAGGTTGCACACCCCCTGAAGGAGCAGGTTCGTAGCTTGGGGGTTCTCCTAGAACTATCTCTGTCACTTGAGGCTCAGGTGGCCTCGGTGGCACGGAGTGCCTTCTATCAACTTCAGTTGGTGGCCCAGCCACGCACCTATCTGGACAGGGATAACCTGGCTTCTGTTGTCCATGCTCTGGTGACCTCCAAGGTAGATTACTGCAATGCACTCTAGTCTTTGAAGACGGTTCAGAAGCTGCAGCTTGTGCAAAATGCAGTGGCTAGATTGATAACAGGGACTGGAAGGCTTGAGCATATAAGACCTACTGTGGCCTGCTTGCATTGGCTGCCTGTATGTTTCCGAGCCCGATTCAAGATGCTGGTTTTAACCTATAAAGCCTTACATGGCTTGGGACCACAATACCTGACGGAACTCTTCTCCCAACATGAACCTACCCGTCCACTACACTCAACATCCAAGGCCCTCCTCCGAGTGCCTACTCCAAGGGAAACTCGGAGGGTGGCAACAAGGGAGAGGGCCTTTTCTGTGTTGGCCCCCCAATTATGGAATGATCTCCCCAACGAGGCCCACCTGGCACCAACATTGTTATCTTTTCAGCACCAGGTCAAGACTTCTCTTTTCTCCCAGGCATTTAACAGCTTATGTTGAGTTTTTAAGTGAGTGTTTGGCCTGCTGAGAGTTTAAAATTGTTTAAAATGTTAGCTGTTTTTTATGTTTTTAAATTTTGTATATTGATTTTTAATGTTCAGTCTTTTAATCTTTCTAAACCGCCCAGGGAGCTTTGGCTATGGGGCAGTATATAAATGTAATAAATAATAAATAAGAAGAGCAGGGCCAGAAAACAATGAGCTCCATCACACCTACTTTTTTTTCTGGTATGCATCCACGATTTTCACCTCCATTTCATTAGTGTGTCAAGCGCTGCTCACTTTCATGTGGGTGCGCTATTTCACTTTACCTTTTCACCTGCGCCAGCTAGCGCTTCCTGGTATGCCATTGCGCTCGCCCCACCCCGCCCCTTTTCCTTCTCCCTCCAGTTTATTGGTTTTTGTGCTCGATGGACATTGTGATGGATGTGGGCATCTTCCCCCCCCTCGCTCTGGTTTTGTTGTCTACTGTTTTAACGACGTAGTGTTTGATCGATTAGGTACTGTTTCTTTGGGCTGTGCAGAGCTCTGTAATTTTTAAAGATAAAGAGATGAAACTTAGCACCATGATAGCTCTTAAGAAGGGTTTTAGCCATGCCAAGTTTGAAGCAGATCCATTCATTCCTTGATTTTTAGGATTATTTTTATTTTAAAAATCCCCTCAAACCATCCCCCCATTCACACACACACACACACACACACACACACCATCCTATCCCCATAGCTTCCCAAAAGAAGGAAAAGACAGAACAGAAGTGAAAAGAAAATGAGAGAGAAATAGACACCAGTGGAATCTTTCTGAGGGTTGTTTTTTTTAAAAAAAAATTAAAATGTCTAAACCTTATCTGGTGGTGGTGGTGGGGATCGTTTGTAAGGAGAAAACTGAGCCGGGGGTGGATGAAGCCAGGCAGAGGGCAGGGTTGTGTTAATTAACTTCTCTGATTCTGTGTTAATTCATCCCAATGTATATTCGAAACTGCACAGGAGCTTTTATCCTTTCCTTTGGTGATGCACAGCTGTGCATCTCCTCTGTATAAAAATAGAGATCTGCAGCATTCCCTGACGGTTTGCTCTAATGGGGTGAAATGAATTGGTGCTCTCCCTATGAGAGCACCTCACCCCAATTTTGCCCCCATTAGAGCAAACGGTCAGGGAATGCAGCAGATCTCTGTTTTTATAAACTGAAGATGTACAGCTCCATTTGGAGTTCAAGGATGGCTGGCCACTTGAAGATCATATGATACAATGCGAGGGACTCATTAGAATGGAACAGGTACAGTTGATAAAGATGCAACAGCCTTTGACTGACCTTATCAGATAGATTAACAACGCCAAGTAGAAGCAGAATCTTTACAAGACTATCCAATCATGGTTCATATAATACACGTGACCTTGACTTCTTGAGTATGTGTGGGGATCTATTCTATAAACATAGCGACTTTACAGGATGCCAAGAAAAAACTTGGAATTCCTCACAGTTTATCTGCCTTTGGCAGCCTTTCAGTTTTCGCAGGTCAGTGAATGTTTTTGTGTGAGATAAGACTCATTTGGATTGTCTATGTTTGGGTATAGTCTTCAGGATGTATCCTCCCCAATACAAGTCCCGATAAAACTTTTACGGGTGCTTAAAGAACTTTCTTGACATTTGTGAGACAAGGATGAACGAAAGAGCAACTTCTCTCAGCGGTTATTATAAACTAGATATTATGTATAATAATAGCGGTCAGTTGGCTGAACAATATCATGTGTTAAGAACTGTGGATTCACATGGATTTAATATAGTTTATAACTCTAAAATTCTCATGTCCAAAAAGAGTAAAAAAAAACAGGAAAAGCATCTTTGAGGATTTGAGCTGTCTTTAGCTGGGCAGGGACGCTCGAGAAGTTAAAAGAATGACTGCTCCTATCCAACACAACATGAGTGATTTATCTGAAGGGTTATATTTATGAATGAACTTGCAGCTAGTGGAATGGATTATACAATGGTGGCAAAAGATGTCTGTGGACATTAACATAGAACATGTATCAGCAATAGAACAATTAGGGTGTTGACATAGTTTTTCAAATTGTATTCAAATTGTTGATTACGATGTGAATATTTTAAATAATTGTATTTTGGTTTATTGTAGCTCCTGATGAAGGATTTATACAATCTGAAACGTTGAGCTTGTTTGGAAATTGATTTTTATATTTTCAAGAGCTTTTTTATACTATTAAAAACTTCATAGCTCTTCAGCACCAGAGTTTGGCTCTCTCTGCCGCTTCACTCGAAGATCAGTTACAGAGGTAGGGTGCAACCTTCAAAGGCAGCCTTCTCTACTCTGACGCCTTCCAGAGAGGTGGGACTGCAATTCCTAATCAGTATGCTGGGTGGGAATGATGGGAGTTGTAGTTCACCGCCTCTGGAGGGCACTCAAGTATAAAAGGCTGTTCTAAGGACAGGAATCTGTATTTTTCTGTGTATGTTACTTCACTCTTCAAGGTGCTGATTACCTGAAAACACCTTAAGCAGGCCAGTGCTTCTCACGTTTGTCTTCTCCCCCACAACACACACACACACACAAACACACACAGAGACTTGACATCTGCATTTGCTCTGCCTTGTGACCTCCTGAACCCAGCACCAATAATCTGTTTCACATATGGGATACGAAGCTCTTCATGCTGAGGTAGTTAGCTAACAGTGGCATTAGAAGATGAATGGGACATCTGATCCCATCTCTTTCTCAGTTTCCTGTGTCAGGTTGGGATGAGGATACTGCCAATATGCAGACACTCTATCCAATGTTGTCCATAAGGCTCTTAAGCCAGGGAATATTCAACCCATCAGATAGTGGATGATGGGAAGCTGGACTCTTGCTCTGATCCAGCATGGCTTTTCTTATGTTCTTAATTTCTTATATAAGAGGTAGATTCCTTCTCCACCAGTTTGAGAGAGCTTACATTCAGAATACCTTAGACACTGGCTTAGGTCTACCTTAGAGATACTGGGTAGTATCCAATAGGGGGTCATGTGCACCCAGCCAGCTCTGCTTGGCCCTGGTCTGTGCATGCCCAGCCACATCAGCTGGTGGGGTTGGGCACACGCAGATTGGGGCCGGCATGGTGGCCGTGCATGCATGGCCCCTGTTGGATACTACCCAAGGTTGCCAAATCTGCCCAAGGAGATTCTTGGAGATTTTTTTCAAACCAAAATTGATTTCTTAGACGTTGCTTTATCTCTCTGAATGCTGGTTAGGATTCACAGACCAAATTTCATCTTCAATTCACCTTGAAACAGAGACTGTGTTTGGATGAAACAAGAGTCAAGGGTTGATTAAATAGTCTCCTGTAGACTAAATAGTCCACTGTTGACTATTGTGTCATCTGTGGGGCAAAAACCACCCCATGGTTGGTTATTTTCTAGAAATAACCAACTCTAGTAATCAACTCTGTGCAGAGTCTCCCCAGATAACCACCCCACTCTCTGAGGCCATTTCTGTCGCCTTCCTAAGCTTGTTGTATTATTCCTCCCTCCATACTGAAATTAAATGTGATGTTTTTACCTTAAATCTGGATTGGCTTGCTTCAGTTAACATCCTTTTCCATTTGTATTTGAGCTGGTCTCTTGCTTGTTTTAGCAGATGTAGGTTCTTTTTTAAGAAGCTGAGAACTCTGCACAGGTCATGTTAATGTTCAGTTGCACCTGAAGCTCAGCCTTTACAATGCTACCACTCTGCCTGTTTCGTCCTTGGTCCACAGTTGAGCTGTTAAATTCAAAACTCTCTTACTGGGGTGTAAGATACAGCAATGGAAAGTACGAAAGAGGCCAGTTTCTTCATTTGATTGCCACTATCTTTTGGCATTCCTCTGAAAACCTCCACCCATCTCTGATCTGTTTTCTGCTCCATGCAGATAATTTCTTTCCTTGTTTGTTGTAAAACACAATAGTCACCATACTGCTTGTCAATCCCAATGCTGAATGCTGTAGCAAGAGTCTTTAAAACTGCCCATTTCACATCATTGAGAAGACCACTGACATTTACTTTGTTTTTTAAAGTGATGTTTCAGCATCATACCATTTTACACCTGTCAATGTCTAATTTGTTTCCTCTCTGAATTGTCTGCTGTAAACTGGAGAGAAAATGCCCCAAATGATTTGAGTGTGGGTTGTGGATGAACTGTGAGTTGTTTGGTTGTGTGAACCCAGCCATGCCAACAAACCATGGTTTGTTAACCATGACCAACACAATAACAAGCCATAGGTTCTCTTCATGGGTTATTCTTGGTTAACAAACTATGAGTTTGTAAGAGCAGCAAGGTTCACACAACACAACAACAACCCACTCTTCAACCCACATTCAACCCCATACTCTGGCTTGTGTTGTGTGAACCCAGCCACTGGTACATTCCAGTTTATTCAGAGCATCCTGAAATATTCACATCAAGTTGTGCAAAAAGTAATAATAATAATAATAATAATAATTTATTTATTTATTACCCGCCTTTCCCAACGGATCGAGGCGGGGAACAGCATTAAACATAAAATACAAAACTGATTAAAAGCACATAAAACCAATACATCATTAAAATACCAATAAAACACCAATAAAATAAGCATAAGAAAGAGGGACAGATTAATGTTCTTCCTTCCTGCCCACACAGTTTTCATACATTCTCCTCCCTTCTCTTCCCCCTGATAAGTATGCTCTCAGTGCTGGCCAACACTGTAGTATACATTCAACAACAGGTAGAAGAAACAGTCACCTTGGTGGTACATAACGAAACACATATTTGTATTCCATTTCTACAAACTGAAAAAAGACATGAAACACATTATCTTCTTGGCTGAGGAAAACTCATTGTATACTTTGAAAACATAAGAAATGCCATGCTGGATCAGACCAAGGGTCCCTCTAGTCCAGCATTCTGTTCACACAGTGGCCAAACAGCTGCTGGACAGGGACCAACAAAGCAGGGCACTGTGCAACAGCACTCTCCCACCCATGTTCCCCAGCAACTGGGGTACATTGACATACTGCCTCGGATACTGGAGGTAGCAAATAGCCATCAAGACTAGTAACCATTGATAGCCTTCTCCTCCAGGAATTTATCCAACCTCCTTTTAAAGACATCCAAATTGGTGGCCATCACTACATCTTGGGGTAATGAGTTCCATAGTTTAACAATGCACTGTGTGAAGTATTTCCTTTTATTTGTCCTGAATCTCCCACCAATCAGCTTCAGGTTCTAGTATTAGGGGAGAAGGAGAAAAATGTTTCTCTAGCCACATTCTCCATACCATGCATAATTTTGTACACCTATTTCATGTCTCCCCTTACCCTCCTTTTTTCCAGGCTAAACAATCCTAGCTATTGTAACCTTCCCTCATAGGGGAGATGCTCCAGCCCTTTGCTGCATAATAGGGTTAGTGAAGCTGACCACAATGTGGTTAGCGGAGGCACCTGGTTAAGGAAAACACGTGTCAGATGACACCATTAACCCTGCCGCTTAACCAAAAACCCTTAACCAGCATGGTTAATGGTGTCGTCTGAACGGGGCCAATGTCTGCTTGCAACGCCTTTGTGCAAGTTTGTGCTCCCTTTTATTTTCCTCGCTTGTGTATCAAAATCAAATCAATTTATTATGGTCACAAGACCAGCAGAGAGAAAACAACACTTGAGGCACATATAATACTCACTTGGGTAAGACTTCCATTTTCTGAAGGAAGCTCTCTTTTCTACAATAGCTTCCTTGATACTGCTTAACTATGCTGGTGACCTCTTGGACTTGGTGCTACCTTTTCTAACATGTGGAATACATTTTAGCTGAGCTTCTATTATTGTGCTTTTGAATAAGCTTCATGCATTTTGCAACGATTTAACTCTCTTGATTCCCCCTTTCAACTTTCTTTTCACCAGTTCCTTAATTTTAGAGCAGTTTCTGCCTTTGAAGTCAAATGTGACTGTGTTGGACTTCCTGGGTAGTGTCCCACTTAAATATATATTGAATCTGATAGCACTGTGGTCACTGTTACCAATTAGTCCAACAATTAGGGTGACCAGATGAAAAGGAGGACAGGGCTCCTGTATCTTTAACAGTTGCAAAGGACAGGGAATTTCAGCAGGTGTTGTTTGTATGCATTCATAACCTGGTGAAATTCCCTCTTCATCACAAACAGTTAAAGCTGCAGGAGCCCTGTATCTTGACCATGTACAAAAGAGGTCAAGGCTTCTGCAGCTTTAACTTTGTGATGAAGAGGGAATTTCACCAGGTTCTGCATATATACAAATGACACCTGCTGAAATTCCTTTTTCTATGAAAATGTTAAAGATACAGGAGCCCTGTCCTCCTTTTCATATGGTCAGCCTAAACAATATTTACATCTCATATTAGGTCCTGGGCAACACCATTTAGGATTAAGTCTAGGGTCGCCTCCCCTCTGGTTGTTTCCATGACCAACTGTTCTATTATTATTATTATTATTATTTACATGTATATACCGCCCCATAGCCGAAGTTCTCTGGGCGGATTACAAAAATTAAAACTTTGGACATTAAAAATCGATATACAAAATTTAAAAACATAAAAACAGACAACATACAAAACCAATGTACATTTAAAACAGCTGCGAACTCTCAGCCAGGCTTAAATATAGTTCAAGGGCACAGTCGCTTAGGACATCGAGAAATTGAATCTCTTTGTCATGACTGGAATATGCATTTATCCAGTCAATGTGAGGATAATTGAAGTCACCCATTATTGCAACACTTCGTTTGGAAGCCTCCCTGATTTCGTTTTCCATCTCAAGGTCACCCTGAGCATTTTGGTTTGGGGGACGATAGCATGTTCTTAGCACTAAATTAGTTTTGGGGCCCTGTATTGGCACCCACAGCACTTCTGTGGAAGAATCTGCCCCATTTAGGTATTCTAGTCTACTTGACATGATGCCCTCTTTGACGTACAGAGCAACACCGCCCCCAGTACGACCTTCCCTGTCCTTCCTGCAGTTTATATCCAGAGATGACCGTATCCCACTGGTTCTCTCCATTCCACCAGGTTTCTGTAATACCCATTATGTCCAGGTTCTCCTTTGAAACCAAGCACTCCAAGCAAGCCAAGTTTAATTACCTCTGTCACAGAAAAGTAAGGCACCGTTACTTGGAGGAATCTCCTGTGTCCCTCTTTGGAGGTGTCAGATCCAGCTGGGGGGAAAAATGTACACCATCTAGTGATTTTGGTGCCAAAAATATTTTCTGTTACGCTGCTTACTTTTGTCCATCTACAAAAATGGGGGGAGGAGTTTAAGAATCAGGCAATATTCTTTTGTTGGCACAGTAGTGGCTTGTATAACTTAAATGGTGGGAAATATTGTGGTAAACCTGCCCTACTCCAGCTATTGTTACCAGAGTTTCTGATAAGTGGAAGGCTTAAAACCCTCTTCCAGCACACTACTTGTTTGTTTGTTTCAAATAGCATCTTCCAAATATCACTTCACCCCAGAAAATATGTGTGGGTTCAGGTTTGTGAGCTCAATTGTCTAACTTCATATTCTACAAAAAATACTTCAATTTAATAAATTGAGCAACCGATTTCTGCTCAAAATCATTAGGTTCCCCACACTACCAAGTTGCACTTTTTCTTGGTGCTTCTCAATAATCTTAGAAACAGTTCCACACACCCCACCCCAAAACCTTTCACATTTCTCACCATCACTGGCAGCAGCATCAATCATAATTAAACTAAAGTAATTTTACAACTGATGCCTCCCCCTACCTTTTCCTCTCGCGGGCAAACGAGGGTAGGGATTCCACGTGTTTCATTTTGTTCAAAAATTTACATTTATTCCCAAGGTGGGGGGAATGTTTTTATTTGAGAGCCCCCCCTCCCCAACATGACTACAGATTCCCAGATTCTTTTAATCTCTGATTGCAAGGACATAAAGGGAAGTATTCCTGTTGATCGTTGCTCCTCCCAGTACACATTTATGGAAGCCCAAATTATAGCATCCATCAGGAGCACTAAAAGATTAATTTTCTAGGTTGGGTTTTGAGATTTGGTTAAAATCCAATGCCTAGCTGGGGATTATGTGACTTGTAGTAGAGGGCACCAGGGTTGGGCAAGGTTGGATGACAGCATTTTAATTTGAAGAAATGTTCTATTTGGCTGCATTTGTGGCCCTCCTGATGTTGTTAGACCCACCCCCATGAGCTTCCCCCAGCATGGCCAACCGTCTGCAATGACGGGTATTGAAGTGCACTGATATAATTGTTGGGGCTCAGGACACATTCCATATACCCCTTTCAAAGGCCCCCTCCACAAGGATGCGCTTTTGCGCCCGGTTCGGGGATTATGCGCATTATCGCGGAGGCGCATTTACGGCTAATCCCTCTGCACGGGAGGCGGCGAGAGGCGGCGAAGCGCATTAATTGATGTCCAAAAAGCACTTTAGAAGACGTTAATGCGCATAATCGCTTGTTCACACGGCGAAAATGCGCTTTAACGGCCGGAGCAAAATAAAAGTCGCTATTTAACGCGCATTCGAAAATGCGCATTATCGGGGAGATAACGCGCCTGTACGCCCGTTTTGCGCTCCGCTGGTGTGGAGGTAAAATTTATAATGAGCCTTCAAGGCTCATTAAACGTCTCGTGTGGAGGAGGCCATAGTGTAATTCCCTGCTGTTCATTCCACATTCGAAACGATTTGACACAAGGTTTACATCTGGCCCTGGTGTGAGCCTTTTGGTGGCACAGGTTTATAATAAATCGAAATAAAGAGCGAATCATAAGTTAAACTTTTTTTTAAAAAAAAAATCCGATTAGATTGCTAATCAAATATGAACCTGAACAATCCCTCCCCCCTCACCAGGCCACTAGTCCTCAAGGAACTTCCCGACGAGCACGAGCGCCGTCTTTTTCGGGAAGCGGAGGGAAAAATAATAATAATAATAACAATTTATTTCTTACCCGCCTCTCCGTCTGGATCGAGGCGGGGAACAACAACATGATAAAATACATAAAACTGATTAAAACATAACACATATTATTAAAACTGCATAAAAAATCCTAAAACATCCTAATTTTTAGCGTAGGCAACTGGTTGCCGTCGATTCCGGGTTTCTTTTCTGCGGCTCTCTGGCTACGGGAGTCACATGCCCGGCGCTCATCCTCTCCTTTGATCCCCACCCTCGTTTGCCCGCGAGAGGAAAAGGTAGGGGGAGGCAACCCAAGACCCGCTGCAACTCAAGACCGACGCGAGCGCAACAAGCAAAAAGCCGGGACGGTGAACAGCAGCCACCGAAGACCGATGCCTTCACTGCCGATGGAACCGGCGCCCTCTTCTAGGCGGCGTTGAAGGGGAATTGGCTGAGAGCGCGCGGCGCGCTTTACGCTCACTCACTCGCTCTCCCAACTGGTGGCGTGCTTGGATCTGTTCCGGATGGGAGCCGAAGGATCGCCTGCAGCCTGCTGCTCTCTCCATTGAACCGGCTGCTCGCCTCCTTGTAATCGGATCTGGCTGGGGATTTTCCGGTACGTGACAAAACCTATCCGCTTGGGCGGTTGTCTTCTTTCTGGACCTTGCTGTGAAAAGATAGGCATCTCTCCAGGGGCCGGGGGGTGTTTTGTTTTTTTTGGGGGGGAAGGAATGCGTTTCTAAGGAGATGCATTATTAGGGGGTGGGGAATTCGTGGGGCTCCCCGCGTGTGCCCCCCCCGCTTCCCCGCCCTGTTGTGGGCCTTCTGATGCCCCCTACGGCTCACGATTGCTTGATTTCCACTCTTTCACACACGCACCCCACCCCCGAAGCCCCCCTCCCCCCCACCGCGTTGTTGCGGGTTGGATGGAAATCGGGTTATAGCTTGTTGTGCCGGAGACTCCATCGGGGAAGCAAGAAGACGGGGAGAGACGCGAGGCGTTAAGCTAGACGAGCTTTTCGATTACAAAAATAAATAAAAGGGCCCTGAAAAGGGGGTTGCAATTCGTGAAGGGATAAAGGACCAGGCAGTCGCTCGGTGGAGCCAAATGGTGGTTTGGCGCTGGCTTTTCCTTAGGGAGAAAACACACACACAGGCACAATGGAACCAAAATGTAATATTCAGCATGGCTAGGTACAACTGAATTGTGTTTTCTTGAGGAAACCGACCCACCTTTCAAAAGTGGGTCGGTTTCTGCATCTTTTTCAGAAACAAAAACGAACAAAAAACGCCCAGGAAGCCATA
This sequence comes from Anniella stebbinsi, assembly GCA_029215795.1. Classification (NCBI taxonomy): domain Eukaryota; kingdom Metazoa; phylum Chordata; class Lepidosauria; order Squamata; family Anniellidae; genus Anniella; species Anniella stebbinsi. The sequence continues at coordinate 106,107,993 of JARDYH010000002.1, read as the reverse complement.
CTTTATATAAGAATCAATCAACTGAGGTCAAAAGAAAAGGAATGCTTCAAGGGGATTTCACTCTATGCTAGAAACAGAGATTCATTTTGTTTCTATCTCTCTCCCCTAAGGGCAGGAGTTTGGCAAGATCGCCTCTTCCCTCATGAATCTACCTGAACCCTGATATTGACTCTCTACCCCCATCCAGTGAGGTTCAGCAGGTGGCTATGAGACCAAAAAAGGGGGGCTTTTCAGTTATTGTCCCCTACGGATGTTTAATGCACTCCTCAGGGAGGTTCACCTGCCACGTACTTCAATATCTTTCTATCACCAGGAAAAGGTGTTTCCTCCCCGCCCGCCAGGCATTTAAACAAACAATGTGATGACTTGTACTGTGTTACCTGTGTAGATTCTCCCGTCCTCCATCTTAAATTGATTTGTTGCCGCAAAGTTCCGCTTCCTCCGTTCTCTGTTTTAAAGTGATCTGCTGTTTTTATAATAGTGTTATTTTTGTTGTTGTTGCCTTAGTGCAATTTGGTTTTAATCCCTGCAAATCTACTGAACTTCGGTTAGAGGACAGCCTATAAATTGTATAAATAAAAATGAAACAGGAGACTCCTTTTAAAAAAAATTTGATCGAAAAAACACTTTTTAGTTTAACATGTTGTGTTAAGGGTTTTCTGTGTTTACTAAAGCTCCAAAATGTAGGGAAATTACGGCTGTTATAGGCTATGCCTTTAACAAACATGTTATTTAGGCAGCATGCATATGGTATGATGTCCTATTGTGTGGTTAGTTCCAGCTTCATCACTATCACTGGGCTAGATGGTTGTCTAAGTGACCAACAACAGAAATTAACACCGCAGTATTATGGAGAGCCTCTTCCTTAACCTCAGTCCTTACATATGCCTTCCATTTGACTAAGTTTGCATATAGTTATTAGATGAAGTTAAGTAAACGTGAAATCCAAAGTTTCAGATTTAAAACTTTTATTTTTCAGACAATAATAAAACACAAATACAAACACTACAACATTAAACATTAAAATGGACTTCCGAATTTCTCCAACAAGCAGAAATATCTACATAGTGAGTGAATTACCCGACTTCTGTCAATTATTTTTCTTCCAATTTAATCACTGAATCCACTTGCAAATATATCCTTCCCTTCTCTCTCTTTTAAAAAGTCTGTCAGAGATTTCCATTCCTCAATAAACCCACTTGTTGTTTTATCTTTTATTATCGCTGTAAGTTTTGCCATTTCTGCCAATTCTATAACTTTCAACAGCCATTCCTCCTCTGTTGGTACTTTCTCATTCTTCCAATTCTGGGCATATATTAGTCTTGCTGCTGTTGTCACCTGAGCCTGAAGTGACAGAGATGGTTCTAGGAGAACCCCCAAGCTATGAACCCGCTCCTTCAAGGGGAGTGCAACCCCATCCAGAACAGGTTGAAGACCCTCCATCCAGTCAGCAGAACCACCCACTAACAACATCTCAGTCTTATCTGGATTGAGTTTCAGTTTATTAGCCCTCATCCAGTCCATTGTCGCAGCCGGGCACTGGTTCAGCACATCCAACTGATGAAGATGAAAAGGAGAAATAGAGCTGTGTGTCATCAGCGTAGTGATGACAACGCACTCCAATGCTCTTCACATTTCCAGCATCTTCCCAATGTCCCTTTATACATTTTTGCCAATTTTGACATCATTTTATAAAAAAAAATCTTTCAATCTGGTACATAATGTAAATTTCAAAGCTCTCAACCACATATTCTCCCACTGATCCATAGTAATATTATATCCGAAATTTTGAGCCCATTTTATCATACAATCTTTTATCTGTTCATCTTCAGTCTCATACTTTAACAAAAGCTTATATGTCTTTGAAATAACATGATCATCATTTGTACGTAAAACTTTCTCAAATTCAGATTTTGTACATTCAAAACCCCAAGTTTTTTTAATCTATCTTGAACCTTTCCATCATTTGTAAATATGAGAACCACTGACACGCATTTCCTTCACTCAATAACTCCTCTCTTGATTTCATTTTGACATCTTCTGTTATTTCTAAAATCACACTATACTTCAACCATTTGTGTTTGCCAATTCTCTTCTGTAAAGAGCCTCCTGTGAGGAAATCCATAGTGGCGTTTTCTGATACAGTCTGGGTTTATGTTTAATCCATATTCTCAAAATCGCTCGTCTCACATAATGATTTTTAAATTCTACGTTCACTTTAGCTTTATCATACCACAGATACCCATGCCAACCAAATCTTAAATCATGCCCCTCTAGTTCCAGTAATCTTCTGTTTTTTAACAACATCCACTCCTTCATCCACATCAAGCAACAGGCAGAGAAATACATCCTCAAGTCCGGCAAACTCAAACCTCCTCTCTCTAGCATCTTGTAATATTTTAAATTTCACCCTTGGTTTTTTGGTGAAATCCAAAGTTTCAATCCTTCCTGTGCCATAAACTCAAAGAGTCCTTAAAAGTAGAGCCTATCTACACTACTGCTTTAAAACGGTTTAAAACGGTTTACAACAGTTTTGAGAACTGTTGGGGCCCAGGACACACTCAATGTACAGTTTTCAAAACATGTTTTATTCTGCATGTGTAGATAGGCTCATAGGCACTCTTTCTCCTTCTGTCTCAGCTCATTTGCTCATTCTGCACTATGCAAAAATATTAAACCTACTATTCATTAAACAAAAAACCTACGGTTTACAAAAACAATGTTAAGGCTCTACAGATTCCAACCAAGCACCAAAAAGCAGGGAAATCGGGAGTTAAGGCTCACAAGCCTTAAGGCCACATCCTCCCTAAGGAGGCAGAAAGTGCAAGTGAAATTCTAATTCTCCCAAAGCAGATAAACCATGAGGACAGGGTGGAGAATATGATATGCAGAGGTGACTGTGGGGTTGTGGAAAACTGATAACGAACAACTTAGGGCCACCTACTTCTCTTTTTTTGTTTAGAGCAGCCCTTCCCCAACCTGGTGCCCTCCAAAGGTGTTGGACTACAACTCCCATCATTGCAAGTCAGTATGCCCCATGGTCAGGAATGCTGGGACTTGTCATCTCAGTAGATGATCAATAGAGATCAAAAGGCTTGTTGGGCATTGTAGAACTTTTTCCTATCTAAATGGGCATAGGATTGTGCCCTACATAGTTTAAAACGTTCACAATATCTCCAATATGGGAGTCAATATTCTGTGCCATTTTGACAAACATCAACGTTGTTATGTCAAGATGTCATTTTTTGTTTACTTTGTGTTGAAAACAAAATTATCAGCGTTGTTTTGGGTAAATAAAAATTTAGTTATACAGCTCAATACAGCTTTTGGCTCTATCATTTGTACATAAACATGTTTGGACATAAATGGATGGATGTACAAGTTACGTGTAAGTTGTGTGTTACCAGGAATTAAAGGGGCTCTTACCTTCTGTGTTGGCCTGTCTATTTTGAGAGTGCAACACTCATATCAGGATGCAACATTCACGTCTGTTTGGCGGAAGCTTGCAGAATAACTTTGAAGTATGGATCACCTTCCTGCCCCAAGATTGTGGGGTGCTGGTAAGGAAAATATGCAGGTGCAAACAGCCCTTACAATGCTGTTCACAGGGAGACCTATGTGTAGATACACTCTCATACTTGATGACGATTAAAAATTAAATAATTTGACCAGAACAGATAATAGCAGTACTCTGTAAAAGATGCTCTGCGAATTAAAATTTAAGACAAATTGGCTTCATCTTCTGGCAATTTTCCTGGCTGCAAGTAACATTGAACTGGCATCTGTTAAACTGCTTCCATTAACCGCTAACTTTGAGCGCCTAAAGTTGGCCAAACTGTTCCAGGAAAGGGTAAAATCATATGTTTGGGAAGAACCTTAAAGGTCATGTAGACCAGCCCCCTGCTAGTGCAAGGAAAAGAAGCAAGGAAAGAAACCCCAATCGATAGCGCAAATATTGAATAATTATTTTGGATCATCAGGCCAACTAAGAACACTGTGATGTGAACTCATAATTGTAAAAGACCGCCAAAGCAATATGAGCAGTCACTGAGGATTAGCCTCTTGATGGGTCTGAAAATAAGAAAAATCCTAAAGGTAGATATCAATGAAGGAAAACAAATTGGAAGCAGATCCCGATTATTGGTCTGTATTAATTCAAACGAGCACACAATTTCTCTCAATAATGAGATACTATTAAAGAATAACAGATTAGACAAAACCATATCAAGAGTGTTAATATATGCAGTGATTACTGAAGTAATATTTTGCATGATTTTTACATTACTTTTAGAGTTGTTTCACAATGTAATGGAAGATAGCAATTCAGATGCTGCAATCTCTTAACAGTTCAGAATTAGACCAGAGCATATGCAGAAGTCCAAATGAAATAGGAGAGGGCTACTTTTTACAATCTCTTCTGCACAAATTAACACGATAAGTTTTTCCTTGGCCCTGGATATGGAATCTCAACCTATCACTGGAGGAACATAAATAACGAGAATGTCAGGCATACTGTGTTTTGACAGTATGCCTGACAGTATGCTTAAGCAAGAACCAATCGAAGCAAATAAGATCTTTGAAATTCTTTTGAAGTTCCTTTGAATGGATCAGAAATCCTATCAAGAAACAATGTGTTATGCAGCATTGGGACACTTGTCACTATGTGTGAAGACCTTTTTATTTTCTCAGTATTTTAACGGCTTATTAGTCTAATTTTTAACTTTGCCATTTTAACTTTGTGTTTTAAATGTATATTGCTGCTTGGTTTTATCCTGCTTGTGTTCTTATATACTATGTTTTATACTGTTGTTGTCTTATATTTTGAATAATTGTTACGGTTTTAATTTTTGTGAACCGCCCAGGGAGCTTCAGCTAACATAAAAATAAATATGTGAATTATGGAAATAAAAGAATTTGACCTACCAATTAAGTCACAGCACACTTAATAAGTGGATAATATCCCCATGATTATTTAAGTACAGTTAATCAGCAACTAGAAGGAAATGAAAGAGCAAAGACAAATATCACAGGCAGCTATCTATAGGAGCTGTGTTCTGTGTCTCAGATATGTAACTGGACACCTGGTGGAAACTGGATTTGCAAAGCAATGAAGGAATGGAACAGCTTAACAGTTTAAGAATATTAGGTCCTTCTTGGCATGATGAAGCAAAAGGATTGATGTTTAAAGATCTGTTTACATGTAACTTCTAATAAAAATTCTGTATAATGTTAACTATTCTAAACAAGTATGTTCTCATTATCAGACCAAAAAAGCTCTAATTAAGAATTTTAAAAAATGCTGCAATATATACAGACCCTGGTGCACAGTTATGGAAATAGTTAGGAAAGAAAGAAAGAAAAACTCTGATGCACATGGTGAATAAAGCTATAAAAGGTAATGTAGCATCACATATATTAAGTTAAGAAATGGATCATAATATCACAGGAAAGGAAAAATATTCTTGTGATCGTATAGCACCTATCTGATTCTAACTTGGCATGCGGAAAGCTCTACTTAAGAGCTCTCAAGATCCCAAGTTTCATATCTTTAGCTTTAAGAATTACACAGATGTCCAATGAGCGAGGGGGGAAGGCTGCCGCGTCCATCACAATGTCCATCAACGACAAGAACCAATGAACTGCAGGGGGAAGGAGAACGGGTGGGCGGGATTGGGCAGGCGCAATAGCAGTGGGAGAGTTCACCGGTGTAGCTCCGATAGCGAAAGGGAGGAGCAGCGCTTCTGAAATGGAGATTAAAAAACCAGGGGGGGGGGGGGGGAATTGGTATGATGGAGCCCTGACTCCAAAGGCGGATTACAATTATAATTCAATACAATCGTAATTCACTCGATGCTCTTAAAATAGTTGTCAGGGCTACATCTGTCAGGGCTCACAACTAAAAACATTAATCCAAGTCCTGCCCTTCATGGAAGATTTTCAAAAGGCCCCACTAGTTATTTCCAAGTAGTCTTACCTAACCCCCTACTCTCAACTAGAGCATGAGTGTTGAGCCTCTTTCAGCCCAAGGGAAACCACCAAATGACTGGTGGCCAGGTGAGAGGGGGTGGGGCAAGAGGAGGGGAGTGTCCATCTCGGGTGGGCTGGCCTTGGCCTACCAGCCTGAGGTTCAAAAGTCCAGCACGAGAGCGTTAGCACAACTAAAATATCTAACATGAGAGAATAAACCAGGAAAAATCAAACCCATGCCCTTAACCCCCCCTTTGAAGGAATAACGACACCTTTTTATACCTGCAGCAGACCCAGTATAACACCCCCCCCCACCTCCAGTAATTGCCACAAGCACTCAATGCTTGTTTGTTTAAATATAAATGTTGCTTTTCCAACATGAAGACCCTCAAAAACAGTTATTTCTTTTTTCAGGTATGACACAGTCTTACAGATATCCATAATAGTTTCCCCCCCTGTCCCTTTCTTTCTTTTTAGATTTGAATCTAGGAGGTTCGATCAATTAGCCTGCCAGAAGGAACTGTACCAGAAGAAATCATGGGCTGAACGATTGGCCCAAAGACAGGAGCCGAAGGACCACCGACCTCTGAACACGGCAGCCATGCTCCCACGGAGACTGCAGCCTTGGGGGAGGCTGTGCCGCGGGTCGAGCCCGTTCACACCATTCCTTGTCTTGGTGGTGGTGACGTTCGGCGTGCTAGCCCCACTGACCTGCCAGCAGCTGCTTCATTCGTACTTCTACGTGCGACGCTGGTACTTGAGCCCAATGAGCCAAGATTTCCTGAAGCAGAACCAAGAGGATGGCCAGAGGGCTCTCCATTACTTTGAGCAGCTGCAGGCCCCAAATTCGTCTGAGACGACCAGTGAGGCCCTGCAGCCATGGTTGCTGATCACCATCATTACAGTGCAGAGGCGGCCCGAATTCCACTACGTCCTTCAGGTGGCGTCCCACTTCCACCGCCTTCTCCGGGAATGTGGGGCCCCCTGCCGGCGCCACCGGGTCTTGCTCTGCAATGTGGAAACGGACCCCGGCAGCCACTGGGACGCCACGCTGCTAGCCAACTTCTTTGCTGTGGTGAACCGCCATGGCAACCTGAAGAATTTGGAGCTCTCGCTGAACCGCTTTGAGAGGGAGAAGCGGGATTACACCTACTGTCTTGAGAAATCGCTCCAGGTTTACAACCCGGAGTATGTGCTGCTGGTGGAAGACGATGCTGTCCCAGAAGAGAAGATCTTTCCAGTACTGCACCACTTGTTGCGGGAACGGTTCTCCAGGCCTCACCTCCGGGATGCCCTTTACGTGAAACTCTACCATCCTGAGCGACTACAGAACTATATCAACCCAGAGCCCATGAGGATCCTCGAGTGGCTTGGAATAGGCATGTTTTGGGGGTCTCTCTTGAGTTTTGTTTACATGTGGGCATCCAGTCGCTCTGGCCTTAGTTGGACCATTGTGCTGTTTTTTGCCCTGTATAGCATGCTGCTGGTAGAACTGGTAGGGCGCCATTACTTTTTGGAGTTTCGCCGCTTGGCCCCTCCGTTCTATAACGTAGTACCTGTGACAGAGTGCTGCACCCCCGCCATGCTCTTCTCTGCCCGTTCCGCCCGCCGTGTCTTGGGTTATCTGAACGACCTGCACTGCCGCCCAGGCTTTGCCAAAGATACCGCCCTTTACTCTCTATTGCGCACGAAGGGTGAGCGAGCGTTTGTGGTGGAACCCAATCTGGTCAGGCACGTGGGGATGTTTTCTAGCCTCAGGTCGAATGACGACCCAAAGCTACTTTGACGGAAGTAGTTGAACGGAGGTGTGTTGTCCATTGTTAGGCCAGTTGTACCACTTCAGATTGTGAGCTTGGAGTTGAATAGCATGTGAGGGAAAAGGCTTTAAATGAGCTTTTTCCTTCAAATGGTAGCTTTCTGTAGGTCCGGGAGTATGTAGGACATGTGTAAGGAGCAAAAAGACACTAAATACCATGCCTGAAATCTGAAATGGTACATTCCAGCAGTAGAGAACCACCTGGAGCTTCTTATCATCTCTTGTAGCTCTACCTTATATCTCTTACTTTTAGAAACAAGAGTTCATAAGTTTGGTTTTTTTAAGGGTGCACTCCTATGCTTGTTAAGAATGGAAAAAAAGTCTAACAACTCCTAGCATGCCCCATCCATCCATGCTGAGAGTTGTAGGACTTTTTATGCATAGGATTGTGCCCTAAGTGATTTAAACTGTTGCATATTTATTTATTTATTAAATAAATAAATACGCCGTTTGTGTGAGAAACTGTTTTAAGAGAGGTACCCCTTTCGTTGAGAGATACAAGTTGTTTGTTTAAAAGATAAAATATTTTACCGCTGCCTTAGACTGTCAAAGACAGTCATTTTCAGGGAAGAGGGCTGAGTTAATTCATTGTTCTAATATCTGTTGTTGTTTTTTATCAAACATCTCAAGTGGTAGAGTATCTACTACCTTGCTTTCACAAGGGGCAAGTTTGTGTGCTTCTTCCAATGTGGTACAGTCCTCCAAGGAGAACGCCCCAAATTAGAATGCCTTGAGAGATTGTTTGATTCAAATGGCAAAGTCTCCCTACAAGTGGAAAGGAGGCACGGAGGCAAAATTAGCCATGGTGGTCCTAGAAAATCTGAATTTTGCATTCTTGTTGTACCCCTTTCAACACCATTTTACCTTTTCCTCGAGATGGGAAGCTCTCGGGGGTGTCTTCCCTTAATCATTAACCAAGGGTCATCAACAATGCATCTGAGAAGGTGAGCAGCTTTCCAGAGTGAAAGTGCTCCTATTTGCAAATGTAAATGTAAGCATTCCTACTTGTCTCTCGCTCCTTCTGCATTTCCACCCCTGGTGCTAGTCATTCCAACTTCCATGGTACTTCTCCTTGATAATGGGCTTCTTAACAGGAAGTACAAGTGCCTTATCCAGACGATGTACGCAGCTTCTGAGAAGCATTTTCATTCTTCCCTTGCATGCTGATAAACCCTGTGAAGAGTGGTCTTTTCCCCCCTCCGCCTCTGACTTATTTATTTTTTTAAAGAAAAGAATCTCTTATTCATATTCCTTCAGTGGGAGCTCGTCTGTAACTAAAGAATGTATTTTTTAAAAAATAAATCCTCCTTCCCTATCTGAGTCTTGGATGAACTGATATGCATTTGTGGGATATTTGCTGTTGAATTCTCCTCAATTTAGAAAAGGGGACTGATAGAGTTCAACAACTTACAGGCTGTTCACAACTACATGGAGGTGTCGTTAGACATATTTGCTATGTCACAGGATATTTCTTAGAAATGTGAGGAAGTTTGTTTGGGGACTGTTTAAACCAGGGGTTCAGAACCTCTTTCAGCTGAGGGTGAAGTTCCATCACAGAGAAGCTCTGGGGGGCATATTTCAGTGGTGGACAGGGCGAAAACCCAATGGGGTGAGGTAAAAATAATATTAAAAAACCCAGCACATTTAGCTCTTGTTGCCAGAAACTAAGGCCAGATTTACACCAAGCAGGATATAGCACTATGAAAGCAGTATATGGTGGCAGGATCTACACTACTGCTTTATAGCGGTATTGGAGTGCACTGACAACTGCTGGGGCCCATAGATGCATACCATAGTGTTATATTCTGCTTGGTATAGATGTGTCATGGGCCATTAGGCTGACCATATGAAAAGGAGGACAGAGCTCATGTAACTTTAACAGTTGTAGAGAAAAAGGAATTTCAGCCAGGGTCATTTGTATGCAATTAGTTCCTGGTAAAATTCCCTCTTCATCATAACAGTTAAAGTTGCAGGGGCCCTGCCTTCTTTTGTGTATGGTCACTCTAGTGCCTGCAACTTTAACTGTTGTGATGAAGAGGGAATTTCACCAGGAACTAATTGCATACAAATAACTCTGACTGAAATTCCATTTTCTCTACAACTGTTAAAGTTACATGAGCCCTGTCCTCCTTTTCATATGGTCAGCCTAGTCATGGGCCCCAACAGTTGCCAATGTACTTCAATACTGCTATAAAGCAGTAGTGTAGATTATGCCTGAGTCTTAGGAGAGGCATTTTAACCCTTTAGATTTGGCAGGGGCTGGGGAGGGAAACTGCACAAAACCCAACAAACCACCATAAAATTGGCCAGAGGAAGGTAGTGTGGCCCTCTGAGGGCCAGATTCGGCCCATGGTCCTGAGATCCTGCACCCCTGATTTAAGTGATAAAGGGAAATGGGGTGAGGCTATCCCTAATACTGCTGATGTTCTAATCCTTAGGCATGGAGTAGCCAAAACTGAGCAGAATATTGGCCATCATCTAACTGCAGACCACAGGCTGATTCCTCCCCACCGCCTGGTCACTGGCAGCGCTCATTTATGAGAAGATTTCATGCTATCACCAACCCACCCCTGTTATGTTTCTCACATGCCCTGCCTCATCCTTTCCCAACCAGATGCTGAACTCCCATCAGGCCCAGCCAGTGTGGCCAATGGTCAAGAATGCTGGGCTGTGTAATCCAAACCCGGTATAGGGTACCAGATTGGGGAAGGGTGGTCTAAGTGAAGAAGGAAGTAATCTCTCAGTCCACAGCAACCTGTACAGTATTCAAGCAACATGGAAGAAAAGATGCTAGCTGGCTCAAAACAAGTAGTAGCAGTAGTAGTATCAAACTACACCTGCTTAAAGTCTGGTGACCCTGAGTAGGCCACAGCCACCACATGAGTTGGAGTGAGAAAAAGTGGGAACCCAGAAAAGTTGCCAGGAAAGGGTAGCAGAATAAGAAAACCTGGTGAAAGTCCAAGACGCAGGGGCTGAAGAAATGTGCCTGATGGAAGACTCCTAAAAAGGAAGATCAACAAGAGACAGATAATAAAGTTCTGGCTGTATCCCTTTGTGTTTATTGAAGATGTGGTTGTAACTCTTTGAGTCAGGGATCAACTTTTTGTTGTTATTGTGTACACTGTCTTGTAAAGCACTATGTCCTTCGGTCTTTCGTTGTTTCAGGTGCAGCGGTTTCTAGCAGAGCCATGGAATCCATTGAATCAGTTTGAAAAGCTTGTGGGGATATAAAGAGCAGCTATTTTCTTGCAGAACTGGGCGGTGATTGCAAATACAGACAAGCCTTTTGCAACACACCACCTGATATGTAGTAAAATAAGAATAACAATAAGAATAATAATAATCTCTTACCAGCTGGCAGGATGCTACAACTGCCTTGTTTTACCATTGGGTGAGAGAGCTCAGCCTAGTTTAGCCATCTGTATGGACTCCTAGCAAAACCCATAATCTGCAGATGTAAAGGGATTGGAGATCAAATAAGGGCCCAACTAGGGTCACTGAGAGCTGATTCAGACATTGCAACCCCCTGTAGGGACCGCCAGAAAGAGTGACCATATGACAGTAGTTATTAATTTGCAGTTATTTCCCGAGCCATCTGGCACGTGCATCAGCCCAGCAGTCACATGTAAACTCTCCGTGCTTGCAAGAGCTCTTGCAGCATACTATCTAAGAGATCCTGCTTCAAATCCCTCTTCTGTCCCAAAGTTACTTGTTTCCAATCAAATAAATAAATAAATATGGAATAAACAAAATAAAGCTATGGTTCTTTGGAGCCTCAGCCCCCGTGAGTGAAGCTGCTATTCTCTGAGCTTCATCGCCCCACCATTGGTCTACCTTAGAGGGGTGTTGCAAGGATGACTGGGCAACCATAGAATAGTAGAGTTGGAAGAGGCCTATAAGTCCATCGAGTCCAACTAGTAGTCCTCCAGATGTTGTTGAACAACCACCACCACCATCCCTGACCATAGCAGGATGAGACTGATGGGGTTGTAGTTCAACAACCTCTAGAAAGTCACCGCTGCCCCAGCCCTGCATCAGATAATGAAACGTGAAGTGCGCTGCATGCTTGAAATGAATGCCGAGTGTTATCCAGATTTGATGGTCAAATGTTATCAAGCCGACACGTGTGCCAAGAGGCATTTGAATAGTCCGCCTTCCCCTCCCCACACACGCATGAAGCAATGCTAAATGAATGTGGCTTCCAAAGCGGGCATCCAAATGGCAGATGCATTTCAACGTAAGCAAGTGTAAAGTGATGCACGTGGGGACCAACGCCCCAACTTCAAGGATAACCTGATGGGATCTGAGCTGGCAGTGACCGAACAAGGAAAAGATCTTGGGGTTGCGGTGGACAGCGTGATGGAAATGTCAACCCGGTGACTGCTGTAAAGAAGACAAACTTCATGTTAGGTGTATTTAGGAAAGGAATTAAAAATAAAACTGCCAGTACCATACTGCATTTATACAAATCAATGGTGTGAACACACTTAGAATACTGTGTACAGTTTTGGTCACCGCACCTAAAAAAAAGATGTTGGAAAGCTGGAAAAAGTGCAGAAAAGGGCAACTAAAATGATCAAGGGGCTGGAGCATCTCCCCTATGAGGGAAGGTTATAACAGATGGGATTGTTCAGCTTGGGAAAAAAAAGGAGGCTAAGGGGAGACATGATAGGGGTGTGCAAAATTATGCATGGTGTGGAGAATGTGGATAGGGAGACATTTATCTCCCTCTCCTATAATACTAGAACCCAGGGCCATTCCATGAAGCTGATTGGTGGGAAATTCAGGACAGATAAAAAGAAGTACTTCTTCACACAGCACATAGTTAAATTATGGAATTCACTACCATAAGATGTGGTAATAGCCACTAATTTGGACAGCTTTATAAGGGGGTTGGATACATTCCTGGAGGAGAAGGCTATCAACGGCTACTAGCCCTGATGGCTAAGTGCAACTTCCCGTATCAGAGGCAGTAAGCTTGTAGACACTAGTTGCCAGGGAACATGGGTGGGAGGGTGCTGTTGCACCGTGTCCTGCTTGTGGGTCCCTGGTCGACAGCTGTTTGGCTACTGTGTGAACAGAGTGCTGGACTGAATGGACCCTTGGTCTGATCCAGCAGGGCTCTTCATATGTTCTTATGACACCATGTCTACAGGGGATGCAATTCAAGGTGCAAGGCTCCAACTTCCACAATTCAACTTCATCTTTTAAACACACCAATCGTGTATGGGAGGGGGTAGGTGAGGCTGTTCCTGCCCATCTCGTTTCGGCTGCTGTCTGCCTTTCCTCCACCTGCAGTTGTCAGCCTGGGCAAAAGGACTTGGAGGGAAATGGGTGGGAGCAGATGCAGCTACCTCATCTCCTGCTTGACTGGTTTGTTCAAAGCCAAACTTGCAGCTGGCAAATCATAGGGCATCCCTAGATTAAGGGGGGGGGGGAACCCTGCATTCTTACCAGACTTTCTTTTTTCTCACGTCTTTCTGCATTCACTACTGGCTCCTTTACATTGTGACGACGAGAGAGGAGGCAAACTCCGGTGCTCAAAAGAACGCAAGATTTATTACGCTCAACGCGTTTCAGAGAACTACTCTCCTTCAGGAGCTATTTTTTGTTCTTCTCAAATTTCTTCTCTACAGAAATGGCATTATTTTCTCTTTTGGTGCTTGCCGTTTCTGTAGAGAAGAAATTTGAGAAGAACAAAAAAACAGCTCCTCAAGGAGATTAGTTCTCCAAAACGCGTTGAGCATAATAAATCATGTTTTTTTTTTGAGCACCGGAGTTTACCTCCTCTCTCGTCGTCTGTTCACAGTGCCTTTCCCTTCATATCCACGTCCTTTAGATTGTGAGCTAGTGATTTTGAATTGAAAATCCCCCTCTGGGCAATGCTATTCTGCTAAATGAAACGGTGCCATCTAGTGATGGAATTGTAGTGTTATACCGGCTTTACATGTTGGGGAAATCACACGATAATTAAATATTGCTTTATCTCCATGTTTTGTTTTGGTTTTGTGCGTGTGTTTTTAAGTCAGATTACCAAGGAAAAGTGCAGGAGATGTCCTGGAGGTTGATGGTGTCATGTAAAGGACTCACAAACTTCAGTGAGTGGCCAATCATGAATCACTCATATAGAGAAGCTCCTAGCTGCATGGCAACCCAAGTGCTTGCATTGCCATTGGGTGAGCAACTTGTGACCCTCCCGATGCTTTGGCTTACAACACTCATGATCCCTCACCATTGGTTATGCTACTTAGAGCTGATGGGAGTTATCAGCCAAACTGTCTGAAAAAGCTACAACTTGCACATCCTATATCAGAGTCGGGGAACCTTTTTCAGTCTGAGGGGCAAACTCAGTTTTGCAGAAGCTCTTGTGGGGGGGGGGGACTGCATTCCAGTGATGGCTGGGGCAGAGGCAATTGGGGTGGGGCAAAAATACCAGCATCTTTTAGCTTAAAGCTCTACCTGCTAGTACCTAAGCCTTAAGAGAGGCATTTCAGTATTTTAGAATGGGCCATGCAAAAGCTGGCAACCACTAAATTATCAGTGGTTGGTGGGAAAGGGGAACCCAAAGGGCCAGGTGAGGGCTTGAGGTTGTCCACCCCTGATCTATACAAACAGACAACTGAAAGGGGAAGTTCATTTCTGAATGCCCCTGCATCCTCCTTTAAATTTGGCTGTAAGCCTCACGTATTTGTAAATGCAAGGGGATGAGTTTTTGCTTTCTACAGACATTTGCATCAAATGTTCCGATTTTAGGAATTTCACTTGAAAACACAGATGATGATAAATAGATAGATATAATTTTCTTGATTATCTGAACTCAGAGGTCAAAATGAAATTTATTACCTGCAGCAGAATGCAAGCAAAGATACAGTTTTACAGCCCACATTTTCTGTCCCATAAAATCAGTTAATTCCCATCTGGGAAATTCACTCTTGGCCACAAGGGGTTGCTGTAGTCCTGAACAATGTCAGCACAGGGGTATCTAGGATGTAAAAAAAAAACCAAACCCTCTAAAAGAATAAGCTGATTTTACATGATGGTGATTATCAACTAGAGAAGGGGATGTACCTCCTGATTCAAACTTACTCCCTTTGGAAGTCCAGGGAGAAGATACCCTCAAAAGATGATGTTTCAGAAAAAGAAACAGAATTCGATGATAATCTCAAATATTCCATGTGATACTTAAAAAGACAAATTAACTCTATTCTGAAGTGCAACAGAGCTGATAACACAGCTATCACCTTGGGTGATCAGATGCAAAGGAAAACAGAACTCTTGTGTCTTTAATAATTGAAGTTTTTTTAATTTAATGATTTTCACAATTAAGTAATTTGAGAAAAGATTCAGTCCATGTTCTTATTTCTAGAATCATGTAGATTTCTCGTTATCCCACCATTCTCATCTCTTGTAATAAAACACACTGGGTCTTTAAGAGTTGTTTAGTAGAAGGAATTGAAACAGGTGCTGGTTTTATCTTCCCTACAGGATGAGCAGCACCTGCTGACATTGCCTTTTTTTTACACAACTCTTAAAGGTGCAGAAACCTGGTCCTGCTTTCTGTAGGGTCACCTTACAACATACTGCCCCAGCCTGAATCCCTCTGTATGTTTTGGTCTACAACCAAACTGGGCCAATGGTCTGAGATGATGGGAGTTGTAGTCAAAACACCTGGAAGGACCCAAGTTGGAGAAGGCTGACATACAATCTTTTCAACATACCTCTGAAATACTACTCCTTGTGAGAGACATCCTTTTTCTTCTCTTGGGATTTAATGGCAGATCAATGCTGCCTACTGGAAGAATTCATCCATCTTCTTCCTTGTTTTTCAAGAGTATTGTGCCTTCTTTCATTGGTTGGATGGCAGGATCTAATAGAAGACAGGGTTCCAGTACCTTTAATACAGGTGTGGGCTACCTGCACCCCCTTGGACCACATGTGGCCCTCAGTGTAATTGCATGCAGGTGGAGGAAGGGAAGAGCCCAACATGACAAAACAATGGAAGGGTTGGGACTCCCAAGTGGATAGCACTCTAAAAGTAAGGTGGTTCACTGCAGTGGACTCACACCAGCGGCATTTTCATTTTCTTTTGGTCTTAGAGAAAGACAAAACCTTCAAAGAGAGACCAACAGTGACGGGATACAAACTGGGACAAGCCCCATGTGCCTTCAATAACTGTATTGAAGAAATGTCAGCACACACATGATTTTTTTTTAAAAAAAAACCTTCCATGCAACTATTAAAGATCCCAAGGAATTTACCACCTTTGCATCTGGTCAAACAAGACAAAAACAGGTGCATGGGTAAAAAAAAAATCAAAGGGGGTCCTATGATACAGGGTTTAAGGAAAGGCAGCCCTGGCACCCTCTAGATCTGTAAAGGCTGAAGTGTGCTGTTCCATACAATTCCGGAAAGCCCATGAGCCCAATTTTCTACAACCTCTTGTTCTCCTGTTCAGTGGATTTCCAAACCTTCATACTTGTAGAGCATCTTTGTCAAATTTGCAATGGACCCCAAAATGAGGTGCCTGGGAGTCATTCCCCAGAAAAACGCACAGTCTTCAATCTCTAAATGTCTTGTCCTGGATGAGCAAACAAGGAGATATTGTTGAAACAACTGTTGCAAGTGGGGAGAGAGCGAGGGGGACGGGGGTGGGAGGGATTTGCTATCTCAGTATTTTGTCCATTTAATTTAACAATCCCTCTGAAGATTATTCAATGTGAGTAGCTAGGAAAGCAGAAACCAATATGAAAAGGCAGGTGAAGATGAAACTGCCCCCAAGCTGGTCATATAAAAGTAGTCAAAATTGCCAAATGTCCTGCTTATATTCTTAGTGCCACACATGGTCTTGCAGAAAACTTTAAACAAAACCCAAGTCATTATGAATAAATATATCTGGAACTATAGAACTCACGGGTAAAACCTAAAATATAACAGCACCATGCAGCTTTATTAAATGTTATGTTGGAAAGCAGAAGAAAATGACTGAATCTTGCCACATTCAGATTCTGCTGGTACTGGTTCTGCTTGTCTCAAAGGTCTGAGATTGAGCTGCAGCTGGGAATGAGGAAGGAAGACCACATTATTAACAAGGAGTATTCATAATTATTAATTAATAGTCCTATCGGGCTGATGGACTTTGAAATGGCTTTGCAGTAGACATCAGAACACAGGAAGGTGACATAAAAGAGCCAATGTATGTGGAGACAGAGGAAAAGCAGAAAGGTTTGCATTAATAGTAAACTAGAGTAGAGTATACTTTAACCCTAACAGACCAGGCAGATGCTGTCTGTGCTCAGCTAACACTTCAATTTCACGTGCACACCACAAACAGGCATGCATGATCCATTCCCCGCCCCCCACTAAACATTAAGCTGTAAGGTCACCATATGGAAAGGATGACAGGACTCCTGTATCTTTAACAATTGTTTAGAAAAGGGGATTTCAGCAGGTGTCATTTGTATGTATGCAGCATCTGGTGAAATTCCCTCTTCATCCCAACAGTGAAAGCTGCAGGAGCCCTGCCTAGCATGACCAGATACAACAGAGGGCAGGGCTCCTGCAGCTTTCACTGTTGGGATGAAGAGGGAATTTCACCAGGTGCTGCATGCATGCAAATGACACTTGCCAAAATTCCCCTTTCTATCCAATTGTTAAAGATACAGGAGCCCCTGTCCTTCTTTCCACATGGTCACCCTATTAAGCTGGGCCTTTTTGTAAAGCACAGGCAATAGCTAAGAAAGGTGTGGGCCCTCCATGATCCAATGGAGATTTTGCGTGCACATTAACTAGAATAGGAGGAAAAGCAGTGACCAAACTATCTAAGAGGGACAATGACAGACAAAGGAGGTACTGAAGGATAAACAGGAGCACATTTATTTGTGAGGTGAGCCAGCTTATTTAAGGAAAATTTACTTAGTGGTTGATGCTCCAGCTGGCCACTTCAATCTGCAACCTTGACAGAACAATGTCTCCCATGACTTTGTTCTCAGTGGGAGACTGCAGGAAAGTTAACGGTTCTGTAGTGAGATACTACCTTTCTTGGAATGAAAACACAAAGTATATCCCTGATTGGAACCCTACGAGGTGAAGTGTAACTTGCATTTTTTTCCCCCCATGATGTCCTGGAATATATCCTGGAAACCTTGCAAGGCAACTGCTGTGTTTCTATCTCCAGCCAATCTTTTCTTATATCGATATCAGAGTCAACAGGCATGGTTGTTTTCTGCAAATAGTTACATGTGTTTAAAATTTTACGACCACACATAACAGTAGTATTTACTAGCACAAGATGAAGCGATGGCTATCAATTTTGATGGCTTTAAAAGGGGATTAGATAAATTCATGGAAGATAAGACTATCAATGGTTAACAGTCATGATTGGTATATACTACTTCCACTATCAGAGGCACCACAGCTCTGACAATCCCTTACCATTGGCTATGCTGGCTGGGTGG
This sequence comes from Anniella stebbinsi, assembly GCA_029215795.1. Classification (NCBI taxonomy): domain Eukaryota; kingdom Metazoa; phylum Chordata; class Lepidosauria; order Squamata; family Anniellidae; genus Anniella; species Anniella stebbinsi. Next base: position 106,089,756 of record JARDYH010000002.1, on the reverse strand, counting down.
GGCTGATGGAAGTTGCAGCAGAAGAGATTTAGAGGGTACCATGTTGGAGAAGTCTCATCTACTAGCAGCGTGTTTCCAGGATATCAAACATATCTTTCTCAACTCTACACGAAGATACCAGGGACTGAACCTGCATACACAGCATACATTCTACCGCTTATCTACAGTAGTGTTTCTCCTCCAAAGTGTTTCCTAGCAGCTCTTGAACCTATGAGCAGCAGGCTCAGCACAGCAGCCCAAAGAACCAGACTACAAGTCATTATTTAGAAAATGATCTGCCAATTCTTTACAACTGATTTATTCAGATTCATTTGCAAGGATGGTGCACTCACAAGAATGATACATAACTCTGTACACCACATTGGAGCAATTTATCCCCAAGCACTACCTTTTCAGGTATGTCTTGTTCTACTACTTAGGACATCACATCCCACCACCACCCCGGCCTGAATTTGGTGAATAATGTCATGGCTGCACATTTATACAATAGGTGGCTCTCCTTTATGAAGGTAACGAAAAGCTTCATAAGCACATGTTCGGGGAGGTTGAAAGGCAGCTGACATTCTTTTCTTCCGGTTGTTCAAAGATTTCCACTGTGACTTTTAATTCCTGTTAGGTTGTTGAGGTTCAGTTCAGGAGACTGTAGAAAGTGACATTACACACCCAACTTGGAAGAGGTTATGAATGCCATGAGATATTCTGTAGAATGTACTTCCTTCGTGTCTTGGGTTCTCCACAAATCTGATATTCCCATTTTCTCCAGCTTCTCTTTAATGCCAAAACATTCAGGACACTGCAGAACTTTAAAAGAGTAAGGCAGAGGAATATTCAGTTAAATTTATTTATTTATTTATTTATTGTTACATTTATACCCCGCCCTTTTTTCCTCTTGCAAGGAGCCCAAGGTGGGTTACATGATCCTCCTCTCCATTTTACCCTCACAATAACCCTGTGAGGTAGGTTAGGCTGAGAGTCAGGCCTCATCTACAAGAATTCGCCTTTACGCCTGGTTAGGCGATTATGCGCATATTCGCTGAAGCGCATTTACGCCTAATACCTCTGTACGAGAGGCGGCGAAGCGCATTACTGGACGACCAAAACGCAATTTAAACTGTTGACATGCGGAGAATCGCTTGTTCACATAGTCAAAATGCGCTTTAACGGCTGGAGCAAAATAAAACTCGCTATTTAACGCACATTCGATAATGCGCATAATCGGAGAGAAAGCGTGCCTCTATGCCCGATTTGTGCTCCGTTCTTGTAGAGGTAAATTTTTTAATGCGCCTTGAAAGAGCTTTAAATGGCTCTTGTAGAGGCAGCCTCAGTGACTAGCTGAAAGTCATCTAGTGAGCTTTATGGCCAAGTAGGGACTAGAATGCAGGTCTCTAGACTCCCAGTCCAACTCTCTAACCACCATATCACACCAGCTCTCTATAATTTATAAGAATTACACACACACACACACACACACACACACCCCTTTTAATCTTGTTGGCAGAATCTTTAAAGCAATAACCGCAGGGTGTAACTGCCCAGTAGCTAAGGCTGTGTGTGCTCTGCAGGAAAGAGCTTAAAATTCTGTGCCCACCCAATGAAAATCCTGAACCCAGAAAAACTGGTCTCTGCAATCAATACATATTAGACAAATAAGGAGATGTGCACAATTCATTCTACTTGTGCTAGCCATATGTATCTTCGCAGCCATAAGGGCTAGAAAGCTGCTCAGTTTTCAAATGAAGGTTGAGATTATGTAGCCAACTCCACATCTCCCAGGTTTTCTGCAGTCCTGCAGAAGTGTGGCAAATGCACAGTCTTATCTATAGGCTTGAGTGGGTAGAAGAATATTGCAAATTCAAAAATATAATTTTCTCAATCACAGTTTCAAGTGACGTTCATGGATTAGGGGTCTTGCTTGTCAGTCAGACACACACACCTACACACCTACCTACTTTCAAGGAATTTGCATTTTAATTACAAATGAAAGCGGGGTTGAAGAGCCACATCCCAGCCAGGGCATCCCAGTGAACAGCAGTCCCCTGGAATAGCTCTTCCTCTTCACCATTGCAACCTGCTTGTTCACCTGGCTCTCGCTCTGACCCAGACAGTGGTGGTGATGGTGGTGGTAAGGAGGAGCAGTAGATGCCATTGGCTCTCTGCCTGTCAAGCAAGCAATTGGCATCAATGATGAGAAAGAGGAGCAATAGCAGTGAGAAGAATAGCCACGGGTACGTTAGATGGTATTGTCAATAGCCAGGACATCTCCTGCACTGTCCCCTGGAAATTGCTCATTTAATATAAAAAACCACAGGTATGTGGTATTATGCAGGATGTCGTGGGATCTTTCCACCACTAGATGGCGATGTTTAATGGGACCTTTCCTAGAATGGAAGTTTTTAATTCCAAATCATCTGGTTGCATGTGAAGGAGTGCGTCGTGATGGTGGGAAAACTTTGAGGATGAAAACTACGGTAAGGCTGAAGGACTTTTCCTGTTGTTGTTTTCCTGTGTGTAGAGAAGCTCTGAGGGTGTCTTGCCCAGGGGCCCTCAAAAACCTGGAAACTGCACCGCATGAAAGTATAGATGGCACAACAGAGCCATGACTCAGCATGTTAACTTCCCATCCTTTTCAAAGGGAGCATAAAGCACATGCTAAAAACTTTCCCATTGAAATGGAAAAGATTCAACATCTTTTGCTGTTTGTTTTAATTTATTTACTGCAATTATTTATAGCCCATCTGTCGGGATACAAATCCTTCCAAGGCGGCTTACAAGTCAGATCAAAATTGATTAATAAATAAACTATACTAACAAGTACAAAAAGCCATTCAGATGATTCCCGCAGGGTGGCTGATGGCCCTGGAGCGGCGGAGGAGGGAAAATCCATCTGGAACAGGATCAGGTGTATGGTGTTATCCTCCCTCTTTCTCTCCTGGAATTTTTTCCACGGGGCAGATTAGCTGGATTGTGCTCAATTTGTCTTTGATTTTATTTATACTTGTGTGTATTTTGACCATGTCTATAAAGGGGTTGTGGATGGGGGTGAGAGAGAGAAATAACAATGGGAAAATATTGAGCCGCTTCAAGCACAATGTTTTTGCTAAACAGCTATTAAATGGTTGTTAGCAATCAGTCACAATCCTGGGGCAACAGCTGAATTTAATGGTTGATGGGGCGCAAAACTCTGACTGACTAGTAATGTTGGTTCTTTCCCTGTTGCCAGATGCCAGCTGTTGTTTGCACCACGGCTAATGATCCTGCCTGCCTCTTGACTCAGGAAAGGAGAGAACCGTGTCTAGCAAACATTACATCTCTAAATGAAAATAAAGTTGAATGTTCAGGGCCACAGAGTGTTTGTGTTGTATCTGAGACCATGTTAGCTGAACATAATCCCTGGGCTCCAAGTGTCCAGTCAACTGCAAACCGACAACAGACACCAGGAGCTACTTGGAGGACTGGGAAGTCGTGCAGAAAATACACCAATTCTTTTCTCGTGCAACGAATGCTGCTTTTATGTGACTATTGGGAATCACCCAAATGTCTCCCCCCCACCACCTCCAATGTGAGCAAATTGAATATTCCCAGCACATGCATATATTTCTTGACATGTACAGTCACTAGGCAGCTGATTAAATGTTCAGTGAAAACACATGCATGGAATCATCAGAAGACACAACAGGGTTGGCAAAGTTTGCTTTTTTAAAAAACCAAATTAAATGCCTCCAAGCATGCACAAAGCGCTTTTCTTCCTACATGGAAAGAATCAAATTGGAAGGCGAAGGGGAAATAGACAGAAGAAAAACAAAATCCATTTAGAAATGGCACTTCTTCATAATATATCCCTAAAAGTACACACAATTCACTGTTTGAAGGACCAGATCCTTCCAAACTAGCTCCACAAATATTTGATTGCAAAACTTCAAACAGAAAAACAGATCTTGTGAAACACTCTCCAAGTTTCTTATTAACTCCCTAGTACTTCTGTCATTTCAACAGGACAGATTACAGAGGCTCCCAGATAGTGTACTAAAACGTATACAGAACAGTAAATATTAAACCCTGCCTTTCTTATGACACTTGAATGAACATATGCTAGGCTGACCATATGAAAAGGAGGACAGGGCTCATATAACTTTAACAGTTGTAGAGAAAAGGGAATTTCAGCCAGTGTCATTTGTATGCAATTTGTACCTGGTGAAATTCCCTCTTCATTACAATACTTAAAGCTGCAGGGGCCCTGCCCTCTTTTGTATCTGGTCACTCTAGTATAGTGCATGCAACTTTAATTGCTTTGATGAAGAGGTGATTTCACCAGGTACTAACTGCATACAAATGAAGCCAGCTGAAATTCCCTTTTCCCTGCAACTATTAAAGTTACATGAGCCCTGTCCTCCTTTTCATATGGTCAGCCTAAGTCATATGCCCACGACGGCTGCATGTGCATGACAGTCACGCATCGCAAAAACAGCTTCACTGTAAGTATTTCTGCCTTTGCATCTTCTAATTCTGGCAACCAGCCCAGAGATAAACTCTTCCCAGGTCTGCAAAATTAGCAACCCTGCAGACAGGTTGCACACAAATTCCTACAGAAAAGAGCTTTTTGTAATGACTTGTATATATGTGTGTAGGCAGGTAGCATTTTGTAACGTTCATGCTGCAATCCTATGCACGGTTACTGGGGAATACGTGGCCACTGTATCTCAAGGGCCCTTACTTCTGAGTAGGCATATATAGTGTTGTGGTGAGAGTCTTTCTGCAAAAGCTCAGTGGTTGTTTTCTTGCACGTTCATTACATCATATACTACATGTCGATACATAGGAAAACTGTATGTACGTGTAGGGGGTGGGAGGGGAGGAGGGACGCATCTCATTGGCTGAGGACTGTCACACTTCGGCAGCCAATCAGAGCTGCTGAGCATTTTACACCTCTCCAACCAGCTTGAAGAGGAGGAAGACAAAAAAAGGGGGAAGTTAACTAGTAACATTACATGCCAAGGTATATAAAAGGTTTCAGCGTTGCAGAGTTTGGCCTGTTTGATTGCAGCCGCCTCTCCAACAGGAACATCTGGTAGAGGCCGAGACAATCTACCCAAACGGTATGTGGCATTGGATTAATGTGTGTTCTGAAAAGATCAGAGATGAGAGGGCATGTGGGTGGGTGTATCTATGTTTGCATGTAAGTGCATCTGTGAGAAATGTCTGTATTATGAGTGGATACTTGTATGTTTAGGTTTCTCTTCCAGCTAGTTTTTTTTATATATATAAAATATTGTAGTCTATAATCCTTTGAATATTTCCTTTGGGAGTAAGCCCATTGAACTCAATGGGATTTCCAGCTCTACATGATTGTACTGCTACACTGCATTTTGTTTCTCTAAGTCAGAGTAAAAAAAAGCTTGGGCCTTTTATTACTGTTTTCTACCTTTTGCTTTTTAACAAACAATGATTCCACCCCCCAGAGTAATTCTCAGAAATATTCATATAGCCTTGTTAATTGACTCTTTAAACAACTAATTCAAAAAGGTGTCCCCACTGTCAGCATGAATGATGCCCAGTACAATATCTAGCGCTAAATTCTTCCAAGAGAGGAATTCCATCACAACCTGCATTTTTAGATTGGACGCCATTTTAGGTGTTTTCGCCATAGGCTATGGCGAAAATATGGGGGCAGGTGAGTGGGAACCTAATTCCCCCTCCCTCCCTATCCCTTCCCACCTCTCGCACTCCTTACCTGCCGGGGCGCCCACTTCCATCCACTGCCGTCCACTGTTCCAATCTACTGAGAAACAGTAGTACGGAAGCAGCAGGCAGCAATGGATGGCAGCGAGGAGACAGCAGGTAAGGAGCGCGAGGGGGAGGAGGTCCGAGGTCCGATCCTCCGATCTTTTCTGATCCGGATCAGGTCCTTTCGGATCGGATCGGATGAGATCGGACGATCCATCTGCGGGGATCGGAATCGGATAATTTTATCCGATTTCTGCCAGATTGGGTACCCCTACTTGTCTTTCCCCTCGGTAGGTAATAATTGGAGGTGATTTCTCTTGGAGAAACAGTATGGGCTGGAAGGGTTCCATCCCCACCCCCCTGCAGCCCCAGTGTCATGGCTCCCAAACCAATCTCGCCTCCCCAAGTGAGTAGTTTTATCCAAAGGAAGAAAGAAAAACATCAGGAAGGCCCTATGAGATGAAGTACAAGGCAGGATTCTGGGGTACACTATCCATCCTTTGGGGCATGCAAGGCTGCCCTTCATACTTTATGGCCCTACTTTAATTTTTTCTTAGAACCCTGAGATCCTCCCACCAGAATCACATGCAAAAGGCACACACTTAGAATGAATGGATTCTGAGCCCAGGGATTTTGAATACCAGAACTGAACTGAGCCTAGAGTCCTTCTACACAAAATTCAACTCCTGGTTATCGTAAGCTTTCTACATCTCAGCAGTGGAATTTAGGACAGCAAGACAAGCAGGACATTTTGTTGTTATTTTTGCAAAACAATTGGGTGTTGGCAATACTTGGCCGTCTTCTGTACTTTCCAGTTAGAGTCAAGGGTTGTACAATCTATTGGGAAAACAAAACCTATTTGCCACTGTCTATACACACAGACGGTTCTCACTCAGACCTTACTATACGCATACCCACGCCTGGCCTGTACAATCACTGGCCTGCCCAGCCAAACATGGGCTATCAGGCGTGTGTTGTAGCATGTTTCTGAAGTCCCAGGAAAGCTACCAAAAAGGAGGTTTACTGAGACCCATGTGGGCCGCTACTCTTGGCTGCTGGGCTCCGTTTGGAGAGGAATGGGCTTGTGCAGTCCTAGCAAATTACACCCTGCCCCACCTCCTGCCAGGGCCATTCAGTGGGGTTGCTTCTAAAGTATGCCACATTCCCCAGCTATTCAAACAGCCCCCCAGCCAAGTGGTAATTGCTTACTATAGAATAAACTGCTCTTAAAAGCATGTCACAACTTCCTTTTCTATCATCTTCCCTACGGTAACTATTCTATCTGGCTGCTCTTATTCTTTGTGAAGCTTTGGAGGGTAACTGTCGGGAATGCTATTTAGGAAGGGTGGGGTCTTTCAGTCCCTCATTCTTTCAAACCACATGTGACTATTCCTCAGGAGCACCAGTTTCTATACATGGAAAAGGCCTATAAACTAGCTCCCTACATGCTAAGCGCAAATCCCTTTACTTTAAAAATGCTGTTGATGGCTTTTTTATATAGGTTGATAACAATGCTAGAGCTATACAGCCCTTTAAAAAACACATATTCAAGACTGGGTCTTCAAACACCCTGCTTTGGGATTTATTTTGCATGAGTGTATCCAAGAGTAGGAGCTGCAAACGCTGCTGAGAATTTTCCCCAACGCTGAAATCTGAAATGATGTCCAGGCTCTTTCACCTTACATGCAATTTTAGAGATCTCTCTGGAGATACCTGTGTGGTACACAGCGGAAAAAAAGGAAGCAGATGTGAGGGGTAGGGAAAATGATGTTTAAAAAAGCAAGTAGGCATTTCTGTACTGTACCACTTCAAACTACTGGTGTTGGGCTCCCCACACACACAAACACGCCTTGGACATTGGGAGCAGGGTAGGCTAAACCTTTTCTCCCTGGTATGCCAGTTTTGTATGTCCAGAGAATTTTGTAATAGAACAATGCTCAATGTGGTATAATGGGATGAGGTGTGTCACCCTTCTTCTTTTCAGGAGGACATAATGAGCCTGACCTAACCATCTACTTCCTGTCTCCCTCCCCTTTCTCCCACTTTGAAACCATCCCAGTTCCTTTTTTTCTCCCACTCCAGGGACTGTAGGGGAGCGTTCAAACATACAACCCTGTCCCTCGCCCCTTCCAACAGCTCAGTTGTGGGAGAATTTGACCACTTGCTTCTGCGAATGTGGTTTTCCTCAATCTGGCATCCTCATATATGATGGACTACAACTCCCATCATGCTCACTGGCCCTTAATGACGATGGGGAATCTGCTTTATCACAAATTGCCAACAGCTTTGCTATCGTCACACCTTGTTTGTAACAGAGTAACCATCCTCCCCCCCACAAGTCCACTCCTGCTTACGTGACTGGGAGTGAGAAATCCTGACTTGTCTAGTCTACTTCAAATCATCCGGAGATCTACAAGTAAATCCCAGTCTACCTACTGCCCACCCCAGATGAAGCAGCTGGGAAGAAGCTTCTAGTTTACAGTGGAGTGAACAGCAAGAGACTTAGCAGACAGCTGTTCGAACATGCTTTTACACATTTACAAACTGGGAAAAAATGAAACAAATATATCCAAGGGTCAGCTGCATGATGTGTAATGTAGGACGTTAGCACAATTGAATGGTGATCACATGGCTGCATTCACTCTAGAAATATCAGGAAAGAATGCAGGTGCATATTTGTGTCCTAATCACCTATTTCACTTCCTGTTTAGTGGCTTTAAATAACAAGAAACTGGAAAGTTTCAATGTTTTAAGTCCTGACATAATGTTATAAATTAAAATGTTGTTTATTTTCGCCTTTCCCAATTCTAGCATTCTCTCTCTCTCTCTCTCTCTCTCTCTCTCTCTCTCACACACACACACACACACACACACCCCTTAGATGTGGCGGCAATAGCAGCAAACAATGTAACTTCTTACTTGTGCATGTTTAGACAGAAATAAGTACTACAAATCTCAGCATGCTCCAGCCAGCCACGATGTAAGATTTGTGTTCTGTCTAAACATGCATAGGATTGCGCCCTTAATCCCTTTAATCCACCCTCATAATTCAGTTATTGATCTGGGGGCTTCCCTCCCTGAAAGAGTTGTCAAAAGTGATCAGATGTTTTCGTGTGTTTCTGGCCTTCCAAGGCCTACAGTTTGTCCTGCCCTTCAACCTCTGTAGTACCATGGAGAATCTGTCACTGCCCAGTGACGAATGGAAGGGGCCTCTCAGCTGCCTTACACTGCACATTTCCTGAGGGAGAAACAATTAATTCTTAAACATGTGTGTGTGTATATGTATATATATATATATATATATATATATGTGTGTGTGTGTGTGTGTGTGTGTGTGTATATATATATATTAAATGTAGGGTGACCATATGAAAAGGAGGACTGGGCTCCTGTATCTTTAACAGTTGTATAGAAATAGGAATTTCAGCAGGTGTCATTTGTATGCAGCTGGTGAAATTCCCTCTTCATGACAACAGTTAAAGCTGCAGGTACTATACTAGAGTGATCAAATACAAAAGAGGGCAGGGCTCCTGCAGCTTTAACTGTTGTGATGAAGAGGGAATTTCACCAGGTGCTGCATGCGTACAAATGACACCTGCTGAAATTCCCTTTTATATACAACTGTTAAAAGATACAGGAGCTCTGTCCTCTTTTTCATATGGTCTCCCTAAACCATACTCTGCTTCCTTTTCCTTAAAGCACTCTCTGTCTTCTCGCCCCCCCTCCCGCCAGCCATTTTTGGGCTCACTTCCCCCATGCAGTCAAACATTAATTCTACAATTTTCCTTTCAACAACTTTTTAAAAAAAATGCATTTGTGAACTACACAGGTACATCTACAGCTCCCTTTTGAATATACACCCAATAACAAGTCTGGATTTTCCTCTGTGCAAAATGGCCTTCAGTTCCCCTAGGAGAAGACTTAATCCATCATATTTAGCAGGCAAACACTTCTTCAACAGTATAGAACAAAGCTATCTGAAGATTAAAAAGAAGTTCATGGGGGCAGTTATTTATTATGAGCTGCACCCTTTTATCAGTTGCATTAGGACAAGTGATAACCAACCTACTGGCCTCAGGTTGTTTCTTGCATGAGCTGAAATGGAGAAAGCTGGAAGGCAGCCCCTTAAAACAAACCCAGATGTGAGGAATCCCTCACGATGAGGGATTTCAAGACATTAAGCAATGTCAATTCCTGCCCTCATTACACACAACCCCCTTAGCATGGGTACAAAACCTCAGGCCTAGGGGCCCAATCCCACCTTCCAGCATTCTTCAGGTTGCCACGCCCCTTCTCCCAGCTCCACCCACTTCCTCCCAACCACCAGTTTTGGCATGGTTTCCTGACCCTTGTGCAGTTTTTCCCCCATTCTAAAAGATTAGGGGAAGGCTTAGTTACTGGGAATAAGAGCTTTAAATGAATGTAAACTGGGAGTTTTGACCTCGCGTCCTTTGCCTTTAGCCCTGGAATGCACATGCAGAATCAGCAGTTAATAATTATTCCAGCTTAATTAACATGGGCAATTTGGGCTGTTCACGCTGTGCAATTAAGTTTTCAAGGTAGCAAATCTTAAGTGTTTGTTCCCTGTTTTGTGTTGCAGAACTTCACGTTCACCCAAACTCCCCACCTTCACTCAACCCCACTCAAGTGGGCAATACTTTTATTACAGGGGTGCATTGCCTACGGCCCTGGGTTCCCTGACACCCCCTACAACTAACACCAAATCCCCAACCCCTGCCAGTTTCCCAATGATCAGCGAGGAAAAAGCAATCTGTTGGATGATCTCCAGGAGACAGAGTAGCAAGTTTTCTGTATGTGAATCACTGGAGGAAGGATGGTTCTCTCCACCTGCTCCCCTAACACTCCTCACACGGATTGCTCTTTCCCCACAGCCACTAGCAGCAAGGAAAGCTGTTTGTATCAGTATCCGTGTGGCCCACGGCCCCCAAGCCAGCATTACGTGCAGCCCTCAGGGCTAAAAAGGTTGTGCACTCCTGCTTTATTAGAGCCAACCAAAATTCCACGAAAGATTGTGCTAGGTTTCGAATTCTTCAAAACTCTTCATTCAGCTAGGCGGTACAAAAAAACAGGAGATGGGGAAGAATGGAAAAGTGTGTGTGTGGGTTTTAAAATTATTTTAACACGCAAACCACACCATCGCCATCATATCTCCATTTTTGCAAGGTGACCTAAAAGTGACAATGTGCCGTCTGTTTTGAAATTGCCCCGACTTCGCTCATTTACTCCCTCAAAACCCTGCACTTTGGTCCACAGTCTGTTGTAATATTAACAGAAGACCAATCTTTGCACTGATGTCAGTGGAGATTTCGTTCGACTTACTTTCTTTTGGTTGCTCCTCTGTCCTAAGCAAAGAAAAAGATGGCTAAATTCCAGTACTATCGACAATTCCTTTCGATGTCCTGTTGTATCTCTGCCAGGGGCCGTATTAGGCAAGCGGCCTTGTTTGCTTAAAATGCCACTGACGTCTCTTACATTCTGCCAAAACAAAGTTTTGTAGAACTGCAATGCTTTTTCTAGTTTTGAACCTTTTATGTTTGGAAAGTATTATTCATTTTAAAAATGGGCTTAATCAGCAGCTAGCACTTGTTCATTTCCCAAATGCTTTTAGGGGCAGTGGCAATAATATTTGGGAGATGAGAAATTTAGAGTGCAATCCTATGTGTGTGTAGAGACAAAAAAAAAGCCCTACAACTCCAAGGTTGCCCCAGCCTGGGAGTTGTAGGGCTTTTTTTCTGTCTCCACATGCATAGGATTGCAGAAAGCCCTTCATAAGACCATTAAGTTCAGAGCCTAAAATGATCTAACTGCACCACTGCTTGTGATTTGTAAAGCTCCATGACATGAATGGCTAAAACCTATTTCTAGAACAACAATGCTGTTAATCCCAAGTGAGTGGAAATGCCAGCTTGCTACTATGCGCGCTTTGAGTATAGTTGTTTTCGGAGGAAGGGAACACTTTGGGCCACCCTTAGTCCATGAAATGGAACCTCCCTATTAAGAGGTGATTTATCTCTGAATAACACACACAAGGAATAAGCTGGAGTAATCTGAGAAGAATGGTTGGTGCTAAATTGCCAGTTAGGTCGCAGTTTGGGAATTTAAGCTCTGGTGCAGAGAAGCGTTGTGTCATTAGGGTGAGAAGCTACAAAGATTGAGCCCTCCTCTAACGGCCTTTTGCACCCCTGCAGATGTAAAATTTGGGATTAACAGATGCCCCGCAATTTGGATATGCTTTTTGGACAAGCTTTTCATTGGGATCAAAATACTGTAAACTAGTTAATTCCTAATACTTTTATGTAGGCTTAAACAGACCTTTAACCCGAATGACTCTGCTTCACTATGCTGCCAAGGTGCACAGCTATTGCTTTACAACACCAGTACGGTTGCAGGCTGTTACTTAATTTGTGTGCTTCTTGAGCAATGAAGAGTCTCGATGAAACTCTCTGCCCCAGTAAAATGGGGCATACTTCTGAGAACAATGGCACTGCAGATTTTACATTCAATCCTTTTCCTAATAACCTAACTTTGACTTTTTGTTGCACACTGTGGTGAGGTTCACCACTCGTTCAGATCCTACTAGTATATATGGGAAGTATATATGATAAAAATGAGAGGGAAATGCTGAAGGCCGTCTTCAAACTTAACAGTTACGCACGCTATAATTTACAACTAAACAACTTTTGCATTCCAGCGAAGCTGCACAGGATTGTTAAGATGATGAGAAAAGAGAAGGGCTTTTGGGTAGCAAGTAGGACTTGCTAGGTTTGTGCAGAGACTCTTGTCAGTCAATGCATTCATATTCCAGCAAAGGTGGTGGCCCACCCAAAAAAGCCACAAGCAAAGTAGAATAGTGGCCTGTAATGCAATCCGGATTTTAAGAATCACGGCACTTTTAGGTGCCATGTAACCATCTAAATCAGCTTTCCCCAAGCTGGTGCCCTCCAGATGTGATGGACTACCACTTCCAGCATCCCCAGCTAGCATGGCCATTGGTGGGAGTTGTCTTAACACCCCTGAAAGGTGAATATAAACTGTTACCTTAGCCAGAACCTGAAATTGCAGAGAGAAGGGCAAGGAAGCTTTTACAAATCAAGGTAGTAACGTTAATCATTAGTCATTAATGATTAGCTGATTGCACATCCAGTTGCCCTCCATGTGACACATAGAAATTATTCCATTTTCTATATGCTTGAAAACTTCCTAGGTGTGCATGAATACCCAAGAAAGAGTTAAAAGCTGTCTACAGAAACACATTAGCCAACAATGGGAAAACAAGCCAGGCAATAGATAGAGGTTTGTTAGCATAAGGGTTTATTAGCACTGGGGTGGAGAGAGTGTGCTATGCGGAAGAATAGATTGTTACTTAGGAACAAACATCCTGATCTATGGTGGAAGAGAACTTTGCTGAGCCTGCAATTCATAGACTCATAGAATAGTTGAGTTGGAAGGGGCCTATAAGGCCATCGAGTCCAACCCCCTGCTCAATGCAGGAATCTACCTTAAAGCATCCCTGACAGATGGTTGCCCAGCTGCCTCTTGAATGCCTCTAATGTCGGAGTGCCCACGACCTCCCTAGGTAATTGGTTCCATTGTTGTACTGCTCTAACAGTCAGGAAGTTTTTCCTGATGTCCAGCCGGAATCTGGCTTCCTGTAACTTAAAGGAGCACTGCTCAGTACTCTGGTCTAGTTTTCCAGTGGCCAATCTGCCTACTCTTTGAGCACTCGACTACACTTTACCTGCAGCCCTGTCCTACTTTTCCTCCGTGTTGTTTTTTAAGGGCAAGCAACTTCCAGGGTGGCCAGTTTCAAGTGAAGAAAACTGGGAGGGGGGGCTATTCCACCCTTTCACTTCTGGCCATCCACAATGGAGCAAAAGATGCACCATCTTCTGATGGTAACCCTTGCTTCTGGTGAGACATAGGTGAAATCGCAGGAAGCCCCTCACCGTCTGACCAATGCTTGCCTTTCTAGCATTGTGCTGTTCCTTACTTCCATAGCGTAGAGCCAGAGTGTTGAACCTCTTTCTGCCATTTCGGAGAAGTTCTTGGGGACTGGATTCCAGTGGTGGGTGGGGCCAAAAGCTAAAAGTGCAGGGCCAAACATACCAGTGGTTTTTTAAAAAAATCTTAAAGGCCTTATCGCCAGTAAGTAACCCTTAGGAGAAGTATGTCAACCTTTTAAAATGTAGGAAAATGCATAAAAGTGGAGAAATTACCAAACAATCAGTGGTGGGGGAAAGGGGGTGGGACCAGGGGAAGGGTGTGTGGCCATCTGGGCAACCATGGAAAGCTAGATTGGGAACCCAAGTAGAACTGAGGATCTGTACCCCTGGCCTAGAGGCATATACGCCTCTGCAGAAATATTGTTACTTGCATGAGTGACCCTACCTTAGGCTCAGGTGCACATTTGCCTACAAAGTTAGCCAGGTACTGGCTTATCTTATCTGAGTTTTGTTTTCCATCTCCAAAAGAGCAACTGATGCTGTATATGGCATATGGACAGGAATTAGAATCACATTACTTAGCAACAGAGATCTCTGTCAAAAGTTGGCTTGATTGGTATCCACGTGAGGCTTAATGCCTCTAATATCATTTTTGTTCAAGCCACTGTGCACAGGGTGACTCAATGTGAATTAGGTAAATTAGGTAAAGGCTCCATCTCATTGCCTCAACTTCAAGCGTTCTTTTCGCCATCCACTTTTCTAGGACATTGAAAGCAATAGCCCCATCTGCCGCCATTCTTTGCGCCATTCGTTTTATAAGGCATTGAAAGCGACAGCTCCATCTGCTGCCAGAACCTTGTGTCTCAAAAGCAGGAAAGGCTGAAAAATTGGAGTGCCAATTTCTTGCATCTCAAAGATCCAACACAAATAAATACGGGTGGTCATTTTATCTTGGGTTTCTCTGATTATATTTCCCTAATGAGCAAATGAATTAATAAAATCAACTTATAACATTTTTTCCAGTTTTTTTTTTTAAAATAAAATTCTCAGATGTCCACGTACTATGTTGGGGAGGGATGGAAAATAGACCATGAACTATTAGCCAATTCCTAGAGAACTTGATGCTTGTTGTATTCTTTCAAAGAATGCCAGACTAGGTAGGCTTGTTCCAATCCCACAAGGCAGTACTTATGCTAAGCAATAGTGCACTCACAATTACAAATTAGTTAGGCCTTAATTATTAAATAATCCTCAGTATGCATAGTTGCTTTAGAATACACTGGTAGAGCAGGAGGATTCTAAGGAAAGACAGCACCATCAAGTAGATTGCCCAAGACTGAAGACAGTCCATGAAGATGTATATGGTGCCTGATTTATACAGCATTTTAATATTTTGGTTAGGTGAAGATTACTTGTCTAGATCTTTGTTGTTGTTGTTATTGTTAAATTGGTTATGTGTAGTGTGTGTGGGAGTATGTCTCCTCTTAATGGTGTGTGTGTGTGTATACATATACATATACATATACATATACATATATATATATATATATATGTCTTCTGTATTGTTAACGCTGGAATGCAAAAGGAAACCTCAAATGGTTCAAAAACTGAATTGAGTTCATTCACATGTGGAATTATGATTTTGCTTTCAGCCATCATGACCCACCAGTTTCCAGCGCTCTCTCCGGAACAGAAGAAAGCCCTCTCTGACATTGCTCAGAGGATTGTAGCTCCAGGCAAGGGAATCCTGGCTGCAGATGAATCTGTGGGTGAGTTTTATTGAATAATCATTAATATGTCATTGCCTCAAGCTTCCCACCCCATCCCTTTGAGATGACGAGGGAAGTAAAGCCAAATAAAACCTCTTATTTCTGTATGTAATTATTCAAGATGGTGCTCCATTCACAGTGGAGATGAGGCCCTATGTTCAGGATTGCCATCCACAGCCAAAGAAGGAAATTCAGAGGCAAGCTAAACTCTAATCACATGGTACAGCCCTTCCTGGCTGCAGGCAGGGGGGAGCAAATTTGAACGCGGCACATCAAAAACTACCTGCACATAGAAAGCTATTACATTGGGAGAAGGTCAGTCATTTTTCTATGAGCTGGGAGCCTCTTTTAAAAAAAAAATGTGAGGAAGCATTTCAACATGAATTCCCACAACTGCAGTCTGAAGTGGTGCAGCCCAGGAAGCTCATTCTGAACATGTACCGCAGCTGTCAGAACTGGAGAATATGCTTGAATATATGCCCCCAATACGCTCACACTGAGCTCATTGAACCTGATATAAATGTATGCTGTGTGTAGGGGGACAGATAAAGTGGTTATAAATTAGGTGTATTTTGAAGTCCAACCAACACATTCTCTGACATTTGATGGCTTTTCATAGGTACTATGGGTAGCAGGCTGCAGCGCATCAAGGTGGAGAACACGGAAGAGAATCGCCGTGCCTTCCGTGATATCCTCTTCTCTACAGATGACTCCATCAACCAGCAGATTGGAGGAGTAATTCTTTTCCATGAGACCCTCTATCAGAAGGACAACACTGGAAAGCTCTTCCCAGCTGTCATCAAGGACAAAGGCATAGTGGTTGGAATCAAGGTGAATGATCTTTAATTTTTGTAAACCGCCCAGAGAGCTTCGGCAATAAATAATAACAAAAAGAGCCTTTCCCAGAGTTAACTGTAGAAAAGCAGCAATGCCCAGTTTAAGGGGGCGTCCGGACGAGGCTGTTGTTGTGCAGTCACTCTGCCTCATTCACAGAATTTTACAGCGGGGTCCAGACGATAACATCTTCCATTTGCAACTTTTTTGTGTTTTCCCACCGTTTCTTCCATTTCCCTCCTCTAACCACAGAAATGTCTGTTAAGGAGAAAAAGACAGAATAGCTGCACAATGTTTTGTGATTGGTAGTGCTATGAGTTCTCTGTCTGAAAGCACCCCATGCCTGACCCTCTCACTGTAGCTTTAATATTGCAAAGGAGGGGTTGCAGTAATACGGTACTTCTGAAAGCAGGGACACCATAGAATAGGAAGACTTGAGGCTAACACCCTACAGACCATGTAGGTAATGTGCAGCCAACCTGTAGTGATGCAGATCACATAGGTTGAGCATGCGTCAGTACAGTCAATATTCAACCAATCCACAGTTTCTATGCAATGACGGTGGACTTCCCAATGTAGTCCTTTCGGCAGCCTTTAGCTAACACTTGTGTTACGTATTCACAGCTGGATAAAGGCATGGCCCCGTTGGCAGGAACAAATGGAGAAACCTCCATTCAAGGTGAGCTATTTGTGGGTGTTGCAGAATGTTCATAAACATTTCAACTTCTCAAGTGGAAGGGTCAGTCACAGAATGGTGCCAATCAGCATAGTTGCTGTGAAAATCTTTTAGGTTGTGGTGGAGAACGTCACACTAGAGAAAAGAAGGACTTTATACGGGGGGGAATGGAACAGTGGAGGCAGGTGAGTTTTAGTCCAGAAAACTCAAAGAGTGAGGGAACTAAAGGATTTAGAAGTATGATCGGAAGGGGGGAAAAGACGAAGCAAGGAAGGTGACTGTCACCATCCTCAGAAGCAGGCGTATAAGACAGAGGCAGTATTGGCAGGCATTTCTGTCTAAAGCTTCAAAATCCACCTCCCACCCTTAGAATGCAAGGCTTCTAGAATACGTTAAGAGATATTTTCCTCTGCCTTAAAGGTCTGGATGGCCTTGGTGAACGTTGTGCCCAGTATAAGAAAGATGGCGCTGATTTTGGGAAGTGGCGTGCCGTGCTGAAAATCACAGATTCGACTCCCTCTGCTCTTGCCATCCAGGAGAATGCTAACACATTGGCACGTTATGCCAGCATCTGCCAACAGGTATAAACTGGTTTCAGTGTGTTTCTGAGAGCTTGGCTGGGGTGGATGGTGGTGGTGAGGGGGCCAGTTAGTTTCTTTCCTTGATGTCTGTAGCATCTCTAATCACAAATATAGGCTACTCAGATCTCTCACTTTCTCTGTTTTTTTAATCTTCAGCATGGACTAGTCCCCATTGTGGAACCTGAGATCCTAACTGATGGAGACCATGACCTCCAGCGGTGCCAGTATGTGACAGAGAAAGTAAGGCTGTTACCAGAAATGCGCCACCTTCCTACACCACAATGAGGATAAGCTCTTCAACGAAAATGTATTTCTAAACATCAAGGCACTTTACCAAAAATCTATCTCAAGCTGTCCACAGGGAAGAAAGTCCAAGCATACAAAGTATAAGCTGGTGCTGGTTGTTTCATTTGTTTAAAAAACACACCGTCCTGCTTCTCCGCATCTCAGGGCCATTTAAATATTTGACCTTTCTTGCAGCGTAAATAATGTGCCAAACTCCTGTCTCCCAAGCCAGTACCTCATTCTGCCAGACAAGGTTTAGGAGGGGCTTGTTTAAAATGAAACAGCACTTTCCATTTTTATTACAAGACTTGGTAGGATCCAAGAGATGAATCCAAGGGAGATGGAGGTTTCATCACCTTTGAGGAATCTATGGCACATAGGAATCATAATGAAGAGGCTCTGGGGAAGCATTTTTTGCAGAGAAAAGGAATAAACGTAGAGGGTGGATTGTTATCGATTTGTTCAAAAATGTGCAGGGTGCCTTTCTTCCTAAAGCCAGCCGATAGATAATGAGTGATTAAAATACAACAGCAGCAAAAAACAAAAACCCAGGCTTGTCAGAAACACTAGGGCATATATAGTCATCATGCCTTTGATAGCCTCTTCCTCCGTGATCATGGTCTTGACAAGCTGATGGAAGGCCTCCCCTGTGGGGGCTGGATAAACCTCTGCGGGAGAGAATTTTCTTCTCACATCCAGCATAGTTTGTGTCTCTGTAGCGGATGTTCAGGCCAAAGCCATACTGCATAACCTTGGGCCCATGAAAAGAAGCGAAGACCATGTTTACAGCAAGCAATCCTATGTAGGGATGCAATCCCGCGTACACTTATCTGGGAGTAAGCACCATCGAAGAAAATGGGATTTACTTTTGAGTAAGTGTGCCTAGGATTGCACTGTAGGTGCTTCACTCCCACTTTATATTAGTAGTAGTAGTAGTAGTAGTAGTAGTATTTCTAGCTCTCCTTTCAGGGCAGGATTCCTCCCAAGGCAGATTACAATAAAACTCTCTAAACTAAAACCCTCCTTATTGTGTTCCAGGTTCTGGCTGCTGTTTACAAGGCCCTGAATGATCACCATGTCTATCTGGAGGGAACGCTGCTGAAGCCCAATATGGTGACTGCTGGATATGCTTGCACCAAGAAGTACGCCGCTGAACAGGTGGCCATGGCAACAGTTACAGCCCTCCGTCGCACTGTTCCTGCCTCTGTGCCCGGTAATTCTTCAGTCCTTGCTATCTAGCGGCCTTCTTCAACCTCGTGCCCTGCAGGCGTTTTGGACTTCAACTCCCATTATCCCCAGCCAGCATGGGCAATGGTCAGGAATGCAGGAGGTTTTAGTCCAAAACATTTGGTGGGCACCAGGGTGGGAAAGGCTGCTATACAGTACCTTGTGCTTCCCCTCCATTGACAGGTCTCCATCCAGATGCCCATGACTCAGTTTCATTTAGTTCAGGGAAATTTACTAAAGGATGTATTTCGGCACTCCAATCTGCCCTATAAATGCATGGCCATTACATTTGTTTAGTAAGTAAATGTTTGATGTCGTATTTCCTGCTGCCAGTTAGCCGAGTGAACTATTCAGAAATTTCAGCTAGTGCAGAGTGCAGCTGCTTGTGGGGCAATTAGAGCATATTACACTAATTTTGAACCAGTTACTTTGGCTGCTAGTGCATTTCTGGCCTCAATTTAAGTCCAGGTGATCAGCTTTAAAGCCCTAAATAGCATGGGAACAGGTTATTTGAAGGGCTGCCTGCACTTGAATAAACCTGCCCAGGGCCCCTAAGATCAGCCTCCTCAAGGGCCTGTCACTACTGCCAATCAGTCTGGTGGGCTGAAGAAACAGGGCCTTTTTTGTGTAGTTGCAGACACTATACTAGAGTGACCATATACAAAAGAAGGCAGGGCTCCTGCAACTTTAACAGTTGTGATGAAGAGGGAATTTCACCAGGAACTAATTGCATACAAATGACACTGGCTGAAATTCCCTTTTGTCTACAACTGTTAAAGTTACATGAGCCCTGACCTGGATTTTATCTGGTCACCCTATTGTGGAGGGCCCAATTTTATGGAATGTCCTTGGGTATGCCTGGCTCCCTTTATAATTACTTATAAATGGGCCTTAAAGACCTGGATGTTTCGTTCCACTTTTAATTGTATTAATGATGCGGACCTTTGTTTTATAAGCTGTTACTGATGTGGTTTTTTAAAAAACTTTTGTTCTGTCTTGAAATCAGACGTTTAAGCTGCTGTTTTAGTTAGTTGTTGTTGTTTTATTTTTGTTTGATGGGTTCATACTTGTAAACTGCACTGAGAAGTCTAGTGTCTTGGAAAGAGGTATAACAATATTTTAAACAAGAACTCACCCCTACCAGCAATATATGCAAGGCACGACAGGTAGTGTTGCAGACACTCCAGCAGGACTAGGCCCTATGCTGTGACCTACACAGCATCCTGATTAATCCAGCTCCACCTCCAGCCCACTTTGATGCTTCGGCCTGTAATCTTCTGCCTCTTGTGTTCTGATTCGAATGGCAGGGATCTGCTTCCTTTCTGGGGGCCAAAGTGAAGAGGAGGCTTCCATCAACCTCAATGCCACCAACCTGTGCCCACTGCCTAAACCTTGGAAGCTGACTTTCTCATTTGGACGGGCCCTGCAAGCTTCGGCGTTAGCTGCGTGGTCTGGCAAACCTGAGAACAAGAAGGCTGCCCAAGAGGCCTTTTGCAAACGGGCAAAGGTAAGTCAGCGTCTTGGCAAAAGAACCGGAAATGAATGGGAGAAGTTTGTTTCTCAGATGAGTTGATAGTGAGGACGCTACAGAAGAGAAGTATTTTGCTGCGGTAGCAAACTACTGCGATGTTGAGATCATACTTGAGAACACACACAGACCCTGTTCAGACGACACACTAAGCCACGGTGGTTGAGCATTTTGAGCTAAACATTATGATTTAGCGTTTTGTGCGAACCATTCCTAACCATGGTGGCTGCACAATTATGGTTCAAACATGCTCACTAACCATTTGCTGCAAAAGGGTTAGCAGCCTAACCATGGCTAAGCATGTTGTCTGAACAGGCCCACACTATTTTGGTACTTTGCTTCTTCCTGTTTCTTTATTTTCGACAATTGACTAGCTGTTCTTTTTCTTTTTCTTTTTCTTTCAGATTAATGGTTTAGCTAGCAAAGGCCAATACACCACTTCTGGGAAGACCAGCACGGCAGCCACCGAGTCGCTTTTTACTGCCAGTTACACATACTAGTTCACAAAACCGTGCCGCTAGCTTGCAGCTGGCAGGAGACCCAAAAGGAAAACAAACCAACAGACCATTGAACAACTAGGAAGCTGCAAATAAATGGATTGGGATAATAGGCACCACTTAACACTTGTAATCCAATGCGCAAAGCACCTACACATTCCAAAGGAATTGAACAGTTTTTATGGACATTGGAGATCCTTCACTCACTGCCTTTAATTCTCTGATTTGGACAGCTGGGTTGTTTTTTTTTAAGTTGGCTTCCATAGCCAACTGGATTTCTGACTAACTTCAGCCCCTGTGCTGTTATTAATGAATAAAATTGCCAGCTAGCCTAGAACAACAGGCAACATGAAATACCCTTTTCAATCCATGATGTTTTCAATCCATAAACTGTGAATACAGTTCCTGCCACTGTGGAAAGATTAAATGTGTATGAAATGTTACCCACGTGTATAACTACCATTCATTTCTTGCCTCATGGTATATTTGTTGGTGTCCTCAACTATTCCTTTTATTGGGTGTCCTTGGAGGGGTGTTTTATTTTTATTTTTTTGCTTTTTTCAAACAGCCAGCCAGCCCTCACAAGCTTTGAGTGCAGTGAGCTGAGCGGCCTGGCAGGTCCTTGACCCAAAAGTGGATGAAAGTGGGGCTCGCATGGTTTGACTGGCCCAAGTGATGAACCTGTTGAGGAATTGGAAGCAAAAGGGCCAAACGCAGCTAGCGTTTGTGTTAGCACTTGGTTCAATAAGAGTCTCTGAAGCAAGGAATACTCACACACCAACTTCTCGTGTATAATACAGAGTTGTTTACTAGTGGTCCAATCTATTTACAGCACAACGGTTTTCCATTAGATATTTACACAATTCTCCTCCTGTCCAAAATCATCTAGTCCGACCTCCTCTCATCAAACGTCTCCCACAAAGTCTTTCAAATTAGACTCACTTTTATACGTTCTACATACCAGCCCCACCGTGCACAATCTGTCTTATCTTATGCTGGTGCTTAAGCAATAATTGGGCTGACCTCCAGTATGCATATACTCCCTCAACCATATTGCTAGCAGCTGGCTGTGTCCTTCGGACCTAGATTTAATAACTTTCTTTCAATCCACTTTGTATCTGGAATTTTCCTCAACAGAACCATTATCTGGTCTCTCTTTTTGCATATGTAAGGTTTGACGCTAAAGCAGTACGCCAGGAACAGCACAAGTATCTCATGGTTCTATATCCTGCCAACAATGTTTTCAGGGCCAGGTAGCATAGCAGTTTTTTTTAAAGGGAAGAAAGGGTTAACTCCCCTTCCCAAATGCTGCAACCTCCGCCCCGCCCCCCGGAGAGCCACTGCCAACAATACTGGCTAGATCGACCCTCGGCCTGACTCAAGATAATGCAGCTTCTTCTGTTCCTAATGCAATTAAATGTAGAATGAAAATCTTTTTTCCATTGATTTGGCATGATCTGGGTCAGGAGCGCAAATCAACAGAATCATTTATTTGACCTGATCTGATTTGGATGAGAAATTAATTGGCTGGCTTTGCTTCTTATAAAATTTAAATAAATCCTAGTTATTATTTCTAAATTTGCAGACGCAAATAATGAATTAACATATGCAGGTTTGTGTCATATGGGTCTGAGGCTCCAGTCTTTTAAGTGCCCAGCAACACCCTTTGCCTGAGCAGCCCTGATGAGTTTTGTGGCTGAATGGGCATTTGAAGACAGGTCTCTCTCATCCATTATCCCACACTAGCTTATGTAAGCTGTATTTGCTTTGGCAAAAATTGACAAGGGCAGTTTAGCCCTGAATGGGTACCCTGCGCAATTAACCTGTGCAGCTGACAAATGGGTTTGATTATAACAGTGAAATCTGCAGTAATGGGCACCCACTTCAAACAGAAGAGGCGACACACTGCACTATTGCAGCTCCTCTTCCAGTGAAGGGCTGAAAGAACTGACTGCATTAAAAAAGCTTTAATTCTAACTGGTAGTGTTATAACCAGCCACAGTGTTCAGAACTGTTTCTTACAAGACATTTTATATTCAGGCTCCAATATTCAACAGCACAATTAATGAACACAGAAGGACACACGTGAACTTAAACTCCGGGTATATCGAAAGGAAAGTTTGTGTAAACGCCCTTTAAAACCAATTTGGTATCAAACCCACATGACAAAACATCTCATGGTCCTACGAGTAGTGTTTGGGCAAGTATTCCATTCTGCTTTGCTCTGCCTGCATATCCATACTGTGGTCTGTGCAACTTGCACAGGTAGATCCCAGATGTCAACTCACAGGTGTCCAAGAAAAGTCAGCCTTTGCCTGGGATGTTTCCCACACAGACTAATACTAAGCTATTGAACAAGAGGATGAGAAACTGCTATACATACATGCCCTGGGATCAGTTGAGAAACCCTCTTAAGAACATAAGAACTGTCCTGTGGGATCTCTCCGGAGGCTGAAATAGTAATCTCAAGGGTCTTTGGTGAACAGAATATAAATATTTTGAGTGGCCTTGAGTTTCTTTCCAGGATGCAGTTGACTAGCCATGTATGGTGGTTCACCATAATCAGGGGTTTGATAAACCTGCCTGGTACTGGAAAAATAACGTAATCAAGTATATGATAGGTCACAATACAGCTGTGGTTGATAAGCTCCATTCATTTTGGCAGGATCACAATTTGTGCAGGTCTAAAAGCCATAGGTGCTACTAATATGTGGTGGAACTTTTAACAGAAGCTGCAGTGCTATGTATTTAGAAGCAAGGCCCATTGATATCAGTGGGGCATTCCTGGGCAAGCATAACAAGATTAAAATTGGACTGAGAGCATCCTTCCAAGGTTTGGCATTAAATCATGTGGGATAGCCTAATAATATCTGAGTGAGCTATTCAATTTGAATGCTGACCGATTTCACGACTCTGCATTAATAAACCACAATTTACAACATCTGTAAGCTTGCATTTTCTCTGCAGTGCTTGTAATTCTGATCTAAACCACAATCACTCATGTCGGATGGAACAAGAGCAGGAGTGGTGAGCTACTGGCCTTAAAAATAATCGAAATCCACGATTTTCTACATTAGCTGGCTGTACGCTGCCTTGACGGGTTTTTGGTAGATAAGGCAGTATATAAATGTAAACAATACATAAATAAATATCTGAGAAGAGAACAGTATGCTGCAAAACATAACCATGTACATGCATGCAGTTTCTAGAGTGCTGTAAGCAATGGGTACATGGCGTAAAAAAATCATGGTATATCTCTGTGGTAGGATTCCGTCCCTCCATTTTTTTTCTTAATTTAGCAGATTTTACAGCCACAGGAGCTACTGCTTTGTTTCCCAATTATTTATTTTTTCCTTAAGCTTGGTACGTGCTGGTGGACAATTTCAAATCTGCCTCTGTGTAAATTAAACATATGAAGTTGATTGTTTTAATTCAAAGTATGTTAAAAACCCAGTAGCCTATAACACAATAAACGTCCCATATACAAAATTACATTTAAAATTTTAAATGTATTGTTTAAGATTTAATAACGTGTAAATAAAAACAAATAAAAACAGTACTTTTATCTAAAAGCCCAGCAGATAAGGACTTACCTGATTCACTTTTGCAGAGCATGGAAAGTTCTGTTGTGCTTGAAAATTCTAAACACCCCTGCAAGTCCAAGATCATTTGAAGAAACTGACAATTTGAAACTAAGTTATTGTCCTGCCATAATTTCATTATCCTGCCATCTGTCAAAACAGAAGGATCTAAGTTTGGTTGGGTATTCTACTTTCTATTTAAAGTGTTTGTTAAAGAAAGGAAAGAGATGGCAGATGCATTCTACACATACACAGAGGCACTGAGTTCTCTGGGCGGGGAGGGCATTTTTATACAGGGAAGCTGGTTGTCTTCAGAAAGAAACTGCAGGCACTAAAATGCTTTCCTCTTTGATTCTTAGGCTGGGGGATGAGTTTATTTTCCTCATTGAGAAACGCGCCCTTCACATCCTCAAAGGCACCGAGCTTGAAGCACCAGCATTTTTGAACATCAAGCTATGGCATGGCAGGCCGGTTTAAAACTGGTTTGCCATCGGTATGCCCAAGAGTGAGTAAGGCTCTTCCTGCCAGGGCAGCCTGCACGCCAAGAATAGTAATAATAAAACTAATCCAGAGAGGACTCGAGCAAGTGAGCCATGCCACATTAGGCTGACCATATGAAAAGGAGGACAGGTCTCATGTAACTTTAACAGTTGTAGAGAAAAGGGAATTTCAGCCAGTGTCATTTGTATGCAATTAGTTCCTGACGAAATTCCCTCTTCATCACAACAGTTAAGGTTGCAGAGGCCCTGCCTTCTTTTGTATATGGTCACTCTAGTATAGTGCATGCACCTTTAACTGTTGTGATGAAGAGGGAATTTCACCAGGTATTAATTGCATACAAATGACCCTGGCTGAAATTCCCTTTTCTTTACAACTGTTAAAATTACATGAGCCCTGTCCTCCTTTTCATATGGTCAGCCTAGGCTGCCACATGCCGCAAGGGAGGACAATAAACTCAAGGATACCACTAGCCAAAGTGACTTGGTGCAAAAATCTTCCTCGACATGAAATAAAACAATAAATTAAACAACGCGCCCATCGGCACTCAACAACCCTCTCTTTCTATCCATAGAGCTCATAACGCGGGTTTCCGGTCCTCATTTGGAAGCCATTTGAGTGGCAAGACCATGGTGACGATGCTGTTCCTCCCACTCATCAGTGAGACAACCTCTACCGGCCAGGCATTGGTCGTTATAGAACTAAGCACGTTCAACTGTCAATCAAATTGCATAGGCTCAAGGTCACCCGGCACCCTGACTCCCATCCCTTAGAGGTGGAAAAAGATGAGCGTGGCACCCAGTCTGAACGTCCGGTAAAAATGCGAAGGCGACATTGGCAGTGTTTCTGGAAGGACAAAGAGTGGCATCGCTCCGTCCTTTGGAATCGGTTGCATTTGAAACTAGAGTAGGAAACCCAATTCAATTATACTTCAGAAGTAGAAATAAGGCCTGGAATAGCGTTGGTATTTTTCTCCCTACTTCTATGGCCTATTCCTCCGGAAATAGCGGAGGAGACAACGCGCGAGCCAGAGAGACCGCTTCAGTTGCTACGGCAACTAAACCCAGCCAAGCCAATCATATCTCGCAACAGACGCTCGCGTGCTTGTTTCCTTTTCCTTGTCAACTACAAATCCCACAAGCCTCTCTTTCTCCATCTCCCATCTCTATGGGGGGGAAGTGTCTCCTAATCCCATAATGCAGCGGTCTGATCTCCCGGAAGTCCGTTCGTTCGCCGCCCTTCCCATTGGCGTGGCTTCGTGGCCCGTCGGGAGGCGGGGTTTTCCGTGCGTGTTCCAAGATGGCGGCTTCCACAGGGCTCCTGAGAGCCTGGAGACATCGCCTGAGTTTGGGGGTCCCCGCGCGCAGAGCTTTCTGGGGAGGGCAGAAGTAAGATCGCCGCCGTCGGGCATTGAAAGAGGGTCTTTTCCTTAGGAGCGGGAGGAATGGAGTTGGGAGTCGTGCTCAGGGCTAGGCTGACTATATGCAAAGGAGGACAGGGCTCATGTAACTTTAACAGTTGTAGAGAAAAGGGAATTTCAGCCAGGGTCATTTGTATGCAATTAGTGCCTGATGAAATTCCCTCTTTATCACAACAGTTAAAGTTGCAGGGGCCCTGTCTTCTTTTGTATATGGTCACTCTATATAGTGCCTGCAACTTTAACTGTTGTGATGAAGAAGGAATATCACCAGGAACTAATTGCATACAAATGACCCTGGCTGAAATTCCCTTTTCTCTACAACTGTTAAAGTTACATAAGCCCTGTCCTCCTTTTCATATGGTCAGCCTAGCTCAAGAGAGAGAGAGAGGTCTGAGAACCTTGGGGTTTGTTAACCAGCTTCCAGGGTCCTGTTTTTTTCGGCTTTCATCTTCGGTGCATGTCAGTAGCTCAGTTTTAGCTCAACCTCTATGCATGACAGGAGGCAACTTTCAAAATTCCTCTTTTTCCGGCTTCCTATCCTGCCCTGTGAGCGTAAAGTCAGGGGTGGGCCCCATGTGACCTTCTCGATGTTGTCGGACTGCAACTCCCACCACCACTTGCTATTGGCTGTCCTTGGTAGGGCTGATGGGAGTTGTGATTTGACAACATGTGGAAGTCCACAAGCTTCCCCACCCCCGGTGTAAAGTCTTAGACTGGGTCTTCAACAATGGGAAGCTTGAAGTCCTTTGGAAACCTGTAAGCATGGCATGTTCAAAGAAAATGGTCGGGCATACTTTTAGTGGTGTGGGAATCCTGGCTTCATATTCATGCTTAGCTATTTATTTGTCTATTACATTTATATGCCGTCCCATACCGAAGCTGTCTGGATATTCTTAAGCTGACACAAGTGATATTATTGCAAGCTTCTTGGTGATGCAAAAGAGGATATAAATGGTTAATGCTATATAAAAATGTATTCTAATTTTTTTCCAATAGGAGGAAGAAAAGGGATCTAGAAACAGAAGACCCAGTTGTTGCAGTGAAAGAGGAGCCAGTTGTGGTTTGCCCTCCACTTCGAAGCAAAAAATACCATCCTCCAGAAGATCTCCAGAGCCGTCTAGAGTCTCGTGTCAGAGAGATCCTTGGGTCCTCAGTCTCCGCGGACTGGCAAAAGGCTTCGCTGGGAGACAACAGTTTAAAGTATCGGCTGTTGGCTCAGCTAGCAGCGGATCTGGGCCATGCTGTCCCTAATTCCCAACTCCATCAAATGAAGAGTGCTAGAGACGTCTTGGCTTTCTATAGCATAGCTGTGAAAGACATCTCCAAATTTGATGAGTTAAGCACGCAGGAGCTGCCCCCAAACTTGAGCATCCGCTGGCAGTACTGAGTCTTTATGGAGAGTCAGGATGAAAGTACCGTGATGAACTCTTACCTGTGTAACTACATCAAAATAGCTCAGATATGACTTGTATTTCCCAGATTTCCAGCTAATGCCGCTAATGAATGCTCAACATTAGTAGTGGAACTGTGGGATTCCCTGAGGTAGATAATTCAAGGTTATCCTTAATTTGTGGGGGACAGTAATTTCTTTGGGCTAGTCATTGTTAAAGAAAATAGTAACCACTGAAATGAAATACAAGAAAACAAGTGAGCTTTGATTTCCCCATTTTCTTTCTACCCTTGTCAACTCTATCTTTATGTTATTTAATGGAATCTCTTGCTTAGAAATGTCAGTCATATAAAGTAGTGTTAAGGCAACATTTTGGCTTGTCAAAACCACATGGTGTGTTATTAGATCTATTAAGTGCTGGGCGCCTGTCTGAAGTTACAACCTTGTCTTATTTGAAAGCGAGATTGAGATATAGGCATTACCACTTCCGTTTCAGACAGTTGTGTATGCAAAGCCTTTTTTGTTAACATAATTTTGTTTGCTACACCCAGTGTGTAGATAACTTGATAAATAATAGGAAAAGGTAGGCAGTTTCCTTTCTTTTGTTAGTAATATATGTCAAGAAAATATTGGAAATCTTTTGTAAGTAAATAAAACATATAGCAACCAATCTTGGTATATCAAGTTATTGCTATGTAACAATTCAAGAAAATTTGACTCTCTATTGCAGTGTGTATATATGTAGGGGGAGCAACAATGGGAGAGTGCTATTGCCTTCACTTTTTGCTTGTGGACTTCCAATAGGCATCTGGTTGGCTACTGTGGGAAACAGGATGCTGGACTAGGTAGGCCAGAGGTGGGGAACCTAGTGCCCTCCAGATGTTGATGGACTTCCACCTCCCATCACCCCAGCCAGCATAGCCAATGGGCTGGGCTGGTGGAGTTGTAGCTCAACATCATCTGGAGAGCCACACATTCCCCATCTCCTTCAGGTAGTCCTGGTCCAGTTCAGCAGGGTGGTTCTTATATTTCAAACCAGAGCTAAGTGTCAGGGCTGTGCACTTAAAAAAATAATCGTATTTTTCTGAATTGTCCATAAACTGCTTACGAGGGACTATGGCTGTGCACTTAAAAAAAATAATCGTATTTTTCTAAATTGTCCATAAGCTGCTTACGAGGGACTATGGCTCAGTGTGATAGAGCACCTGCTTTGGATGCAGAAGGTCCCAGATTCGAATCCCGGCTTCTCCAGGAAGGGCAAGGAAAGAATCCTGCCTGAAACCCTTGAGAAGAGCCACTGCCAGTCGACAATACTGGGCTAGATGGACCAATGGTCTGACTCAGTAAAAGGCAGCTTCCTATGTTCCTAACAAATGTTCCTAATTAATCTCGCCAGCATTATGTATTCTGTAATGTTTTTTGCCTATGGTGTGTAACCTGCCTGATTTGTGGGGGGGCGGGGGATGTAATTTTCAGTAGTATAGATGAGTATAAGAAAGTGAAACCCATCAGAATCTCTCATCTTTCTAATTAGAAAATATGAGTTGGCCTGTGGCTGTTCTGGGACGTTCTTTCTGTATGCTTTAACTTTGTAAGACTGCCTTGAGTCTTTTTGTTAAGGCACACCTAAGATATGATAATAAATAAATAAAGGGGATCCATTTGCCCACTTTCTTGGTTATTTCCCCACAGGCAGGTGGAAACATTTGTTTGTAAAAGTGTTCTCTTGAACAATTGATTTGCAATATGGAGGCAGCATGCTGGTTGCTTATTGTTGCGACTGTTGTTCATTGTAGTAATTTTGATGCTTGTTTTTTAACCAACGTTTTGAGTTTTAGGTACTTTATTATGCCTTTTAATTGTTCTGTACACTGCTTTGGCTACTTATAAATGCTAACAGATGTTTTATATAAAGATAACTTAGCATAACGAGGCCTGCAGCTTTCCTTGGTTTCATGGACGGCCTCTATATACAAAGATATCAACCTCTGGTGGCTGTCCTTGGAAATGCACGATGCACACCCTAGTACTTTAAAGGTGCAACCCTATGTATGTTTAGACAAAAAAAAAAAAGGCCTATAACTTCCAGAATACAGGCTGGGGCATGCTGGGAGTTGTAGGTATTTTTCCTGTCGAAACATGCATGGGATTACACCTTAAAAGGATTTTCTCCCCTCCCGTCGCTGCAGACGATCTTTTCAACATAGTATATGGTAAGTTAGTGTGGGGCTGTGAGCACTCCATCAGTGTTAGTTACAGAATTGTTAAAGTCTCTTGCTTAATGCTTAATGTCCCCCAATCTACACCTGTCACGTGAGGAATGTTTGAGCCATACTGTGAGAGCAATCTGTAACTTTAATGCTCATTCATTAGAAAATAATTATTTTTAATCATAAAATCAAGCCATACTTTTAAAACTAAAACCACGTTATTCATTCTGAGATAACTGGATCCTGGGACCCTCTGAATCCCCTCAGTTGCAGATTCAGGCAGCAGGTAAAAGTGCTTATATTTCAGAAAGCATTGAAATTCCTATCCTCAGTATTGCTCAGGGTTATTTTTAAACTGCTTATTTTTGTTGCTGAATTGTTGCTTATTTGTTTTATTAAGAGTTTATCCATCGGTGTGAATGATTCAGTCCTGAAACCCTACTTAATAGCTTTTGTCAGATGTTCGCTATTAGCTATTGGGAACATGCCAACTGCTCAAGGAAGGAAACAATTTGCCTGCTGGAAGTTAGCCAATGAAAGAGAAAGAAGTGGAAGCATTCACATGTGGCTGGCAAGAAGCTGCTTGGGAAGGGGTTCTTCAAGGCTATGCTGTTGATTTAGGGGCATATGATACTGCTTTAAAAATGTGCACCGTGTTACCTCATTGACCATGGCGTAAAGCCATTGTGGTGTAGTAAAGAGTGTTGGACTGGGACTTGGGAGGTCCAAGGTTCTAGTCCCCACTCAGTTATGAAGCTCGCTAGCTAACTTGGGGACAGTCCCTGTCTTTCAGCCTAACCTACATTGGGTCGTGAGGATGAAGTGAAGAGGACGATCATGGAAGCTGCTTTGAGTTCCTTGAAAGAGGAAAAAAGCAGGATATAATTGTAATAAAAATAAATAAAATATAAAGGAGCTATCGTAAGAAACAAAACTCCCTTCCCTCTGAAAGATGGAGCAGTACAGAAAATCTGCCTAGCTGACTGATACAAGTCAGAGAATAGGCAAGGTCTCCATAAGCAAAAAATATCCTGAAACCATAATACCAAGAGTGGCTCACAGGAAATGGCTCACATGACATGGCCTAAGTAGAACCTATCCAAATTATGAGATACTGGTTTTTTCCAATGTGATGGATTCAGTTGTTAGTGGGGGATGTTCCAGGAGGTGGCGACTCTCCTTTTGCCTAGGGGACAGCTATTAAGCTTTTATATTCATCCATCTGATGCCTGAGAGTCATGAATGCCTCCAAGTTGGTATCCATCTCTATTTTTGCTGGGTCAGTGAAGATGATACCCAGAAAATGCCAACCGGTTCATTGATGTGTATGTCTTTGTGAACTTTTCTACATTAATTAGCTTCATTTGCTTAGCAGTTATGTATGTGTTCCTGGAAGGTGTTAGGTAGGGGTACACTTGACCTAGAGATATTGCACCCAGGTTGAGAGATTTTCTTGAATGGTCAGAGTTCCATGGTGACTGCTGTCAACTGAAATCAGTTCTACCGGGAAAACCAAATTAATGCACAGGACTGGATTGGGACTGACGCCCAGGAGACCTTCTAATCATTGGAACAGGTTTTATATAGCAAGGCTCGCTCAGCCTTTAAAATGAAAGAGAATCCACATTCAAGGGGAGAATAGCTGGAGCTGAACCAAATGGGCCATTTAATATTAATAAATCTTTAGTGTCTATATTCCAATGTTCCTCAGCCTAAAAAAAGCTGCCAATCTCAAATGAAATTTCCGAGTAACCCAAATAGACATATTTACAACCACACGAGTGAGCGCCGATCATCACACATTGGCAAATGTCGACTGAAAACAATAGACCAAGGGATGTTTTCAGACATTCATAACGTGTCTGGAATTGTCAACATTCACATGTGAACGCCAGTAGTCACATTGCACGCACATATGAACGTCACTGCTGTGAGTTCACTACATTTCTTTTATAAAGAATGGGCCCACAGAGAATTGGCTTAGAATCTCCTCTCTGCTGTGACACTCACTGAGTCACCTTGGCCCAGTCACTGACTTCTAACCTAACCTACTTCACAGGGTTGTGACTCCAGGTGTGCTGTTCTGATCTGCTTGGAGGAAGGTGATAAAAGTGCAGTGTGATTTTTCAAAGTTTGCAGTATCTCAACATACCCCCCCCTCCTCAAATCCTGTAATCTTTTTGGATAAATGTGGCGTGCAACGTTAGGCAGACAGATCTCTGAATTGAGAGAAAACCCACTACTCTCATTCTGTTAATAAAAGCCAAGATTTAAATGTGGCAGCAGCTAGATAGTATTTGGAAGTCTTTCCTAAAACGCCAAGCTGTAATTGCACATGCAGTTCATTCTTGCCCTGCTGTCTGTACTCTTGATAAAGAGGCAACTCCAATAACCAGGAGGCTGGGGCAACTTTGCATATCATCCATGTTTGATTAGGGATTATTTGTGATCCATAGGGGAGGGCCCAGACCTCTGCTTGAGATTTCGAAGAACCATTGCCATTTAGGGTTGACAATACTGGGCTAGATCGATCAATGGTCTGACTTAGCAGATGACAATTTAATATTTTCATGAATGGCCAATGACCTAAGGGACATTCAATGTCAGTATGGATTCACACAACACGCTAACCCAGCATGGGTTATTGCATTGTTTGAATGCAGTGTGTTGTCTGCAAGGTGGCTTGTCTATGCAATGTGGTTTGTTTTTCTCAAACAAGCCACCTTGTTGTTGGGTTGTTCAGGGTGGTTAAGAAGCAACCCAATGGGAAAAGTGTTGTGTTCAGGTAACTCATAACCCACCCTGTGGAAAATGTGTTGTGTTGAGACAACACGATAACCCATGGCTCAACAACAACCCACACTGGGTGGATTAGCATGTTGTGTGAATCCAGCCATTGGGATGAGTTGTTCCATCTCCTTAAAGTGACTGCAGCTGATTCAGATGTATATGGACCACACCGTAAGTAGCCTTGTGGGGCACATCGGGATTAAGGATGTTTTTGTTCCATGGCCAAGGGTCAGAGCCCAGGCCCAAAGCCACAAGTTGATCCTAGACGAAGTTAGGATGGAAGATTTGCTGCTCTCTGTGCCCTGGAAAGCCGAGTGATATGGTTGTGGAGAAAGAGCGCTCCCATCTATTTCCTTCCCAGCTCCTAGAACAAATGACAAAGCCCTGATGCAAAGAGTTTTGTGATAAGGTTTTTTTTTTTTTCATCTCTTTTGGAAAAAAAAAATTATATACAAAAACCCAAGAACCAACATGGTAGACATTCCAGCAAAAGTACAGAAAGGCTCAATTCCTCAAAGGAAACACACTATTGGTTATCACCATGCTAGAAAAACGAGATGCAGCAGGAAAGCCCTAGGACAAAAAGATGGACCAGCAAGCAGGTCCGGTTGTGTTCTTTTGATCTGTTAACAATACTGTGCAAAGTGAAAACCAGTTTTGGATACAAATGCATTATGTCATGACCCACAAAAGGTAGACATTGCCTGTCCTTGTGATGGCAAGGCAGGCACTTCTATGGGAAAGGCATGCCCAAATCTATTAGGATTTAAGCGCTGGGACACACATTGCGCTTACCATATATAAAGCAGCCAAATGCTTCCTAGCCAGAGCCCTGAAGGCCACCCTCCCATACAAGAAGAAAAAAAACTGTAGAGGTTTGAAGTCATACTCAAAGCAATGGGTGAGCTTTTTGCTTCTATTGTCATCTCCATTTAAGTCTCTAGTAGCTAACCTTCTCTTTCATTAGGAGGGAAGATTAGCTGCTGGAGATAACAAGAGAAAGAATAAGCTTGTCCATAATTTCCTTCTCCTTGTACAAGCCCCAGTAGCTTTCCTTACTGGTAAGAAGGGAGCTTTCCAAGTTCTGAACAGGCATAGCTAGGTTGCTTTTCACATGGTTAAGTGTGACACACAGCCTGGATCTAATTTCCCACTCATGTCAACACGAATAGTGCGTCTTCATATTAGCACCAGTGGAACTGAGTCACAGATATGTTAGCCTAAGGCTCTTTTCTAGGTTGTCATGTGATGCTGTAATGCAGCAATGAAACATTTACACTCCTCCTATTACAAAACACTAGGTGGAATCACAGTGATGGCTTCAAACGTTCAAGACCAATTGGGGGCCCTTTGCCATGCACCTTGTGAGCAAGCATTTGATGCGCACCTAAGGGTCAGATATATTTGGTCCAAGGGTAAGTGCCACTTCCCAAGTTACCCATGTCTTAAAAATGCATGCATACGCCACAAAGGAAAGGTTACACACATGTCTATTTCACAGCGAAGATGCACATTTTGGTACAACTCTGGTAAGTGGTTGGATGATCATGTCTGTGAAGTTTCCTACGCAAAATTTATACGCCTCTTAAAAGAGAGATCTTAAGACGCGTGTCTTTAAAAAGTACCGCTCAGAGGCGGGCTAAAGCTTATTGTTAGACCGTTGTTCTTTGGGCCGTGACTGTAATAATACTTTCGTACTCTTCTAAGTTCCCAATCGTGGCTCTATCCCAAACGTTCATATAAAAATCCTAACTACGTTGTGCTACCTCTTTGAGCGTAACTAGCACAATGGCGCCTCTTGAGCCAATTTACAAGGCTCTTGATTCCGCAACGTTTATGTTAAACCAAAATCTTAACATTAACCTTGGCCCACTATTTTGTGCCATCCATGGCAGCGACATTAAATACACAATGCACGTGTGTGTGCTCCCAGGCTTTCTCTGTAATTTCCATGGTAACACCTCCAAAGATGTATGCTTTTTTTTTTTTTTAAGTGGGATCACATGAGCAAGGCTGGCTCAGCACAGCTCCTCGGAAGACTATGGAAAGAGAGCCACAAGGAAAGCTGTGTGGATTGTGCACGCAGGCTGTGTACCTTGGGCCCAATGAAACTACTAGTAAGCAACCTGGAGATTGCACACCCTGGGCATGGCCCACTGGGGCAATTTCCTGAGCAAGCTCCATAGAGATGCGTGGGAGTCCTGGAAAGCAATTCAGGAATCTGTTGAACCCCCATTCACATCCATTGGGCTTGTACAGGAGGAGTAGAGATTCACAACAGACTAGTCCTCAGTCATGTCCTTACCCATGCTGAATCAGGACTAAAAAATACACATTTCTCAATATCAATAGCCTAAAGGGCTAGATCCACATCTTGCTGTGACAACTCTATCGTTTATTAGCGTGAGTGGAGATTACTGCAGAGTTGCACAACTATTACTGAATCTGGCACCTTCACCTACTGGAAGCATTTCCCCTGGTAACAAAAAGGTAAAAGTGAATTAGTATTATAATTATCATTTAATTTATTGTATATAAAACAAAACCAAAAAAAGGTCTGTGTACAAATATCACAAAACATCAACAATTCCCAAAGATGTAGTGCCTCAGAACACATTTTAAACAAGAAAAGGTTGCTCTCACTTTTTAAAAACTTTTTTTTTCTGTTTCTTTTTTTCCCCGTTTTCTTTTGTTTTAAATTCTGGCATAAATATATTAAAGCTGACCAAAAAAAAAGGGGGGGGATTCCAGGGCAAGCTACATCACTTCCTCATACAAAAATGTACAAAACATTAGCTTCTAACTAGACATAACATAATACTGGTCATCACAGTTTGACAATTAGTATAACTGTGTGTGTTGAGGGAATATTGTACCGGAGGGTGATAAAAAATAGCTTCTCTTCCCATCTGTCAGATCAGGTGACTTCAGTCATAGAGGCAGAATGATTCTATGGAAAAAGAGGACACAAAGCAAAGAATACTTTTTAGTATGATACAGTCAGTATTAGGGATGTGCATGGCCAGAAATTTCAGAATCGTAATCGGATCAGAATTTCCGATATTAAAAATATTGGATCCGAACATATCGGGGGGTACCCGGATTTGATTGGATCCGATATCCGATAAATATTGGAAGTTCCGATCCGATTACGGACTGCCATTTCAGGTGTTTTGCCCATAGGCTTGCATTGGGGGAAAGAAAGCTTTCCCCCAATGCAAATCAATTGGGAAAAACGCTGGGCCGGCACTCCCTCCCTCCCTCCCCCCACTCACGCTCCCTTCCCCCACTCATGCTCCTCATCTGCTGCCATCGCCGCCGTCGGTCCGGAGTATTGTGAAACACGCTTTCCAGCCTGTTCCTCAGTACAGAGATGCACCGAGTGACGGCGTCAGCACTCAGTGCATCTCTGTACTGAGGAACAGGCCAGAAAGCCTGTTTCACAGTACTACAGATCAGCGGTGGCAGTGGGGAAAGCAGCAGGTAAGGGGGACCCTTGGGGACCCCTCCCTCCCTTCCCTCCCCACTCACGCTTCCTCCCCCCACTCGCGCTCCTTACCTGCCGCCGCCAGTCCGTAGTACTGCTAAACAGGCTTTCCGACCTGTTCCTCAGTACAGAGACGCTCCATCTCAGTACTGAAGAACAGGCCGGAAATCCAGTTTCGCAGTACTACGGACCGGCGGCGGCAGGTAAGGAGCGCGAGTGGGGGGAGGAAGCGTGAGTGGGGGGAGTGAGTGCTGGCTCAGTGTTTTCCCCACAGACTTGCATTGGGAAAAAGCTTCTTTACCCCAATGCAAGTCTATAGGGAAAACACCTGAAATGGCAGTCTGAAAATCCAATATGTCCGATAGTTATCGGACATATGGATCTTGGATCCGATCAGATAGGGCCTCCTTAGGGAATAATCGTTATCGGTCACTGAATGTCCGATAATGTCCTTATCGGTTCGTTATCGGACATCGGACCCGATATGATACACATGCCTAGCCTGTATGTGATCAGGACTGTCACGGTAACACAAAAAGGCTATACAAGGGCCAAACCAAACATTCTACTGATCACACAGTTTTTCTTACTCTTGTGTAAGTGCACGGGCTCCGATTCAGATTGGCGCTCCATGAGGGTTTTTTTTAACCTTCCTGCCACACCCATTTCCCCCTTAAATTCTACCCCACCAGTGTATGCGTGTTAAAAACAAACAAAAAATATCTTCATTGGAGACATTTTTCTTTTTTAACCCCATCCCTTGCTAGTGGTGGAATTTCAAAAAAAACAGGAGGAGGGAAGGTTTAACCCCTCCTTTTGGAGCATTGTGGTCCCAATTCCTGCCTGAAACTCTATAGAGAGAGATGCTACCAATCAGTGCATTCTATTTATTCACTGCTCCGAAACTCCGAAACACTGCTCTATTTGTTCACCGCGGTATATAAATATTGTAAATAAATAAATAAAGGAGCAGGAGCAGTAAAAAAATTAAAAGAAATAAATAAAGTGGCAATCTTGAGTGCAGCAGTGGTTTGTTGCAATTTCAAATAGAGTTAGAGGTGGGGGCTGCTGCTGCTAAGGACGCTGCTGAGGCTCCTACTCTTTGGAAGGGCAAGGCAAGCCTTAACAGCTATGGGTAGAAGGGAGTCTGGTCCCTTCTCCAGGATTTCAAAACAGACAGGTGGATTTAAAACAGGGCTGGAGAACCTGTAGCCCTCCAAATTTTGAACTACAACCTCTATCATCCCTGTCCATTGGTGATGCTGGCTAAGGCTGATGGAAGCTGGAGTCCAACAACATCTTGGGGCAGGGGGCTACGGGTTCCCCACGCTTGATTTAAAGACAGCCTGTACTTTCATTGGGGATATAACATGTGAACTAACCCAAAGGCCACAAACCAGTGCACTTAAGAAAGAAATTCAGGAAATGCCAAGGTTTGGTACTTGGGGTTATTTAATTTTTTTCTACCAGAAGCTTTCCCCAGCCGGGTGCTTTCCAGATTTGGTGGACTACAAGTCCCATCAGCTGGGGATAATGGGGGTTGTAGTCCAACACACTCTGTAAGGCCCCAGACAGTCAGGTCAGTTATCACAGATAAACTTTCCCTACGGAAGGGGAGAACAAGGGATTTGCAAGGATGGAAGGCATTCAACGTGTGGCTTGGCAGGAGTGCTCGAATTAAGAGGATAGCACCGCCAACGCCTTTGTTCCCAAACAATATTTTAAAAAATGTGGCAGAAAGCTGTCTGACTAGCTTATTTGGAATAAAGAAAAGTTTATGACCTGTTCAGACAACACGCTAAGTCACAGTTAGGGTGCTCACCCTTTTGCAGCAAATGGTGAATGAGTGTGTTTAAACCGGGGTTATGTAGGCACCATGGTTAGGAATGGTTCACATGACATGCTAAGCCATAATGTTTAGCTCAAAATGCTTAGCCACCGTGGCTTAGCGTGTCATGTGAACCATTCCTAACCACGATGGCTACATAACCACAGTTTAAACACACTCACTAACCAGTTACTGCAAAAGGGTTAGCAGCCTAACCATGGCTTAATGTCTTGTCTGAACAGGCCATATTTTTATTATTATTATTGCATTTATATCCCACCTTTTTTCCTCCAAGGAACCCAAGGCGGCATACATAATCCTCCTCCTCTCCATGTTATCCGCACAACAACAACCACGTGAGGTAGATTGGGTTGAGAGTCTGTGACTGACCCAAAGTCACCCAGTGGTTTTCCATGGCCGGGTGGAGACTAGAACCCTGATCTCCCGATTCCCAGTCCAACACTTTAGCCACTCCGCCACACTAGAATAAAGACTCATATATACCATGAAAGGAGTAAGGCAAAAGTGTGACCAACTTCCCCTAGCACTATTCGGAGATACTGTTCTATTCTGGAAACAACGGGGACTTGGCTCGGATAATGGGACAGAACTCCCCACAATGGATCAAAGTTCAAAAGGGCAGGGTAGATGGCACCTGTGCACTCAGCGTCTCCAAGGGACTCTCCACTCTTGGAAATGCCATCAGCGGCACGCCTCGCTGTTCGTCGGGCTTCAATTTAGAAGGAGTTCCGTGTGTGCCTTTGAAGTTATGAACCACGCATATTCCCTGTGGGGTGAGAAAAAAAAAAGAAGAAAAAGGAGATCGTTGGAGCAATCACGTAAGGCCCTCATTTCACAGGGGACAATGAAGACCCGTGCTTGGAGCTACCCCCAGAAGGGACTTTGCAGACGCTTCTAATTTCAAGGCATTCATTGGGAAAGGACATAGCTTCCATTCTTTAAAATTGGGATGGGGAACATGTGTCCTGTAGGCTGCATATAGCCCTCTTGGTCTTTCTTATGGCCCCCACTGCCGAAATTTGGTGGCATGGTAGTAAAAGGGGCTCAATTTCCCCTTATTTTAAATAAAACAAGCTGCAGTCTCGTCGTCAAAATTCAGCAGCACAGCAGCAAAAAAACCCGGACAACTTTTAAGAGGGTAGCGGTCCATTTTTACTGGCGTGCAGCCATACCACCATATTTTAGCAGCATGGCAGTGTGGGCTGGGCAGGCCCGTGGTCAGTTCCAGGGTGAATAAATTGTTTCCCAGACCCTTGGAAAGTGTCCATCCCTGATTTGAACAAATTACATTGGGTTTTAAATATATCACTAATTTAAATATATCACTAATATCTGAAGCCTTAAGTCCCCTCCACAGTTACATGGACATTCACCAAAAGGTCCCAGGTGTACTGTAATATCTTTGCTCCTGCTGAGATTCAGTAACAGGCCGCTCACCTTGGCACAGCA